>NW_004624738.1:16823802-16868236 GCF_000247695.1 Heterocephalus glaber | reverse complement strand
TCTTTTCTAATTTTTTTGGTACTGGGGATCGAACTCAGGTCCTTGCTCTTGCCCAGCAGGCAGAGAAACCACTGAGCTAAATCCCCGGCCCCAAGAGTTGTATTTTTAAACCTATTGAATGCATCATATTCATTTTTTGAAACCTATGAGCAACAACACATTTCATCTCAGTTAACATTTACTCTCCTTGATAGCTCTAACACATTTGACCTAATACCTCTTCTGCTTCTCCACATTCATTAGGTTGGCTTCACAAGTCTCTTGCTGTTTAGTAGATGCATTTAAAATTCCACAAATATTTGCTTTTGTCATTTCTTAGGCTTACTCAAAGCTCAAAGATGTAGTTAAATAAATGAAGTCTTGGCTTCCCTTGGTCATGACCAAAGAAGTTCAACTGCCTCCGTGTAAAGCACTTTGTTTCCTTCCTGTTATTGTACAGTTCCTTGGGTCAGTGGAACTTTTGCTGACAAGAGATCAACAGCATAGCTCATCTTTTCCTATAACTCCAATCCTCCCTCCTCTTTCTCTGTTGCACATTGATATTGCAGAATGGTAGAGTTTGTTTTAGTCAGTTGGTGTATGCATTTAACATATCTTGAACATTTAAAATGTCTTTTAAGAGCTACCTTTTGTGTTTAAGCATTCTTTTTTATTTTCCTTGACTTTTCCTAGTCAATGAATATCTAAGTTTTCACTTGATTCACTTGGTTCAAATTTTCTCAGATAAAAAAGAACAAAATTGGGGCCAGGGATTTAGTTCAGGGGTTTTTCCGCCTGCTGCGCAAGTGCAAGGACCCAAGTTCAATCCCCGGTACCAAAGAAAAAAAAAGGCAAAAAACTCCAAAATTATTATTTCAGTAAGATGTACCAGAAAGTCACTTTTAAATTAACTATTAATTATTTACCTTTTCTTTACATACAAACATCAGTGTAGGTTGATTGGTGGCTTTAAGTCTTTGTAAAATTTCTAGAAATTTCACATCCCTTATTTCTCATGTCATTTCTTAGTACATCTTTAAAGATAGTACATATGAAAGGTATTGGTTGGAACTGTTCCACTAGGGTCTTGGTCACTACTTTCAAATCATAGTAAATGAAGGGTATGATGCTAAGGAATGGTAAACAACCATTTGAACTACCCTGAATGATTGTAAAATGCCATTCCTTCATACCAGAATCATACATTTCATAAATCTAACCATACTTCCTAACAAAGAATATGAAAGAACTAAAAGCACAAAGGAGAGAGCCTTTCTACTGATATAACAGTTTCTTTAAGAATGTGATACTGTAGGCTTTTAGAGCAATAATATCAATAAGACCCAGAGTCCAGAGACACATTGCATAGTAATCACCAAATCAACTCATTGCAGTTCCACTTCTCAGAGTTGAAAGAAGGCAGCAAAATATCTCCTAGGAGGCATTTGGCTTCTCCTTCCAGAAAACAGTAGGATGTGACAAAACACATGTTATATCCAAATAATAGTGAGCCAAGCTTCTATATTGTGATATAATCTGATATTAAATCTCATATTAAAAATGATCATAATCTCATATTAAAAATGACCATAGACTCAGTGTCATGTTCCTTTTCATGATTTACATGCTGATTCATGTCATAGTTTGGAGAAAAAGTTTAATCTATTTTAAAATATAATATTTCAATTGAGGTTTGTTTTCTTTATGTTTTAAAACATCTTAGTTTATCTTTGTGGAACCTTATATTTGTTGCAATTTTGGATTTCCATAGCCAAAAAAAAGTGTCCTTAAAATTTTTATTTCACTATGTTGTATCATTGTCAAGTTACTGATTTTTGATAAAATACTTTTATTATATAAGAAAGATAAGATTTAGGAAAGGTCCATAATAAGTATATGGACTTCTCTGTAGCATTCTTATAACTTCTTGCTTGTCTAATAATTTCTCTGCAAAAATATTTCTTAGAGTTTTAGTATACATGCTGCCTAAGCTAGACATCTTACAGTTTTAGACAATGAAAGTTAAATGTGTAAAAAGTAACTTTTCAACTACCCAGCAGTACCACTGTAGAAAAGTATCCAATGGAAATGAAATCAGTATCTCAACGTATGTAACAGAAAATCATTTGACATGAAAAGAATAGGAAAATGTAACAGAATTAAGACCTAATTCTGTCATTTCAACAATAGCTCAAGTCAACTCAAATCACAGAAACAGCAGATACTGTCTTTAAGAAAACTGTGATAAATATCATGCAGTCTATAGAGAAACCAGTGGAAGAAGAGATGGAGATTTATAGAAAAGATTTATAATTATAAAAGGCAAATAGATATTTCTGGTAATTTAAATCTTCTGGATAAGATCATCAAAAGATAGGAAATAGCAAAAAGACATCAATAGAGGTCATCAGCATTGAAGCACAGGAAAATAAAATAAATGAATTAAAGCATAAAGTGTCTTTTAGGCTACTTAATATAGTTTTCTGATATAAAAATTATACAAATAAGTCAAAAAATTGAGATAGAAATTCACATTTAGTGAAAGACATAAATAATGAGAATTGTCAAAAAAGGCTAGACAAATAAATCTTAAATAAAAATCATACCCTGCCCAAAAAATCTAGGCCAATGGAAACTATCAAACATGTAGAAAAGAATAATAATCTCTTTTATAGAGGTTTTGAAATTAAACAATTCAGTTATATACTACAAAATGTACTAATAAAAAATAAAAAATGAATAGTTCTGTTAAGAAATAAATATTATTCTTAACTAAAAAGGAGAGCAACTTTATACTGATCCTATAACTCGATAAATATATTGCATAAAGAGGCAAACTACAGATCAATATCCCTCATACAGATAGACTGAAAAAAACACGTAAAATATTTTCTAACCAACCCAGTGTAATTCATAGTGATTACACAGCCTGAGTTAGAATGCCTGATGCCTCCTGATCTCTTCAGTTTTTTATTGGATGTCCTGATCTGATATAATAAAAGAAAACTAAAGTGTATGGGTGTTGGGAAAAGTGAGTCTTTTTTTTATTTCTCATAACAGCAGTATGTCATAAGTAGAACATTTTAGAGATACCATATTGACGTAATCAATGAATTTCACAAGTATGTGGGATACAAAAGATTGTATTACTAGCAATGAATAGCTAAAATTATCCTTTAAAAAGCTGCTTTTTGAGGCAGCAAACACATGGAATGCTTAAGGCTGATTTAAGTAAATATTCATAAAACATCTCAAGATGTTTAAAAAATGTAACATTGATTAATAAAATTAGGCAAGGTGAAAAGTATAACATACAGATAAATAAAAATAGACAAAGATATATGAAGGACATATCGTGTTCATGTATTTAAAGAGACATTATTGATAAATGTCATTTCTGCCCAACTTGTCAATAGATTCAATAACTTCTTAATACCTTTGTGAGAATTTTCTGTGAAAAATATTGATAGTTCTAAAAGGTGAAAATGTTAAGTATTTTAATAATTTTAACTGGAAATTAAATAATATAATGGTTTAAAAAACTCAACTCTATCCTCACAGAGCACGCTAAATTAAAACACATACACATGAATTGAATAATTCCTAAATATAAAATAATAGTTTCTAAAAAATTATAAAAAGTATTTGCAAAACTTCATATATGGAAAGATCTCTTATAGAATGCATTTAAGAAAAGAAAAGTTAAAATATTAGACTTTATAAAAATTAAAGTACACTGAAAATATAGCATTAAAAAATAAAAAGCTAAGTACAGATTGAAAGAAAATGTTTCCCACATTTTTCTTTATCTTTCTGTTGCTATGATAAAATACTTTAGATAATTAACTTATCAAGAAGAAAGTTTTATTTTGGCTCACCAGCTCAGAGATTTAAGTCCATTCTCACATAGATCTATCACTTGGGCCTGCAGCAAGGCAGAGCATCCTGGAAGCAGGAGCACGGGCTGGAGGAGGCTGCTCACTCTACAGTGTCTGGACAGCAGAGACAGGGAGCAGGCAGCCAAGGTCTCAATAGCATCACGTTCAAGAGTGCATATGCCGCATTGTCTTTGTACTGCTCAGCCTACGTCCTAAAGGTTCCGCCACCACTCAGTAGTGCTCCAAACTGGCAACCAAACTTTCTACACATGACCTTTGGAGAACATTTAAGGTTAAAACCATAACACTCTGTCACAGGTTTGTATCTTACTTTATTAAAAGTTTACTTCAATAAAGGGACTTACACTCAAAATACATGTATTTTACATATACAGTACTTCATAAAAACAGATACAAGAATAATCTCAGTTCTCAAAATTCTAATCCCTCCAATAGTTTCTAATTACTGTAATAAACTTGGCTTGCCAAATTCAAAAAAACAACTTAATAGAACCCTAATAACTATAAGACAGTAACAAGTAGACAAACAAAATGTAACTGGAATTTCCAAAAGGGAGAAAAAGAGAGTGGTATAGAAAATATATACAAGGAAATACTGATGCACATTGTGTAGATTTGATCAGAAAAGACAGCAACTCCAAGTTCACAGGACTCCAAGCTGGAGAGACACAGGGAAAGCCATGCATAGGTATATTATTCACAGCAACATCGTTTTTTATGACTCATCTTCTTTCTTTACTTGTATAATGAGACAAAAGAAAAAGCATGCATTAGTCATGTTTAAGCCAATATAATTCATACATTTAGAAAGTAATCACTGCAGCCCCAAATATCCAGTGAAATAGGTGATTTCCTTAAGGGAGAAGAATGAAAGGGAATTGATGGGATTAAATTGTTTTGTTTTGTTTTGAATTTAGTCCAACTATACAATGTGAAATTATAAAGCAGGTGAGTGGGTAGATCCTGAGGGTCTCAGAAGTATTTATCTGAGTTTTTTTCCCCCTGAATCCCACCCTACAAATGCTCTGAATTCATAAGGGAAAAATCCATTTTTGGCTTAGAACAATCTCTGTCACTTCTCTTACTATACATCTATTCTTCATCATACAACATTGTGCATGTGAGAAGCAATCTGGAAGAAAAATCTAGATGCCTTTTTGGGCTGAAGCTGCTGAGGCTGTTAATCAACAAAACCAGCCCACACACATATATTAAAATTTCATTAAATATTTGTATATTTTTGTTTACTTTTGTTCACGGTAGATTTTTCTTCTTGACTCTGTTAATGATGGAAGAAGCCATGAGTCTCTCTTTGCTAGGATAAGGCTTACTACTTTTTCTTATTCAGTTGATTTACATTTCTTGGCTTCTTGAGCTATTTGATCTTGTTTGTCTTTTCTTATTTCTGATTTTGTGGATTGTCTGGTAAATTGCTATGGTTAGAGAGGAAGGATGTGCTCTTGTAACTTCTTCCTAATCATTGGTGAAAGTTTGACTAACACATTGTGGCTGCCCACCTATTCACTTTTTATTCAACACAAATTTGATAACAAATTTTTAAACATTCCCCTAATTCCCAAATGATGGGTTTGCTTGTTGTATACTGACTCTCAAGAGTCATTGGAAATTTAGATTCCTCCGTCTTTGGAGATTTGAATTTTCGCTAAGCTAGTTTAGGCCCCTTGAATTCTTATCCTTTTAGTTCCCAGTTCTCTTTGCTTAGAGACTTTTGAATGGTTTCTGTGATTCTACTAGTTTTCTGGGTGCAACACTCTTTATTCATGTTGTGTTCAGTATTGTAAATCATACTGAAGGTGAGTTTTAATACAAAATGAGTATCGGTACATTAAATGCTCTTGAATGTTATTGCCTTTGGTTATCTATATTTGCTTATCAAATTAAATCAAAACTCTAATGCTGTGCCTTCTAATTGAGTAATTGCAGTTAAATTAAATATCTATCTATATTTTAAACTAAGACTTGAAAATCATATTTTTATATTTAGCATTGACAAGTAGATACTTCAATTTATTTTTTCCTAAATGAGAAGTAAAACAAGATTACAGTGTCATTTTTAGAGCACAAAAAGTTGGGGATTATGTTCCATTGAAAATTAAAGCATGCAGAGAAATCACAACCAAAGTAATATTTAAAGAGAGCATGGAAAGAATGAAAGTAGTATACGCCAAGTTTTTCTTTTGTATATAAACCCAAATTCATTATTGTATTTTTCAAAAAGATAAAAGTTTGGATTTATTTTTAATAAATCAGTATTTTCATTAGATACGAATAATTAGTAGCAGAGCACTCAGCTTGAAAATGCTTTATGATTTCACATTGCATACTTTGACTAAATTTAAAAAAAAACAATTTATTCCCATCAGTTCTCTTTAATTCTTCTTCCTTAAGGAAATCACCTAATTAAATTCACTGGATATTCAGGGCTATAATCATGATTTTCTAAATGTATAAATTATAAATGATCATGGCTTAAACATGACTAATGCATCCTTTTTCTTTTGTCTCAGCAAACAAGTAAAGAAGGCAGATGTTAGTCATGAAATTTAGGTAGAAAGTAATTTCTATAGGTGCAAAAAAATATCGTGGGCACAGTGAAACAGCAGAATCCAGGAAACAAGCATGCAAGCTCAAAAGTGAAGAGAAATACCCCACATATTTTAAAGTTCAGAGCTGGGTTGTGAAATAAATCAAAACAACACCTATAATGCTGTCTGTGGTTATATTCCAAATTCTACTAAAACAGAAGGCCTGATTCTGCCTTTAGAGTATTTGAATTTAATAATAAAATGAATCCAAACTAAATATGCCACAAAGCTGACACTTCTCTCAACTGCAGACAAGATTGAGTCAGTATTCTGAATTGTAGCATTAGAGAAAATACTTGCTTTTATTAGGAGTTACGATCATTATTTTAGGCTGTATATTTTTCTTACTACATCTAGCATACAATAATAAAAAATAAAAACTACAAGACTTTTGATGAAGCAAGAACATGTGACTCATGGTTAAGAAAGAAGAGTGCTAATGGAAGCAGACCCAGAAATGGAACAAGTCAGTATAGATGGAGATTTTGAAGCAAGTCTGGCTATTTTGTTAAAGAAACTACTAAAATAGTGAGTGGATGATTTTTAATAAATTTATGGATATTTTTAGCATAAAGACAGAAAATTAAAAGTATAAGAAAATAGAAATACTAGAAAATATGATATAAAAATAGAGCTGTTGCTAGGTGTGGCGGCACAGGCCTGAATCTCAAAACTTGGGAAGCTCAGACAGGAGCACTGCTTGAGTTCAAGGCCAGCCTGGGCTACATAGTGAGCTGAAGACCAGCCTGCACTATATAGCGAGACCTTTTCTGAAAGGAAAAGAAAGAGGGGGGGGGGGAGAGAGAGAGAGAGAGAGAGAGAGAGAGAAAGGTAGGTCTCACTGGAAAGACTTAATAAAACAGTTCACAGCATAAGTAAGAATGAATAAACCAGAAAGCAAATTTATATATGAAGGAAAGAATAAAAAGAACAGAGCCTTCAATTTACATGGGACTCTAACAACTGTCCTAAAATAGCTGCATGTGGATTCTCAAAGGAAAAGAAGAAAAAAAATGAGACAGAGAAATATTTGAAGAGAGTAAATATAAGGTATGGGAGGTTGGGAGTATCCTTCTGCCAAAACAAAGAGAAAGTAAAAAACAGCTAGAAGAGGAAGAAAGAGACATAGACAGAATCGCATTGATAAGATGGTTGCTGGCTTCTCATCTGAAAAAAATGAGGGCCTAAGATTATAGAATGAGAGCTATACAAGCATAAAAAGGAAACAATACAAAACAAAAACCTGTCAACCTAGAATACTTTATACAGAAAACAATTCTCTCCCAAAAAGAAAAATAAAAATGCTTTCAGTCAAGTTGCTTAACAATTTTAAACTGAAGATACATAAACTGAAAGTTAATTACAGAGAAGACAGAAAACGCACCTGTATACCTAGATATAGAGCTAGATCATGGAAATTTAGTGTTGTTTTAAATGTAGACAAATAGATAAATGGGACAGATGGAAAAATTCAGGGATATCCTTGACTAAAATTGATTCTGAATGATAAGTCAAGTTGATTCAGTCAAAAGTCTTTTTTTAAAAAAATGCTAATGGAACACTACAGATTTATATTTTAAAAATGAATAAATAAAATGTTTCCATCTAACTTTATGTACAAAAATTAATAAATCGTAGATCTAAATGTAACAGCAAAAACGTACATATTCTAAAGGAAAATAATGTCTTAATGACTTTACAATAAGGAAATGTTTCTTTGAACTAATAACGAATATAGGAAGACAAACTTTTACCTCATCAAAAGACAAATGAGAGGGCCAGGGATTTAGCTCAGTGGCGGCGCACCTGCCTCGCAAGTGCAAGATCCTGAGTTAAATCCTCGGTACCCAAAAAAAAAAAAGACCAATGAGTGTAAAAATTTTAGATTATAAAATATGTATAGCAACACATAAGCAATTCTATTCGGAATATAAATGATATATATTCAAAATAGTATGTAAGGAGCATTAACAAGTACACAGTGAAAAAGGCAGGCAGTACTATAAACAAGCTCGACGTTATTTGTCCTCAAGAAAATGCACATGACAATCACAATGTGCTATAAATTCTCACATAATGGAATATTTAAATCATGAAATATTGATATGGTGAAATACCAATGAAATGTAAAGCAACAAACATAGCCACACAAATATAGCAAGGATTATCTATTTATTCCACAAATCTTTTTCTGTGTGACTATAATAGCTTAGTCAATGCTCACAAAAATTATAAGTAAAGGCTGAAATACTCCCTACTTTTTAGGTTCCATGTTTTGGCTTAGATAGACAGTTAATCATAATATCACAATTACAAATGGAAATCTCCAACTATTTTGAGGTCTACTATAAGAGAAACTGTATGTGACATTTAGAACTAGGAACATAGATCAAGAAATTCTTCTACAGCTACAGTATAATTATTTCTAGGAGTTATTGATGATGGGAGAGAGAAGAACATTCTACCTAAGGAGGCAATTTGCAATGGAACTAAGATAATGTCAAATCTGAGACCACGGAGGAACGCAGATAGAGCATGGCATGAAAGGAAGGTGTCAATATAAGAAATTGTTGGAAAATTTCAATTTTAATAAGAATAGAAACAACAATAAAAGACAAAGTGTAAAGAATTGATATGAATATCTAGGGTATTTTCTTTTAAGAGCTCAAAAAATATGTACAGGCAGAACCCAAGCATCATGGTTTTCTTATAGTCCATTACATTGTAGATCACACAAATATTTACTATTGCTTTGAATTAAGTGGACTTGTAAAATGGCTTACTGAGAGATAGGCTATAATTAAATATTTTGGATAAAGATTTCAAAAACTTGGTTTTGGATACTGCTGTATCAAAAAATAGTTACAGGATCTTGTTGAAATTTCATCTTTCTTGGTCTTAGTTTCTCAGTTTATAAAATCTGATGATTAGACTAATTGAATTCTGTCACAGTTCCTGAATCTCCAGTCCTATGATTGTAGAAGACTGTCACTTCTCATCATATGATTTAAGCTCATGTTTAAATATAACAGCATAGGGCTAGGGATTTATCTCAGTGGTTCCACCTCCTGCCGTTCAAGTGCAAGGACCTGAGTTTGATTCCCTGTACCAAAAAAATAAAAATAAAAATGATGGGATAAAAGCAGTAGTCTTTTTGGATGATAGGTCTCAGTAATCACTTTGGCCAGAAAAAATAGCTGGAGATTGCTCTGGTATTCATTAGCTACCATACACATATCATATTTAAAAATCAATATATGAGTACTAAGTATGCTCATTACTCTCTGAGTGACACCTTCATGTTCCCTACTGCACCTTTTATACATTTATATACACATTTATTTTATGCATTTATTTATAAACAAATATATATCACTATCATATTTATCTATTAAAACCTATGAATTGAAACTGAGGCAATTTTAGTCCATCAATATCCATTTCATTCTAGCATCTCCTTTCTTATTTATAAGCTCTTTTTTAAATAATAAGAAATCTGCTCCAAATATTCTGAATATATTTATTTATCTTCCTAGGCTCCATTGTAATAAAATAATGCAGTTTCAGAATTGTTAACCCATGCATCTGCAGAAAGAAGCCTACTGACTAGACTTTATTAGCTGTTCTAGTAATTCTTTTTTCTTTATTATGAGAGAATATAATACAAAATGTGTGCATACATTTTTCTTCTTTGGTTCTATCCACCTATTTAAAGTCTGTCAAATCACAAATATGTATTCTAATCTTGCCTCCTCAACCCATTAAAACAGTAGCTTTCAATGGACACTGTTTTCCTACAGGACCTTCAAAATTTCTTTGATGTACAGTGCAGTGTGAGTGCAGCTCAAGTTTTGTAATTCCTTATGTTCAAGGTTGTGGTGCCACAGGTCATGTTTGTATTGGTCACTGTCACTTTCCAATGAGGCCAGAGCTAGAAGTCCATTGTGGTCACTTAAAAGTTTTCACTTTCTCCTCATCCAATTTCAGTATGTGGAGTTTTTATAGGCCTGATTTCTACTGTTTTCATTTTTTCTTAGTTTTCAATTAAATCTTTGGCTTATAATGGAAAAGTTCAGATTGTCAAACTAGTACCAAATTACCTATTTTTAACTAGTAACAAACATCCCATTAATTTAAAGGATACTGAAATAGCAAAACATAGGCTGAGTATTTTTCTCTTGGTGATATCTGAATCAATTTAGTGCAACTATTCATAAAATGCCCTTTATTTCCCAATAAAGGACTCTTCTTGGTATTGATTTAACCAGAAACAAGCATAAACAATGTATACTAGCCGTTGTTTAAATGGATTGAGCTAAATAATTTATAGAACATATTATTTATATCCTTTCACTTCATAGTTCAACTGAGATTTTCCAAAGAATATACCCACAGGTTTAAAAATTTCATTTATTTACAATAAAGAACCTATGTAGACAAAGTATCTTCTACTAAAGGTATAAAAATTCTACTAGTCAATACCCCAAATATCTGTTAGCTTGTTATATCTCTTCCATTTCATTCCTAATGTTCCCTGTAAATATATGGAATAGATTTATGGAGTCCACTATCTCCTTAATCGATCCAGTAATTTTTGATTGCCTTTATATTAACAGTATGGGGGTTGAAGGTGATCTTATCTTTTTGGCTCACGAGTTTGGCATTCCTTCCACGATTAAAATAGGACAGTAATGACTGGCACTTTCATCCCATCAGGATGCAGTATGCTGGGGCTGGCTCTCTTTTCTTAGGTAACCAGTGGCTTTCCTGGGTTTCTGTTGAAAGGCTATTATATTCTTTGAGATCCATTTCTCTGTTGAGGTTTATTTTCTTTGTACTTCATTCTGCCCTAAACTCTACTCTGCTTGTCCAAGTTTTTATACTTAAATTTTCACCCTCTCTGTTCTTGCAATTTCTGGATAAGCTAAATACCACAAGTGGTAAAGTGGCCATATGTTTAAAGTCTTGGTGGAGACTAAAAGCCTTGCTGAATATTATACCCAAAAACGTTTTGTAGAAAACCTGAATGCTCAACGTGTTTGCACTATGAGTAAGTAGCAAATAACTTCCTAGTCAAATCATCCCTTCAACATTTGTGCTCTTCTGGTTCTACTCATCTTGGTAACTCGACTACATTCATAATGTTGGTTTCTGTATTTCATGCAATTTCACTTATTGTTCCTGTCACAATCCAGTCTTCTGTTTATTTTTGTTATATTTGATCACATGCCAATTTGAAATGAGAGGTCTAATTTTCTCAATTATTAATTGAGCCAAATGTTTCTCAAAATATAAGTTTGCAGGAATCCTAAAGATAATACAAATGTTTAAAGAAAATAATTTCTTAATGAATTATGCTTTCTATTACTTTCTAGTTTATCTAATTTTACAACAGTAGTAGATTTTTATTTTCAAAAAAATTGATTTTCCATAAGAAAATTCATTTATGTGGATGCAGTGCTCCCAGCGTGTTAATAATATTTCAATCATTATTTCAATTAGTGTTTCATAAAAAATAAGAAAGTTTTATTACTGTGAATATAAACTAATATGCTGGATTTGGGGAAAATATGTGAATTGCCTTTTTTAAAATTTGCACTTCCAAACACCAATTGATATAAGTTACCTAAAGACACATGAATTAATCAATCTTTTAAAAAGAATATTATCACAAATAAAGACTGAATACAAACAGGGGTGTAGTATCCATGGGCACCCAGTCATTGCTGAAAAGTGTGCATTTTCTAACAAAACACTTTTGTTCACTTTTGTTGATGATGGAAGAAGAAGGAATCAGATAGAAAGAAGCGGGAAGTTTTTATATGTTACATAGCATTTCAATGAGTCTTCACTCATTATATAAGATGTTGTATTATGTTAAATACAACACATGGGAGGCAAGAATGGAACAGGTAGCCACTAATGGGATCATCATTTGAAGAAGTAGGAAAAAAAGCTTTGCAGAGTTTGGGAATGCTGTGTTATGGATCCATTGGAACACTTGTATATGTACCTCATTATTGGGGAAGAGAACACACAAATTAAAAGAAGTTTGGCTACCTATTCATAGAAATGATTGGCAAAATGAAAAAAATTAAAGAAGCCATTTGAATGGGAAAGAAGAAAAGGTCTGAAAATAGAAACATAAGATATCTTTCACATGAAAAGGAATAATAACAAAAACTATTATTTCTCAAATTATTCAGGAATATTTAACAAATATTAAAATCATGTATTCTAAGTCCTTTTAATTGACATACTCACTGTGTATATTTTCTATTTTATTATTTTACGTATAGCTCCAAAACACAGTATCTTATTAATTACAAGGTACGTGTGGAAAGAACTGTGTGTACAATGCAATATATTTTTATTTAATTATACACACTCTAGCACACATTTGCACATGCTTTGTTGGAATAATTCCAAAATACAGATTTATGCCATTGTGAATTAATTCTATTTCCATTTATGTTTCTGACTGCTTATTTAAGAAACATGCACTACTAATTGTTTTTAAATATGTTTGAATTGACTTTAGCTCATTTATTTTTTTAAAATTATTTTTGATTAAGTCTCAGTTTCTCTGAAGCTATAATTATGTCATCTAAAGTATAGAATTATGGTCAAAGCATTTGTTTTATTTCCACTCATTAAACTTTTTGTTTCAAGTCATATTGTATTGAAAAAATTAGAATTATATAATCATAGAGGGAGACTTCTTTTCCTTTAGCAATGGTGTTTTTTATCATTTTTCATTAAATGTGTTTTAACATGACATAAACTCAATTGTCTTTCTAATGCGTAGGAAATATTCTGTCTCGGGGTTTCTGTGTGTGTGTGTGTGTGTGTGTGTGTGTGTGTGCATGTATCAAATTATGAATAGGCATTGAATTTAAATTTTTAAATAATGTTTTCTCTTTGATGTTATGGTAATCGGTAATTATATGCTCCTCTCCTTCATTGACACATTGATGTACTTTATTATATTAGTACATATTATATACATTTTATTCTGTAAATAGAATCTATTTTTATAGTTCATTTATACCATCTTTCCATTGAATTTTCCTTTAGCTTGCAAATGTACACTCATTGATTTTTAAACTTTAGTAAACTAAACAAATTTTTAAAAAACACAACTACAAAATAAGAAAAATATTATGACAGAAATGATTTTATTCTAAGGAATACAGGGAACCAAAATCACAGGTGGAGACAAATCTGTTCCTCTAAAGAGGTGACATTTAACCTGAGATGAGAAGAATCCATAAGATTTTAGGTGAAAAACTGGAGGAAAGCAATCTATGTTGCAGAAGCCATGTGTGTGTGAGTTGGCTCATGGGTGTGTTTCTCCTCCAAAAATAAAAAAACAGTCACTATGATGATTGTTGTAAGAACAGCAACCAGAATTGACAGCCATAGTTAGAAGCAAAATCATTATTATTTTAATGGGCTAAGCAGTATTTGCAGTAAATACTCAAATGGAATGCAGAGAAATTAGAGCCAGCAGGATTTATTTAAAATGTTCACATCTGTGTTATTGAATTAGTGTGGTCTATAGGAAAATTCTTTAATCTCTTTTAGAGCCCCAATATTCATTTGAAACTCTGATACTATTTATAATCTCTCCATTCTGCGTTGTTCATATATGACTGTACTTTTGCTAAAAGCGAGTGTTCTATTCATCATGGTTAGTGTTCTATTCATCATCTTTTTTATACTTCTTTCATTTTGTTCTTCTTGGTGTTTGTACTTCCATTTATCATTTTATCACTTCAAATCTCATTGTTTATGTAACATTTAAACTATACATGCTAACTCATGGGTAATATTTACCCCCCAAATTAATGTTTTCACATAGAAACCTCAAAAACATAAGGAAGCAAAACTAAGAAATAAAAAATTACCTACTTCCCTCAGGTACATGCAAATTTGTGGTTAGTATCCCTTTCTTTCTCTCTCTCTTTCTTTCTTTCTTTCTTTCTTTCTTTCTTTCTTTCTTTCTTTCTTTTTTTCTTTTGAAATAGGGTCTCATTATGTAGTACAGGCTGGTCTTGAATGATCTATGTGGCCAAGCTGGCCTGGAACACATGGTGATCCTATTGCTTCAGCCTTACAAGAGCAGAGATTACAGGTGCATGTTACCATGTCTGGCTTAGTGTCTGAGTTTTTTATATATTCACTTAAATAATTTCAACAGAAGCAAGTATGGCTAATAATTTTTTTTACATTGCAATATAGCAGTAATATTTTACCAGCTAATTATCATCCTAAAATATAGTTTTAATAAAAGTAGTATCTCATGTTATAGATAAATAAGAGTATGATATTCAGATGTTAAACAGGGTTGTTTCCCAACATACTGCCCTTTTTGTTCTGTAATTCTTTGACTCAAATATCCTTTATTGGATATTAAATTTCATCCTTTGCAGAGATTTGATTTTTGATTATCTGATAAAAGAAAAACTAAAATACTTGAGGATTAATGTCCTGGGGCAAAAGCCTAGATCCCTTCTAGAATACGCCTTGGGGTTGCCATCAGAAATGGAAGATAATTTTGTGAGTTATGAGGAGAGAGAGGATTTGTTCCTTAGGAGACAGAGATGGAGCCAAAAAGTGGAATAGTGAAGTTCACTTGCCCAGCGTGGTACTACAGAAGTTAAATATTATGCTAACAAAGTTCAAGTAGACCAGTTTTAGTCTGAGGCATGACCACATAATATTCCATGGCAGAAGATCCAACAGTTCATTGTATGCCCAAAATTTGAGAAAGTATGATTCATAGGAGGAGGAGAAGATGAGGGACACAGAGTCGACATCTGGAAAGCAAAGGGGCATGTGGATATGTCATGTGCAGATGAGCGAGTTACAATGACAAAGGACACTGGAGATTGTACCTCTGAATGCACCAGCAACATCAGATGCTACCACATGAAGAAAGGCACTTTTGCGCTTTCAGCTTTTACACCTCTTAGAATTCACAACATCTTAGGCACAAATGAAGCACAGAAAGAAGAAAATTCAAAACTGATTTGGTACTTAGTAAAAAAGATGATATGTAATTCAAATATAATCATTGATTTAGTTAATGTAGTTCAATTTTTCATTGTTGTTGAAATAATTCTAGCTTAAAACTAACTTCAGTCATTGACTAATGAAGACATGAAACTGTGATTTTATAGCGCATACCACAGATATATTATAGCATATTATTATAATTCATAAAGCTTCAAAATGCCCAATAAGAGGTGATGCAGTGTAATCACCTAAACTGAGGTGACAGAAATGCTATTGTACTCAAATAGTTGTCAAATATTTCTATAGTATATGTGGATTTGAATCTTGTAAGTACTTCAGATTCACATTGCATTTTAGTTTAATTTTTTGTCTACCAATCTTCAGAATTAATTATTCAATAAAACATATATTTTCTATTTTAATTTAATTTTGTTGTCTATCAATCTTTTGAATTAATTATTCAATAAAACATGCATTTTAAAATCCTCAATAGCACATGTGTAACCTAATTTCTTTATTCCTTATCCTATATTAAAATCAATACCAGAAATATGACAGGAATATGCCTAAATATTTTGATATCAATGGAAAAACTCTCTGAAGTAATTGATGGGTAAAGATTAATAACAACTTGAATTGGCCCACCTTTACCCACCTATCACGTTCCATTAAGACAATAACTTAAGTCATACCAAATATTTTTTTCTTCTCTCTTTTTTTAGGGGATCTGTACAGTTTTCCTATCAGGATAATTTTGGCCTTGAGTTCAGAAGCATTTCCTTCTATCCTATTTTCTGAAAGAAATTATATAAAATTGGTATTATTTCTTTTTAAGTGTTTGGTTAAATTCACCATTTAAATGAATTGGCCCTTGAAATTTTCTTTGGAAAGTTTTTTAGAAATGAGTTCATTCTTAAAATAGATAAGAAATATGGAAAAACAGTACTGCGTGCTTTTGAATGAGAGAAAGACTTACAACCAGCTACTAAAGAATGAAGGTGTCAGAATCAAAAGGGTGCATGAATTCATATGTCAGTGTTCAGTACTAGTTTTTATTTCAAATTAAATATAACCTTGTGTGAGATTCCAGAAGAGTGTATAATGCCTCTAATTATATGTGAGTGTATGATACCATTCTGCTAACTGTAAATTAGTTTTATTTACTTCAAGAATAGAACTATTGGATGTTCTTATGTAAATTGTTTCTTCCAGTAGTAGCCTGAAGTGCCAAGCAATATGAATGTGAAATCAGACACATAAAGTTTTGTGATAAATTAATTGGCATTATAGGTTTGAATCCTTAAATAAACATATAATTTAAGCATCTCAAACCTTAACGGAAATTTTAAGAGTCAGACTTGCAACCTGTTGCAGTCTTGCAGAAGCCTTTCTTACAGGTTTAGAAATGCTTCAGGGTAATTGGAAAAGGCAGGTTCATCTTCCTCAAGAAGTTTTCTCATAGTTAGTAGCTGGTGACTCATGTGACAGGTAACTCTGATGGCCACGTGGCCTCCATTCAAGGTCCAAAATTAGCTTGAATAGAAGCTTTATCTCCTCTATTAATACACTGGCATACACACTTATAATATTCTTTTGGCCATATATAACAAAAAAAAAACCTTGTTAATGTAAATTTGTTTGTTTTTTTCTTTAAAGTTTACTTTCCAACATCATTGATAGAAGATCAGCCCTACAACATTTGAAATCCCTCATTAACCTCAAGAAAGCAAAACAAACAAGCAACAATAAAACTCCATTCTTTCTTTGGCTATCTGCAGCTAATGATTTAAAAAAATAGCAACTCTATGGTAAAAACTTCAGGGTGTTATTAACTAATTGTTGTTAAAACTTCATTTAGCTGAGTGATATCTATGTTTAGAAAAAAAATTTTTCAGAGAAAGAGTGCTTTAGACAAAGAAAACTAGTTTTAATAAGTATATTGTCAAGCCGGGTGTGGTGGCGCATGCCTGTAACTCCAGTACTCTGGATGCTGAAGCAGGAGGATTGCTGCAAGTTTGAGGCCAGCCTGGGCTACCGAGTGAGTTCAAGCCCAGACTGAATTACATAGCAAGACCCTGTTTTATCAAAAAGCAAAACCAAAATGACAAAACAGAAGTATATTTTCCAGTGTTTCTAAAAGGCTGTCTTCACCAGCAAGGAGTCACCAATTATTCCTGGGCCTCATGTTCCCTAATTTTTTAAAGAATACTCTTCACATTTGTAAGGAAACAGATAGGTAGCCAGTCTCAAAAACTTAGAATGAAAACACAGGTATTTATTGGAAGAATTGGATTATAATGCAGATGTTTCTCCATACTGAACTATTTCACTCTTGGGAATAGTATCAGGCAAAAGATTCAAAATCAAAACTCAAGAAATAAAAATCTCAATTACAAGCAGGCTCTAAATGAAGAGAGGCTATCAAAGACTAAGGAGACCCAGAAAAGTATATGCACCTTTCAAGATAGCTCTGACTATTCTCTCTTAGGTGTGACAGATTAGTTCTGATGGAAGAAAATTTATATTCATCAAAACTGTGAAAACCAAATCCAAATGTCTCAATGTGATGAGGTCACCCTTCTTAATTTACTATACGTCTTAGCCTTTAAATTGAAATACCAAATGGCAAACACATTACATGTAGAGGAAGGACAGCAACACACTTTGAACAGTTTCTATTGGGCAGGTGCAGTACTTACTCCTTACATGCATGAACTCATTTAATCCCGCTGCACTGCTGCGATATGAGAACTAATAATTCCCATTTTGTAGGTGAAGCATAAACCTTAAACTTGCTAATTAACATATCTAAGTCTCCGCAGTTAGGAAATGATGATCCTGGCATTTGGTTACATGTTTTTGTTAAGTACATATTTTCAAAGTACAATGTTCACACTGTGTTAAAGCAATACTTGAGCTTAGATGTTTAGCAAAAGTTCAGCCTAAGATTTCATGCAATTAATTTATTAATCCAGTAGGTTATGTGTAATTAAACAGCTAGAAGTATTTTAGGGCATGGCAGGAAAAAAAATACTATCTGAAGTGGAGAGAGCATTCCTGAAGATCATGTGACGATGATAACCATTGCTCCACAATTAACTATGGTGGTTGACTATTTTATGAAAACCATAATAGTGTAAAAAAGTTTCACTGCCATGTGGCCAAGAGTATTTCTTCTATAGAATAAAAGGCTCTTCTTATTTATTATATTATTGTCACTTATTTTGTCTTTTTCTCTTGAGTCTTCTGCTTTGTTATATGTATTATCATTCATTTAAAAAAAAAGTAATAAACACAAAAGTCAGCCTCATGATTTTGAGTGATTTCTGGCAACTATTTCTATAATATTTGAAGGTGGAAAAATGCTTTTAAAAACCAATAAAATTTATATGCAACCTATCAGCAGTGAAACCCAGCAGGGAACTGTATTGCTGTCCAGTGAAACTCATTCTTGTAGATCCAATTATGTGTTTTTCCTGTAACCATTATACCTGTCAAGCAGATGCATACAAAATTGCTGAAGGTCATTGACTGATACTCTGTCACACAAAGCCCAAGTCACATAACTTCTGAAGAAGTTGACAGATTATGAATAAGAATAGGTTGCTATTCTGCCAGTAAGATTTGGTACTGATGACTAAAATAATGTCACTAGCCTCTACTGAGTTAGGGCTGTGTTCTAATGACAATCTCTGTGTCAATCCAAAAGGATTTCTAGTACAAGATGTAACATATAGTAATATAACTCAAGGGAATTGAAAACACTTGATTTTTCAGGTACAGATCACTCTCAAGGTATGATGGATATGTTGGAAAGCTGAGGATCAGAAAGATAGTAATTTCACACAGACTCCTCTTTTTTCCTTATTATTAAGAAAGCTATTTTATTTTAAATGTGGGTTTCCAGACTAATTTTTGACATTAGTCTTTGAAATGGCATTTGTACAGGCCATTTTCTAAATATTTCGATATTTTGAAGGTCCTTATTCATTTTCCCATATCTTATTAAGCCTGTGGCTCAAATAGCAAGCTAATCAAGTGATTGCCTTACTTGGGCCTGTGATATAGTTATTTGTTTCTGATGCATTCTGAACATTTTGGGTGGTATTTGTGCTAACACATAGAAGCTGGCTTATAATAAGCTCAATGTTTTCCTATGTTCTGTTTCAAAGGAGGGCCTGAAACAGGGAGTGCCAATTTACTTAAATGCTGAGTTGTTTCTGTGATGAATTTCTGAGTATGAAATTTTAAAAAGATGACTCCTTTTTATTCTCAGGAGTAGTCAAATGAGAGAAAGCAAATGTTTCCTCAAAAGGACCTTCTCCAGTCCACTTTCTTGGATAATGCTTGTTCCTAGATATAAAATCATAAAGAGGTATGATTCCTATACTGCATCCTGGCCAAGGTAATAGGGAAAAAATGGATAGAAAGGAGAAAAATATAGGCAAATCTACTTTGGTGGATCCCCATTTTATTTGGAATTCTGTTCTGTACAAGAGATTTGAAGATAAGAAATTTTGAGATCTACCCCTCCCATTTTTCCACCTTCTATCCTATTACCACATGAGTGCTATACAAAACCTACCCAATAAATGCATCACACTACCTGAAATATGAAGTAGAAACTACGTGTTCTTAACAGAATGCATACAGTAAATTTATCCTCCTTAATTGGTCAAATGCTTTTTTTCCTAACAAAATTCAGTACCATAAGTATCATAAAATGTTCCACAGCCACTAAATGTTCCTCAGAAACATTTTTATATTACCGGAGTATTTGGTGTATTCTCTCTCAGTTAAATATTTGGCACAATATAATTCACATGCTGTCACAGTGTATATTATCATTTCATTATTTAATTTTGTTGTTCTTATTGAAGAAAAGTGTGTGTTTGGTAGATAATAGGTCGTGCATTTATAACTCTTTCCACATACTGTTTGGTTTTGGTCTGCATAGTATATAGCCAGTCAATAAAAAGCATTCTCCAATTTAAAAAATGGCTCTGTTCCAAGAATTTATTTATAATTTGGTTGTCTTGAAGTTAGAGTAAATTTTTACTTATAATCAATGCGATGACTTTTGGTTCTATAGTCAGATTTTACTAGTGTAATTTCTGTGTCCTGTGACCAATGTATTACAATATAGAAGAAAATTAGAAAGGGAGAGAATATCTTTGACCATAATAAATACAAGTAGAAATTTGAAAACAGTAAACTATAATTTTGATAATGCATCCTATTCCTTTAGGACTGTGTCGTCACCTCTTTGGCCTCCCTTCCATAGATATCTAGGACTCATACTTCCTGCACCTTCCCTATATCAGCACTTGGCATTTGCTTCTCTTTGGACTTAGAAATTCCTCTCCTCCTCAATCATCCTGTTTTGCCTTTTCAAAAAAGACTAATTTAGTGGGATGTGGTGGTGCCCACTTGTAATCTTAGCACTGCGGGTGGGTGAGAAAAGATCACCAGTTCAAGCCCAACCTGGACAACTTAGTGACTTATAGACTGCCTGTCTTAAAGTAAAAGAGTAAAAAATGAGCTGTGGATGTCGATCAATGAGGAGGCCCTGGGTACAGTTTCATTACCAGTATACACATCACACACACACACACACACACACACACACTAATTCAGTTAATAGTGGATAAATTACATTAATTTCACTAAGGACGTGAACAACTCATAGATATGTTACATGAAAGAAGAGCTATGCCTACTCATTTATTTATTGTCTTCTATTTCTTAGGAAGTACTTAAAAAGCACTTATGTAGTCTATAATGTTTTAAATGCACAATAATAATATCTGTTACTTTTGTATGTAAATATCACAGAAAGCACCTATTATGGAACCACAATGAAATTTTAATAGATCCTTGTCTTAAACAGTAGGTTTGCATTTTCAAAGATCTTTGACAGCTTTTTTAAGTGATGGGGAATAACATATATTAAGCATGTAGCCCGATCTAGACATGTTAGATATTTTGTCTAAGTTTACCCAAAGCAAAATCTGTGGAGTAAATCCCAGGTTTTTGATCAGGGAACAGGCTTTGTGAACTTGAGAAACTAGCCCCAATGGCCACTACTAGGGTTGCTATTTAAATGCAGTTATGTCTTTCTTCAAATCCTGAATTATTTTCCATTAAAAAAGGCTACAAGAGGAAAAGATGTAATAGATTATGGTAAATGTAAGAAAATAAATGTAATGATTTTATGAAATGTGAAAGTGGCAGGTTAATGTTGACTTGGTTGCTTTGTGATGAAACTACACAAAGTCTCAAAACTTTAGGTCTGCCTCTTTCTTAAGTTTGTAATTCTTGTTTTCTTCCTTTTATCCAAAGGCTTATCCTTTCCAAAATACCATGCTTTCTGAGGACTGGTGCTCATGTCACACTTCATCTCCATATACAGTTCTGTGCCTAACTCCTCCATGTTACTGAATAACTACTTTTTGAATGAATGTGTAAGTTAATACTTTTTTTCAAATTGTCAAGCAGAAGAACCTCTCCAAGTAAATTTTCCTTCATTGGTGTAATTTATCTTTTATCACGTATATTAGCACATATTTTTATGTCTTTCCATGTTGTGCCCTATAATATCTCTTTTCTTTTACCTAGATACTTATTAAAAATGTCAGTTAGCACTGGAGCTATATGATCCTACTGATTCTTTGCTAATGAGAGATATCATTGACCTAATTTTCTATGTTTTAAGAATGAAAAATGAAAATGGCTCACAGGCTGTTTCTTCATAGAGGAAATCAAAATTTAACTGATTTCCTGATGATTTGTATCAAGCCAGGCAACAAATCTAAACAGTTCAGGCACTTTCTGTATTAATCAAAAGCAATAAAGGGCTCTGACCAGAAATTATCCTGACAGCTGAGTGTGACAACATAGGCTGGGGCACCAGTCTATGATCCTGAGTCATGTGCAGGATTTAAGCATGTCATTCGTCTTCCTTGGAGATCATCTGAATGTTTTAAAAAAGCATCACTGACAGGCTGGCATTTTAGACAAGTACAGAAGAATTACAAAAAAAACAGCATTTCGTACCCTTGAGATTTGATTCTGAAATACTGGGAAGCTCTTTCATAGAGAATGAACTCAAACCCAAATTTAATCACAAAGAGAATTTAACCATGAAGCTGGTAGTTCTGACATTTCTGAATCTAAAAGACTAATTTATACTTGCTTGTATTTTAGATTGCATAATTTCTTTGTATTAATTCTTATATTGGAATTAAGGTGTATGTGTCTTAAAATGTGACATTGAGAAAAAGAAAAATTAATCCTCATTAATTAGCTTAGATAAAGAGTCAGATTTGTTTCAATGTCACTTTTCTAGTTATTTTCAAAATAATATTCTATTTTATCAGGTTATACTGAATTGTGTTGCCAAATATCAGTGGATGCATATAACAAAAGTATTTTTTTTTGCTCATATAGTGTAACCAGTATGGGTTAACATATATAAACTTGGAGACTTAACCATCATAGTAATAGGAAGGGAATGCAGCAATCCAAATCATACATTGACCCTTACACTCTCTACATCAGCTATCTGATTTAATGTCTCATTTTGTTGTCCAAAACAATTCTCATTAGCAGGTCTACATTCAAAATCATATGGGAGGTACAAACTACTGCACATGTATTAGAAGGCAGGTGGCCAGCAGTGTTTGAAGATCAGCATCAATGACTGCCATTTATTGATGACTCCTATTTTCTTTACTTGTGCCAACAGCACAGAGGTTGGTATTTCAAATCAATATGTCAGGAGGCCCAGGTGGAAGCAGACTGTACTTCTTTCATGATAAAATACCTTGAGTGTGTTACTAAACCTCTCAATATCTATGTTTTTAACATCTGTAAAATGGTAAAAACAATAGTATCTGATCCTGAAACAATATGTGGACAACAGCACAGAGTTAATACAACCAAAGCTTTTTAGTTTGCATTTATTGAGCATTTCTAAAAAGTCTATAAAATATGTGAATCATGGTTAAAAATGTTTCTTTATTTCCACACTTTATTCTTCTGAAGTAATGCAAAAAATATCAACTTTACTTCATTCTCTTATGGTTTCTAGAAATACATATTGTTCATATGTCACAAAAAATAATATTGTTGAAACCTAAGATTTTTTTTTCTGAATTCTTTGATTTTTTTTCTGAATTCTTTGATTCTCACAGCCCAATATATGGTTGGTTTTTCTAATAGATTTTTTGGAAAATGTCACAGTATGGAAGACTTTATACATGTGCGTTTTAAAAAATGTGTTTTTATAATCTTCTGTCATTGTTTTAATCATTCATAAGATCATTATTTTTATTGTTTAGTGATTTAATTATGATTTGGGTTTACAGTTCTTTCAATAAGATATGATTACTATAATTTCTTTTTATAACTTGTCGTTTTTGCTTTAAATATTTTATGGCCACTTTGTAATATATAGACTCATTCAAATTTATGGTTTTTGGCAAATTATCTTTTCAATATGTATTGACTTTTAAAAAATCCTTATGAATGACTACTTTTCAGAATATATTTTCTGTTACTGTTAAAATAGCCCCTCTAATATTTTTGTTGTTATTATTTATTATTGCATACTTTCCATTTACTTTTAAATTGAATTGATATATTCTAGATATGTCTTTTAAATACTTGCATATTGTTTGGTATAATATGTCTGGCAAATTCTCCATAATAATAATAGTTTTATTCAATACTAAACCACATTATATCATGCTTACAGTTTGCATTGTATATATTTTTCAGCTTTTGGTTCCAAAATACTGGTACTTTGTTTTTAAATTTTACTCATTAGAACTAGCATAACTTCTTCTTTATCTAGCTTTCAGTAAATGCCTGTTGTTGGAGTTTTGCAATAAAGTAGCTACGTATAAAAAAGCAAAATATACTACTACAATGAATGAACTTTAAATTCAAGGGAATAGTTCCTTAGAAACAAAAGATGGAAAAGATATATTCTGCAAACTCTATGCATAAAAAAGATGCTATGAGCATATTTAAATCAAATAAAACTAATGAAAGTATGGAAAATTTACCAGATCTGAAAAGAGATACTGATAATGGTCAAAGTGCTAATTCAGTAAAAGAACAAATAATTATAATATTCATAAGCATAATAAAAATAAAAATATAATAATTTTTAAAACATGGGAATAATTAAAGGAGAAAATATAAATCAATAATATTATTTGGAAATTTCAATATCCATCTTTCAGTACATTATAAATATAGAACAAAACCAAAAAATAAGGACAGAAAAGATTTGAGTAGCAGTATCAATGTTTATCATCTATTTGACATTTACATAATATATTACACAGCAACTGAAGAATATGTACAAATTTATTGTGTTGTAACTTGAGTAATAAAATAAATTGAAATTAATTTCAAATATTGAAAAATGTGTGTTCTCTGAAAGTAATCAAATTAAATTAGAAATGAATTTTTAAGAAAAATGGAAAATCTCAATGTATTCTGAAATTAAACAGGATTACCACTAAATAACACAAATAGAAAACATTTTAACATACTGATAGTAAAAAATATCATCAATTAATACAGGTGATAAAAAGCGTGTCAAAATATGTAGGATAAAGCTAAATCCAAAGGATGAACGATCAATATTAAAAATTTCATTTAATTTTTATATTCAAGTTAAAAATAAAAAGGTCATTTTACAATTTTTAGCTGATATGAAAATGCAAAAAATTAGACGCAAGTTTTTTTCAAATAAAAACTAATAATTAAAGTGATAAAGAATAAGTGATTAATGGGTATGGGGTTTCCTTTTGGGTAATGAAAATATCCTGAAACCAGATCACATTATGTTTGAACAGTATTATGTATATAGTAAATATCACTAAATTACTCACCTTCACAAGATGAATTTTATGTTATATGAATTTTACCTCAATAAAACATTAAAACCATACCACATTTTGGTGGTGGTACTAAATAGGTACAGGTGTTTCTTAATAATTAAATAAATAAATAAATGGAAATTATAGGTGGAGACTATTACCTAGCATTAACAACTCAATAAATAATGGCTAATTTGAGTATGCCTAACACAATTTAGTTTCTATAGAATCTAGGTCATCTATTAACTATTTCATATGGAGGAAACTATTTTTGTGAGCCTCCATTTCTTTAAACAGATGATATTGTATGCTTTTGTTCTCAGTAAGCCTATCATCGCTATCACGATGATTATCATTATTTGTCAATTTAATAGATTTTGTTCATTAACAAAATGGAGCTAAGTAAGAGATTGATATTCACACTAGAAAATTAGTGAAATATAAATATTAAAAGTGTGCCCATCCAATCATTCTAAAAAATTGTCCTTTTTCCAAATGTCTCAAAATTATTCTGATTCTTCAGATCTGAAGATTTCCTGGTTCTTTGCAGTTTGGCAAAATGTTGACTTTCCGGTAGGTATTGCTTCCTTCATTATTGGTTCATTTTTTAACTCTCTCTTGTCTAACTTTTGCCACTATCAATTTTTCTCATGTGATTTGGTGTACAGGACATTTAGTGCAATTTAAATACTGGCCTTATCTATAACAAGTCTATTCTTACTTCTTGTCCATTATTATCAACCTGTGACTATCAATGCCTTACTGACATTTCAAACAGAACCTTAGAATAGGCCAACACTGGAGCCTAGTGCTAAAACCCTTTACACTTACTTCAAAATAGAATGATTGCTCTTCATTTTCCAGGCAAGTATTTCTACATCAATGAGATTGGTATTGTGAGTATTAAATTGTGAATATTAAATTTTGAAAGAGGAAGAGTATGGTGAAGCAGGTGCAGAATGACGGGTTATGGAAATGTGTTAGGCAAAATGGTCAATAAAAAAGATAAAAAGCCAGAGGGGGGAAAAATAAACACAGGTCTTAGTGAAGACATGGCAAATGTCTTCAAATATCTGAAGTGCTGTGGAAACAGAGAGAAGATATGGAATCATTCATCATCACTGTTGAAAACAGAATCAGGCCTAATGTATGACTTCAAAAAGACACAACACATAGGCCATATTACAGGAGAGATATTGGTCACAGGGCATTTATCCAGGTTAGGAAGCATCTGCTCTGAAAAGCAGCAAATAGTCCAAGAGTTCAGTCTTTAATCATATATAACAGATGTTGCATGAAACTTCCTACAATGTGTTTTTTACTGTGTCAGGCTTTTTTTTTTTTTTTTTGGTTTTTGGTACCAGGGATAGAACTTGGGTCCTTGTGCTTGTGAGGCAGGTGGCGGAACCACTGAGCTAAATCCCTGGCCCTACTGTGTCAGGTTTTGAAAGTATATTGTCATTTAGAATAACAAAATAATTAAAAGTTCTGATTAATATACTAAGTATACTAAGTTTTATCATCTCTGGACTTAGGAATTAAATGTTATAGATTCAAATTTTGACCTGGTATCATTTAAAAATTTTTTTTCTTCATTATTATTTTAATAGTAGATGATTGCATGATATAATCATTGCATTTATTGGAGGAGTTTCTACATGTACATAACACATCTTAATTCTGCTTTTGTCCCCTATTCCTACCACTCCATCCTGCTGCTTCCAACTCTGGGACTCCTTTCCATTTGCAAATGCACTATTTTCATTTTTCTCCTGCAATTTTTCTTTGTTTTTTTAATAACTACCATAGGACAAGTCTTGTCAATGAATTCTATCATCGCCTATTTCCTCATATTTCTAAAAACAAATGTTTCCTTGGCCTTCATTTGAAAACATATTTTTACTCAGTTTTAATTCTGGCTAAAGTTTTTTTCCTCCTCAGATTTTTAAAAGGTATTACTCTATTTTTTTTGTAGTTTATATATTATCTGACAAGAAATATCCTATAATTCTTATTTTATTTATTTTCCATGTAATATGATTATTTTTCCTTTGTCAAATATGAAGAACTTTCATCTTTCATTTGAAGTACTTTAAATATGACAGGTTTAAATGTCTCATTATTTCAAAAAATTCCTTCCTACTATGCTTGTCTGCTTTATTCTCTTTCTAATCTGTCTTTGGAACTTCAATTACTCCTACACTCAATTATTTGATAATGTACTATAATCACTAGGTCTTGGATCACCTGTTTTGTTTTTTGTTCTTTTTAAGCTCTTGTTTTCTTTAGTTTATTTTTTTTCTTTTTCTTTTTTTGACAGGGACTCTCTTTGTAGTGTGGGCTGGCCTTGAATTCACCGGGTAGCCTGGGCTGGCCTCAAACTCATGACTATCCTCCTACCTCAGCTCCCTGAGTGCTGGAATTACAGGAATGTGCCACCATACCTGGCTTGTGGCTTGTTTATTTTTTTTAAATCTATTTTCAAGTTTACTGATGTCTTTCCAATCTAAATCTACTGATGAGTTTATCAAAGTACTTTTTCATCTTCAATATCATGCTATTACATATCTAGAATTTCTATTGGACATTTAAAATATTTTTTTCTCTGTTGAAAAGGGGTGGTTATTCAGGTAGTATTCTATCTTTGTCATTAGATATTATATTTATCTTAAAATATTCGACATATTTCAGCATCCTGTTCTGTTAGTATGGTTCAACTGATCACTCATTCTCTTGAAAATGGGTTGTTTTCACTGCTTTTTTTTGGTTTTTTAGTAACTCTAATATTCTTGGAAAGTTAAATACCACCAGTAATGCAGCATTAGCTGAGATTAAATAGTACTCATATTTGGAAACAAAAAATAAATGTATATTTTCCTCTCTCAGGCTATCAGTTGAGACAGTCTAATCAGGAATTCAGTTAGGATTGAGTTTTATTTTTCTGAGATTATATTCTAGAGATTTTCTGAGATTCTATAATTCTAGTTTTAATAAACCTGTCACTTCCATAATTTAATATTATTTTAATTGGAAGGGGTGCAGGGAGGGGTAGGGAAAGGAAAGAAGGGAAAGGGAAAATATGAGAAAAAAAATGGAAACGAAGTCTTTAAATAGGGAGGGGTGGAGGGGGTGAAGGCAGGATGGGGGAATGGGGAAAAATAAGAACCAAGTTGTATCATTTTTCAGGTACAAATTTCCAATGATGAATGTTATCATATTGTATACCTAAAATGTACCAATAAACTTAATGTATAAAAAAGTTCATGATAACATGAATTAGCCATTTAAACTACACTTCAGAAATTTATCTTTCAAAGATAGACTATTTTTTTCCTTCTGAGATTGTAACTTGGATTTTGTAAGATCTGTAATAGCCATTCTAATGCTTTGAGATGCTTTGGTTTCAACAGAAGGAGAGTGAAAAGAGAAAATGTGTTTGTGTACCTGTGTGTTTTCTCATTCATCACAGTGAGCAATTCTACACTGTCTTCCACTGATGAGTTTGTAGCTGACTGTGGTGTTCAAGGAAAAGCCAGGTCGGAAGAGGCAGATCACTGGAGCCATAACCTGGAAGGGTGTATTTCCATCTCACCTTCTCCCTCTTTTCTTCCTTCTGGCCTCACGATGTGAGCAGCTTTCCCAACTGGACCTTTCCACCAAGCAGTAGTGGTCTGACCAACTCAATGAAACCTATCCAGCTTTAAAGTTGCGGGTGTTGGGTATCTTACTTACCCAACAACAGAAAAGCTGATTAATATACCCTGTATAGAGTATCATGTAAGTGTTAAAGTGGCGAAAATACCATCAGCAACAACAGAAGACATGTTAAACCTGGTTCATGAAAACGAACTATATGACATGTAAATAGAAAAAAGAGGAGATGGATACATGTTTTGGGCAAGATCAAAAGTCTTTTAGGCCAAGAGTTGTGATATTACTTTAAAAAGCAAAGAGGAACCATGTAAAAACTTTATTCAAAAAATTGGTTACTTTGTGGCTATATTGAAATCAGGCAGAAAAATCCACAAGATTTTAATCTCTGGGTCAGCTTTATTTTTCTACTACTTACAGTATAATCATGGACAAAAGAAAACATTTCACTTTAAAGTTGCAATAAAACTGCTACAAATTCATTTTTTTGTATGTGAATCAGTGCACATCCAATGTGATCAACTATATTACATTGTACCTGACAGTGAATTCAGAATAGATTTTAGTTTGCATTATCAACACCACCATAATAATAAATGTTATTTCCATACTTTTGTTTTGGAAATACCCCTTTGATTGCAATTCATAGAAAGCACTGAGAACAGCTTCAGAGGGCCAAAGATTCTTTTTATTGCCTTCTGTGTATGTAGTTAAGAAATGAAGACAACTTGAAATAAGTCAAGGATAGAGGACACTAACGATTTAGATCAAGTGATAGTTAGAAGTAGACCCAAAAGGTTTTATTTACCATATAGATGTGGAAAATGAATAAAGAATTATTTTGTAAACACAGGAAATTCGTTGAATATTTACTGAGTCAAATAAGAGAAAGAGAAAGTTGAAGAGAGTTAAGTTCAATTTCAAACATTAAATTGAAGGATTACAGATTTGAGTGAAATTATTTCAACATATAGAATACAAGGGACTACAGTTCAGAATCTAAAGTGGGATCACAAATACAGAACTACTAGACTACCCTGAATATTAGGGGGAAAGAGTTTCTTCACTTTGGAAGATTCTTCTCTTAGCATTCTTCTCCTGCACATCTGAATATTTGAAGAAAAAAAAAACTCTTTGCTTTCAAAACTGACCATCTTTGATTCTTCTTTATCTTGGGGGCAGATCTGTCTATAAAGAGCATGTGCACTTGAATTTTCATGATCATTGTTATACTTTGGAGAAAATGTCAATTTTAGAGAGCAGACCACAGTAGTCAACTGGCACCGATAATTGGCTGAGTAAATATTTTTAATATTAAATTTCACTATTTGGAATCTCACATATACAAATATGTAAGCCAAAAAGATACTGACCTTTTAAATAATAGAATATGTTTATTTACGTCTACTGATGTTTGCCTTTTTTGTCTATATGATCAAAACTCAACTCAGAGACAAAAATGTCATTCACTGGATATCCTTTAGGATTCTTAACTTCATGGAAGTGGATGGAGATTACAGTCAAATATGTTGGCATGAACGAAAGGCAAGCTTCCAGGCGCACTGCATTAAATGTGAAGAGCAAAGGCCATGAAAAGGAGAAAACAGAAATGACTTTAGCTGAAGGGGAAAGCCATAATGTCCCAGGAAGACATCAAGTACAGTCTCTTATTAAAAATAGGTGTTTGTGTTGAGGAGGAGTGAGAACCAATCGGTAAGATAAATATTCCTGTGTTGTCATTAGGAGCAAAAGCTAAAAATCAGCCTTAAAATTCGGTCATTAGAATATAGTTGCGGAGTTTAGTGTGAGCTACTTCAGTTGGAGAGGGGAGAACAAGAAAGGAGGACGGCAGACAGATTGAGTTTGTGTCACTGTCTTTAGTTTTTGTTTTTGTTTGGTACTGGTATTGAACCCAAAGCCTTTGCACTGAGGTGCATCCCCAGCTGTTTCTATTTTATTTTTGTGTGTGTGTGTGTGAGATAGGATCTCAGTGAATCACTAAGTTCCCCAGCTTGGATTCAAATTTGCAGTCTTCCTACCTGAGCAGACCACAGTAGTCAACTGGCACCAATGATTGGCGGAGTAAATATTTTTAATATTAAATTTCTTACCTGAGCTTCCTCAAGCTGGGATTACAAGTGTGTCCAGACCACCTGTATCATTTTGATGCTATAATCATGTGTGCTCCTGTGTGCAGGCAAACAGATATAGATTCATATTCATATTTTAATTTTCTTAATATGAGATTGTTTGAATTAGAGAAAAAAACCTCAATGGAGTCCTATTAAAGTTGCTTCAGCCCAGATTTTTTTTAATGTAGTAAACAAAGATTTTGAATTAGAGAAAAAAATTCAATGGAGTCCTATTAAAGTTGCTTCAGCCCAGACTTTTTAATGTAGTAAACAAGGATTTGCCATGTAGACACCTTCTCTCATTATTTACACCAGGAATCTCAGTAGCATAAACTGTAAACTTTGACAGAGGACCAAATCTCTGGTCAGACACAGAGCTGATTTTCAACAAACCACAAAAATAACTGCAGAGGACAAGAAAATGAGAAGGCACACACTATCATCTTTTATATTTTTAGAAAGATTTCTTTCTTTCAGCACAGACAATGCTTGGTCAAAATCTATGGTTTACTCACAATATGTAAATTTTAGACCTATACATCTATAAGCCTTCTTATTTTGGTCAGAAAATGCAAATAACCACAGATAGATTTTAGGCTCTGCTAATATTTAAATTACCAACTTGAAAAATACTAGGTCAAACCATTTCCTATTGTAACTTGTGTGACCTATGGTGTATTACTATGAACCTACATATTTAGTCAGCATCAAAAAATGACAAAAGAAAAGATAAACAGAACCAAAAGCTCCCTCTTCTATATAGAGTGTTGTTTCTGGAACAACAAACTCATGCTTTCTCAAGGGTCACAAGGATAAAATTGCTCATGATTGGGCTGTAGTCTGATTTATGGGGGAGTCTAAAACAATTTTAGGAGCTTAACACTGCAATAGCCCTTTGGGGTATTAACTCTGTCAACTGGCTTGCAAATCAGAAAATTGATAGCTCTATTATAAAGGCATGTGAAATATCAAATCCACGAACTAGATGGAATGCTTAAGTGCTTTATGAGGTGACCAGAAACTGCTGACTGATTTGTTGGCTTAAATCCTGCTGAATGGATAACTTTAATTACCCTAAGAATATTCTACTAAATAATTCAAAAGAACTGGGCTTAATAGAGAAGAAATACATAAATTTGGATGGTTTGTATTTAAATTAGAAAGTGTTTAGAGGTAGGGCATAATATAAAAAGTTTATTCATTCAACCATACTTGAAAACTAAAACCTGAAAAATAAAAAGGATAGAAGAAAAATGACAAATGAATCTTTTGCTCTAATGTTTTCTGGTCCTTTTATAATCATTTCCAATCTTCTTAGAGTAGTTTTATATTTATAAAATGGTTTTATTAAGTCAAATTACTTTTTTCACACAACTGTGTATTTACAAGCAAGTCAAAACCAAATTGAGCAAAAACAATGTATTTATTGAGCATCTACTATCTAATCAAACTTTTTAAGTATTCAATATTCTGTGTTGAATAAACCATAACTCCTGTCTTAAATCACCTTTGATATCTAATATGAGATGCTGGTATCTTCAAATAAATTTTATCTTGAGAATTTTTAAAGAAATTATATATTTTACTAAGACTTTTTGAATAACATTTTCAAAGAGTTAATTTCAAATAACTAACATCAAAAAGACAAGCATCTTACATAAATCACAAATCACTCAATAATAGAAAGGAATGAAGCAGAGATGACAAACTATAATGAACTCAGGCATGAGGGGAGGTAGAAACATAATCAAAATTTAGAGTCAGTTGAGTATCATTCTTTCTCTGAACCACCTCCAGCTTCTAAAATTTTAACCCAGTCCTTGGGATTTATTTACAGAAAGCGTGAGTGCAGTCCTGGGAAAAATAACAGGATGTTTCTTCAGATAACCTAAACTGGCATTAGAAATATTGGGCTAGACTCTCAAAGAAAGAGATATAGTGACTTATTACATGAATCCATAGTGTTAGCCATCAAAATGAAGAAGTATTTTATACTGTGCTGGCTAGTGACACCCACTCTATATACTGTCCCATGCAGAAAGAAAAAAGAAAATGGTGATAGGAAAAGAACTTGTTTGAGAAATTCCCAGAATAAACTTTCCTCAAAACATGTCATAAATTACTTCTTTGCACTTTCTGGACCAAAGGAATTCTTTGGGTCCTTCACATTGCCATTTCGTTGGACCTTATCTATAAAGTGAGAGAGAATATATCTATTGTGACTGTCCCATTTTTCACACATTTAGAACTGAATTGGCTCATAATGAATCCATTGCCTATTGAAATATATTGTGACAATTGGATTGAGTGTAAAAGGTAAAAGCCTTTCCAAAGTGTGATAAACCCCAGCCGTATCTACTGTGCCTTGTCTTGACCATAAAAAACAGAGGATACTGATTACAAAGGCTCGTAGATTCATTATTGTACACTCATAACCCAACTTCTACTATGTCAAGTCCAACTTTACCATAATACTGAAGACTCACTTAGTAAATATCTTCCCCAACCAAATTCCATGGTAATCTTTATTTTGGTTGAAAAAATATGCTGCCTTTAAAAACAAAACAAACTAACCAAAAGAAAAAAATACTACTTCAACCAAACAAACAAAGGATACCTCTTCAACACATTAAAATCCCTAAATAACTAAAAATAATTTTACAGTGCTTAAAGAATTATCTCAATCCTAGGGTAGCTTTGTTTTTCATATGGTTATTTTTGGTCTTATTAGCTTATTTGAAATATAAAACAGAAAGTTCATGTAATAATGGAATAAATATGAGGCAATATGAGGTTCTTCATTAACTTCATCCGGAAAATTTTTCATAATAATCCTATGTAAGCAACATCTGACTAAATAAGAAAGAAGTCCTGTATTTTCTCACTGTTTACTGAATGATGAAAACTTTGGGACAACTATATTCAAATAGTGTAAATATTAAGATGCATGGAAAATTGGAGAGAAGAGATTAATATTAGATTTCCTTAGATGTTTTTATAGTCTGTATATAAAGAGGCATTGAAGAACAAGTATGGAATAATTCATGATGCTCATTAAAAACATTGTCATAAAAACATTTCTACCAGTTTCATCTTAGTAAGACAAGAATTTTCATTATTACATACATAATAATAGAAAATGACTACTTCAAGTTTATAAAGTCATGATGACACTGGTACATGAAATTAAAGGTTTCAATATAGGACCAGATACTACTTGGTTAGCCTATTAGGCTAATCTAGCATTTAACTAAGTATTTAATATAATGTATCATTTTATATAAATGATAGCTTTTTCTGTACTTAGAATTCATCTTCCTTTTTTTTTCTTTTTTTAGTACCGGGAATCAAACTCAGGACCTTGTGCTTGCAAGGCAGGTAGAGTTCCACTGAGCTAAATCCCTGGCCCCTAGAATTCATTTTCTTATATGGAGCTCAAAGCCTCTGACATTCTTATTCTAGATTGTTCACACTCATTCATTCTTCTACTCCAGGGCCTTCTTGAATTCCAAAAAATAGTAGGTTTCTCTGTCCTATATATTAACAGCAATTATTCTTTTCCCTTTGTAGTACTTAGCATAGCTGTTGTTTTATTCTTAATGATGGGATACTTTATTTAGCCTCTGTTTCTCACCATTAAACTGAGATCAGAAAATGGAGCTCATTGAACTCTGATGTTTGACATTTTCACTTTCGGACTAACTCTGACCAGCACACTAAATCTTTTCCCTCTTGATTCCTTGTGGGATGTACAGTCTGGGATCATGTACATGTCTGGGATCATCAGTCTGGGATCATGTAGGCTCCACAGAAGAAACTGGACAGTTTCCACCTTGTTGCACGTATGGCTAGAGTATTGCAAAACTAGATCTGATATTGTTCACACTTTACTCTGTTCTTTTTAAATATAATCATTAACATTTTATTTAAATCTTTTAAATGTTTTCTCTGGTCTTCTTACTGTATTGTTACTGATATCACGTGTGATTTCTGTTTCATTATAACTGCTGTTTTTTTTCCTCTAGTGCAATTTTGAATATTCTTGATAATCTGTATTAAGCTGTGGATTTGTTGTCTTAATCATCTTTATGGCTATGAATTTAAAACAACACAAAAGCATTTATTTAATAAGTTATTCTATCTTTGTTCTATGTTTTTATTATAAATATTTAGCAATTCTGGAACTAATTACTAGGTTTTTCAATGTGAAGCCTATTTACTCAGTCTTATATATGTTTTATACTGGCATTCAGCCTTGTATAATCTCTGATTTTCAGCTTTTCTATTAAAATATTTTAATTTAGGAAAGAACATTTTTCTTAATTGCTCATTCGTCAGCCACTTTATATTTCCGTAGCAATCTATGTTAATCCATAGCATGATCGCACTGCACCGAGCAATGTTCTATAATATTTAACTAAATTAAATCTCATCCCAATAGCATGAATGACCCTACTTTATTTGTTGGAGAACTAGAGGAAGAGAGCTAAGTAGCAGGCCCAGCCCCACACAATGAACCATCTATACTCTTAAGATTTCGACTTTGTTGATTTACGTTCTTACTTTGCTCCCCCAAATTCCCATTTTAATTTATGGAAGTTACTGATCTCTTTCTTTGCACATCTCAAATATTTCTTTTAAAATATTTTACAGTTACTCTAATGTCTCTAATTCCCAGGTACAAATCTGTCCAGTTATTCAATTATGTTTGTCTTTATTAGCAGGAACCTTTTTTATATTCCACGGGTCATATGAAGGTCAAACGCTATGGGGTTAAATCCTCAGAAGTCTTGTGTGGGTTACATAGGTGATGTCCAGAGCATAGTTTTCTGGCATACTTCTGTCTCTTCCCATTGGGTTCACTGATTGTAAGATAATTTGAAATTTTTACTTGAAGCTCTAGTGGTATATAATTTGAATCTCAAAATTTATCTTACTTTCTGGATTTCAGTCATTTGTGACTTCATTGCTTCTTACTGTAGGTCAGCATTTAAATATGCGTCATTATTTCCTGAAACCTCACTTCAGACTGAAGTCCTTGTCTTACTATTTAATGTTCACAACCTTCTCCTCCCTCACATTTGTGGATTTAACATATCTTATCTTCAGTTCGTTCAGTATTTATCTTTCAGAACTTTATGGGTTGGGAGCTTCAATTACTGGTTAAAAAAATGAAGATGAGATGCTTTTGTTTCTAAAGCAGTTAGGTATTTCCATTCCACACTTGTAGGCTCAGAGACACATTTTTCAATTGTATAAACATACATAAATCAGCATTTAATATTATTTAAACCAGGAGAGCCTTTAAGTTCTCTACCCTATGACAACTTGTTCAGAAAACCACACTTGTACACTTAAATCAGTTGAATAGTAAACATATAGTCTCAGATCATCTAATACTTTCTTAGGTGACTGCCTGCAGCTTTAACTCTTAAACATTTATCTTTCTCCTGAAGTCAGGAAACAAAACATATTTTCAAACTTATGAATTTAGTATTTTTTATTGTTTAAATTCTAAGAAGGAGCCAATTACTTCTCATCATGAGCAATGAGAGAACACAATAGAATCGTTCCTAATTTTACTATTTCATAGAAATGCAAATGTATTTTTGAAAATTTATTTTATTCACCGTTGACTTGAAGAGTATGGAATGAGACATGACATCTTATCTGCAGAAAGGCAGATGTGAAAAAAATGGCTATTATAAGTAAAATTTGAGTAGAGAATTTTAATTGACATGAAATTCTATGAGTGTATCTGTTGAATAAGAAAGTTTCATTAAACAAGTGTAAATCTGGTCTTAGATGCCAGAAAAAAAAAGCAGAATTCCTACAATACTAAATATGAGGAGAAAATGCAGCAAATATTTTCTCTTTAATACTTTTCTTTCTATTTTTGTTAACCATATGCCAAATATATGCAGAACTAAAAGATAAGCATATCCTCCTGTGATCCCTTTAGCTAAAGATGCTAACAGGAAGAAATGACAGGATGTATATCTTTGAAATAATCTCCATACACTGAGATGCATCTTTAGTGGCCAAAGGCTGGGAATGTCATGTTTTCAACTTCAAGGTCTCAAAATCAACCTGTAAATCATTGTGTGCCACACAGATTGGAGATATAGCTTTTTCATTATTAAAACTCTTAATTAAAAAAAAGAGAAAATATTTGAAAGATACTCCTCCACCAAGCGTTAGACTTTAAGAAATCTTTTGCATGAGAACAAAAGCAACTTTCCCTATTGGATTTAGATTTATTTGCTGCTTCAATGTTACAGCAGTGGAGAAAATTCAGGGCAGGCAAATCATCAATTTAATTTGACAAACATTTATTTAATGGTAACTCTGTGTCAGATATCCTATTAAATTTTCTTAGTAATAGGGTAGAGTTCATGCTTTGGAAGAACTTTCACATTTATGAGTGAAATATATGTATAAGCAATTAACTTTAAAACAATGTATTAAATGTTATTATAATAGCAGATTATAAAAATGTTATTAGAACAGAGTAAAATTCATGTGGGTTGTTTCAAGAACTCAAGGTCATATTGGTAAAGGATATTAGGATGACCTGAAGAGGGAAAAGTTAAATTTACTTATGGTTCCTATATTCTGATACCTTCTCTTCTGGGATAGAAAAATGAGGCTGTGCTTCCATCCATTTTTTATATAAAGAGATATAACCAGTGAGAGTAACTCCCCATGGCTACATTGTTTTTCTAAAACTGATAGAAATGCCTCACACAGCTATAATAGACCCTCCCCAAAGTAGTTAACTGTGATTGGCTTATTATCTCCATATGGGAACAGCAGAAACCTGAAGGAAAATCAGTCAAATGAATGCAGAAAATCATAAAACATTTAAATTGCCTGTCCTTATCATTCATTCAACTCATTACAGCAATGTTTGAATTAATTTCCCATCTTATTCAAGTGCGCTCGTATGTAAACTCATACATGAAAACAGTGAAAGGATACCCTTCCTCACCCTTCTTATCTTACTCCTGTTATTCTCAACACTGCATTTCAAACGTTATATTTCCATTTTCTTGATTATTTTCCTACTCCCTACAGGAATGCTCCAGGGATGAAGCCAGAAACTTTATTTTTTTTTCCATGTTATGCTTTGAGGCCTTGGGCATGTCTCAGTATGGTAGAAGCTCAATATACACATGCAGAATGATGGCCTGAATTAATTGTATTAACAGTACCTATTTACAACAGCTATTATGCCAATGTAGCAAAGTCAAAGACAGGTTTTTGATTTGTGAAGGAGCTCATTTAGAAGGTGACTTTAGACTCAGATAAACAACTGAGATATAGAATGACAAATAATAAAAGATGTCTACAAAGCGCTATAGGCATTCAGTGGGGGAAATGACTACTAAGCCAGGGAAAATAGGGAGTATGCCTGGCAGAACAGTTTTCCATAAGGCTTTCTCAAACTAGGAGAGCAACATGTGAAAAAAGTATAAGCCCATTAGGACAGAAGGAGAAGCAAATGAAAGTTATTTTACAATGCTGAACATCAATATATGGTCATTAATTAGAGGTAAAGAGCAATTATACAATAGTTTACCTGGCTGAGAGAACAGGAGATGGAACAGCAAAGTTCCCATAATCTCAGATAGTTACCCAAAGCAATGTGTACCAAATGGCAGATTTTGTTCTAAGTCATGAAATATTTTAAGTTTCATTCACTAAAAAGACATGGAACCCAATTCAAGATGTGGGACATGAAACTATGAGTCTTTACTATGAGTAAAGTAAATTATGAGTTTACTTCCTCTTATTTTTGGTAAATAAAATTTTATGGGAACACTCCCACCTGTTCATTTTCTTATCGTCTGTGGCTGTTTTTCTGCCACCATAGCAGAATTGCATAGTAATGATAGTAGTGTATGGCCAGCAAAATTGAAAATATTTACAATCCGGCCTTTTGTGGAAAAAATTTGCTGACCTACCAAAAAAGGAAAAGAAAACAGCAGACTGTGGAAGATACTGCAACAATGCATACAGCAGGTACAGTGACAACGCTAATTGAGAGAAATGCACCAGGTCAGATTTGTTGAATGATCAATTGTAACAACAAGTAAAAGGGAAAAATGAGGAATAATTCTGCTGCATATAAGAAAACTATAGCTTTACCAAACTAATCAGTGGCACCTTTTAATGGCTGAGAATTTTAGATAATAAGTTTGCTGGACTCTTAATGGAAAAGACGGGTCCCCTGGTGGAGTTTATAATCACTTTTCCATGCTCTCATGATGGCACAAACTCAAAAAAATGTCCTTGCTCTTAATAAGGTGTCATTTTTCCCCCAGTGGGAACCACTTTTATCTTCAAAAGTGTTCTAGAGCCATATATTTCTTCTACAATCTTTCCTTCATGATGAAATTCTGAGTTTCATTAAGAAGAAATGTTAAATTATAGATAGAGGTGGCAGGTTATTTCTGTACTGCTGAGAAGATGGCTATGGATTTAACAGAGCAAGAGAAGTTCACTAAATGAAATAGAAACTTAGAGAAGACAGCTTTCCACTGAGTCCAGGAGAATGAGTCAACCTCAAGGACAATATTCACTGAGACCTAAAAACTTCAGAGTGATCAAGGAACAAGTAACCATGAAAAGTTTTGTGGTTTGAGTGTGTCTGTTGAAAAATATTAATCATAAACACAAATGTGAAAGTGTTTTTTCAACCAGTGTTCAAAGGTAAATATAAAATAAGTAAATAGAATTTCCTCAATAGAATATTGTGAATATTATTATCAATGACTTGTTACATGGAAATTTCACCCTAATTCTCACACCATGGTTAAAATATATAATTATTAAATCTTCCTTTCCTTTTATTTTTATTGCCAAGGAAAGAATATTTCTATAACTAAATAAAAATATCAGTACATTATAGCCAGTCCTAGCCTTATCCTACTAAGGTCCTGGGGAAGTTAATTTTTTGCTGTTTCTGTTTTTTTCCTTTTTAGTGCTTTTGCAAACCCTGTGGGATTTTTGGTGCTTTTCATGCAATATAAAGTTTAAAGGTTTAGGACAAAAACCTATTAATCTCAGAGTTTGAGAAAGGTCATAAAGCACCATATTTAAGAGCACAAGGACTTGAAAACTGGATGGATCTGTTTGCATAAGCTGGTCCCACTGTCTAACCCATTCAACAGATTACTTACCTCTTTAGCTCCATTGTTATCTATAAAACATGGACACCAATATTCATTTCTTAGGTTGATAGATTTTTTTAACACAGATCACAAAGTCTAGGTTCTGGCACAAAACAGATGTAAAATAACAGATTTCATAATTTTTACTCCCAGAAGTTACTGATCTTTCATTTTTCATTTTCATTTTCTATTATTCCCTCTGGTCTCCTGCCATTCTTGTCCCACTTATCTATGGGCTGAACCTATTATATTTACATGTCTTCTCCCTCCCCATTTCCAGAAGGCTTTAAATCTTTGTGTATAATTTTTCTCATACTCCTAGAATCTGCTTATGGCATCTGAAAGAAGGTGTTATATACAAGGGTAATGACTAGATAATTTATAAGCAAACAGATAATTTAGGGATCAGGCTGAATGCTATTAATATTTACAGAAAAACATCTGATATAAACATGACTCTCTCAAACAGGTTTGTATAGGAACCAGAGTTACTGCTGAAATTTCACTCTGAAAACACTATACAATGCATTTCCTTATTGCAATCTATCATTCAGGAACTTGCAAATTGTTTCATTTTCTAAAAAGTGCTGATAGGTATGGTTTCTGCATGCCTAGATCAGCTTTATATACGGAAATGGGAACTGGCTCAATGCCCCAAATACTTGCAATCAAAAGATGCAGGTGATGGCATCAACAGCAGAAAACCCAGAGGAAATATAAGGCCAGGTAATCACTGACTCTGTGTGTTACAAAATCCCATCGACCATTTAGACAGTGGGGTTTTATAGTGATTCATTTAGTTGTCTAAATAAAGATTGATGCAAATGGTAAAAAATAAATTCCCTTAGTTTTGTTTACCAAATACAAATCATGCCAAAACTCATGAATGACTGTAGCAGTGCTTAATCTGAATCACATATCAAATAGCTATCGTCAGTACAGTTTCTCTGTGAAAGTGCTAGGTTTAATTTAAAATGGCAAAGCAAGTGTAAGTAAATCAATAGGTTATTCACTTAGATTTCTATGTGTGTAGAGCAGATGAATGCTAGAATTAGTAGAAGTCCTCATCATGTCATGACCATTCGTTGGGTAGATACTATAGATCAGGCACCCTGCTAGACACCAACGGCACTACTTTGGTTGCTGGTGGTTTAAAAAGAACAAGAAAAAAGAAAAACTTTGAAATGCCTGTCACTGTTCATCACTAAAGTTATTGTGACACACTCACCAACTTCCTGTTATATATGGAATTATATTCCCACTTATATAACTCCACATATAACTTCTATATATGGTAGAAATAGGAATAAATCACTTATACCACTCAGAAAAATTTGCTTGTGTCCTAAATAATGAAAAGGAATGTGTTTCTGAGTGTCTCCTATAAGTTTATTCTCTTCAGGGTACTGCTGGAAACCAGTCTATTGCCATAGACAGAAGCCTTCTGTCACTATCTTATCTGACAGGAATGCCTGCTAGATGGATGATTTCTACCTGGACATGGCTCATTCCTCTTCTGTCAGATGACCATACTTCCTTCCTGAGAACTAATGGCTTCCTCCATGAATATAGTTTTGATTTGTACCAGAAATTTGAGAGCCAAGTTAATGTCCCATCCGTTTAGAGTTCTGGACCTTACTGATACTTTGCTCCACTGCAGCATTATAAAAATGACTCAGAGGTTTACAGTCCCTGGCCAGTCCACAATCTAGTTTCTTAGTTCTGTCATACAAATCATTACAAGTTAGATGTCTCACCAGAAATGTATTTTATTACAACTCTGGAGGCAGAAGCTCTGAGTCCAGGTATTGTTAGGGTTGTGGTCTTTCTGGGACCATGGATGGAACTCTTTTTTGCCTCTTCCTAGCTTCTGGCTTGTGGCTATTCATTCTTGGAACTTTTTGACTTCCTGCTATAGAATTCCAGTCTCAGACTTTATTATCACATGGTATTGCCCTGTATGTCCACTTCCATGTGGTATTTCCTCTACTAAGGAGATCAGTCACTTTGGATTAAGACTGTCTTTGATGACCTCCTGGTAGGTTGATTATATCCACAAAGACTGTATTTCCAAATAAGTTCTCATCTATAGGTGCCTGGACTTAGAACAGCAATATATATTTAGTCAGGGCTCAGTGGTCTGATCTTACACAGAGATATTGATGGCACTCACAGCACTAAAGGAAGATCCGTAACACAGAGACCTGAACTAAATAGTAGCCACATCTGGAGATTGGACCCGCAAAGCTGATCACATAGGCTACAGTTGGGATGGACGTGTTGAAACAAGGGCATTAGATTCAATAGTAGGGGTGGGCCAGAGTAGCAGCTGTAAAAGCTAGGTAGGTAAGCAAAAGTTTTATTATCTGCAGGCACAACCTTAGTGCATGGTAACAAAAGGTTTTTAAAATGATAGAAGTAAAGCACTGGTTGAATACTTACTCAAAGATAAAAGAGTTAAAACATTGTGTTAAACATTTTTAAAACCTGACTTGTAAGAAATGTTCATAAGGAGGGGAAAGGGCTAATATATTTTCTTGTAAACATGTTGATATTTACCTCCTGCTAGAGAGGCTAATGGTATTTGCAAGAAGGAATGTCCTTATCTATCTAATATTCTTAGCAGAATATCTCTGGTTTAGAATAAATTGAAGTAAACAATCCTAGAATCTATGGATTTGTAATACATGGATGGCTTCCTAAAAAATGTTATACAAACTATGCAATTATTTATGCGAGTAAATGGAATATATTTTACTGAATTATCCTTGCTGTGAGAGACAACTTTTGTCCTCTATGCTGAACCAGAGTCTAGTGAGGACTTTTAAAACTCAGATGGCCACACAGGATGTTTCTCTTTCTGCCTGCTTTGCCTGTGATGTTACTGTATCCTTGATGCTGTCAGTGAAACTTGACACAGGGTAAGATTTCTGATCTCAATAAGTTTGATTAATCAATACTATGTTTCATATTAGCTCTTTAGCCATGTTTAAAGTAGAACCTTCTAGAACTGCCTATTTCCTCTTTGAATATAGCAAAATAGAAAAAGAAGGGACATGGGTAAGGGAATCTAAAATTTATGCATAAAGATAAAAGTATTACATTTGACATTTGTAATACAATGAAGAACTTCTGATTGATAGAAATTTACTTGATGGACACTGTTGTGGATTCGAAACTAAAAAAGAATTTGGACTCAATAATTACTGATATGTGATTTGATTATTTTTATTTAACAATTCACAAAAATTAGGAAAATCTACAAACTATGACAAAACATTCAAAATCTTCACAATAATAACAGAAATATTTAATCTTTTAATATCTTAATAAGCCTCAACCAAAATAGCTGGGGCTATAAAGAAATATATTAACAAACATCCATGTTGTTTAGTAATATCAAAATATTAAAACAGATCTTTCCATCATTGGATCAAAATACATGATATATACAACATAAGAGAGAAAGGGTTTAATTTACCTCAGAATTTCAAAGGTTTTTGTCCATAGTCACTGCTCCAAGGGAGAAATTGTGGGACAGAAGCATATGATCAAGGAACAATGTCCACCACATAGCAGCCAGGAGGCAGAAGAATAAAAGAGAGAAAAAATGTCAAGAAACAAGACATTGTCTAATAGGTCATGCCACATGATCCACCCAGACACATGTAGAAGTGTGCATGATTAATCTCCAAAGTCTCTCTCAAGTCAAACAAGTAATCACATCACCAATGCTGTATATTAAGATTTTTTTTTTTTTTTGTACCTGGGATTGAACTCTTGTCATTGGGCATGCAAGGCAGTCAGGGAAACCACTGAGCTAAATCCCTGGCCCTATATATATATTTTTTTAAAAATATTTTATTGGTACAGTTTAGGTATACAATATAATGACATTCATCATTGGAAATTTGCACTTTTACATAATCTCTCTTCGTTCTTATTTTTCCCCCTTCCCCTCCCCTTCCTTCAATCCCTCCACCCCTCCCTATTCACAAAGACTTTGTTTCCATTTTTTCATTTTCTCATATTAATTCCATTCCCTTCTTTCCTTTCCCCTACCCCTCTCACTTC
>NW_004624738.1:16806460-16821652 GCF_000247695.1 Heterocephalus glaber | reverse complement strand
TTGATCAGGGTGTATGATCTTCTTGATGATCTTCTGCATTTATTTGCCAGTATCTTATTAAAGATTTTTGCATCTATGTTCATTAGGGAGAATGGCCTATAATTCTCTTTCTCAGTTGGGTCTTTCTCTGCTTTGAGGATCAAGGTGATACTTGCTTCTAGGAATGAATTTGGGAGTATTGCTTCCCTTTCAATTTCTTTGAAGATTTTAAAGACTTATGACAGCAGTTCCTCTCTAAATGTCTTGTAGAATTTAGCAGTCAAGCCATCAAGACCTGGGGTTTTCTTGGTAAGATTGTAAATACATTTTCAATTTCATTGATTGATATTGGGCTGTTTAGAATTTTTTGGTCTTCTTCATTCAACTTTGTTAATTCATATGTATCTAGGAATCTGTCCATTTTTTTCTGAGTTTTCCATTTTATTGGTGTATAGATTCTTGAAGTTGGTATTGATGATCCTCTGGATTTCTGCTGGGGCTGTTGTAATTTTACACTTTTCTTTCCTAATTGCATGGATTTGGGCCTTTTCTTTCCTTTTTCTGATAAGGTTGGCTAAGGGTTTATCAATATTGTTTATTCTTTCAAAGAACCAACTCTTGGATTCATTGATTTTTTTTTGTATCATTATCTTAGTCTCCATTGAATTGATTTCTGCTCTGATCTTTATAACTTCCTCCTTTGTATGAGTTCCCTTGTATGAGTTTTGGGTTTGTCCTGCTCTTCTTTTTCTAGAAGCTTGAGATTCAGCATCAGGTTGTTTAATTGGACTCACTCTGTTTTTCTAATATGTGTATTCACTGCTATGAATTTCCCTCATAAGACTGCTTTCATTGTGTCCCACAGATTCCCATATGTTGTATTATCTTTGTCATTTACTGGAAGGAACCATCTGATTTCTTCTTCAATTTCCTCTGTGACCCATTGCTTATTCAGAAGTGTGTTGTTCAATTTCCATGTATTTATGAAATTTTTGCGGTTTCTTTTGCTATTGATCTCCAATTTCATTGCACTATCATTTGATAATATACAGGGTATAACTTCAGTTCCTTTGCACTTACCTAAATATGTTCTATGAGTGAGTATGTGGTCTATTTTAGAGAATGATCCCAGTGCAGCTGAAAAGAATGTGTATTTTGATTTGGTGGAGTGGAACATTCTGCTAACATCTGCTAAGTTCATTTGTTCAAGAGTTCAATTGAGTTCTAGTATTTTATTACTTATTTTTTGTCTAGTTGATCTATCTATTTGTGACAGTGGGGTGTTGAGGTCCCCCACTACAATTGTATTAGTGCATATATGACTTTTCATGTCCATTAGTATTTGTTTTATATAGTTGGGTGCACTAGTGTTTGGTGCATAAATATTTATGATTGTCATCTCTTCCTCTTGGATTCTTGCTTTTACAAGGAGGTAGTGTCCTTCTTCATCTCTCTTCATCAGTGTTGGTTTGAAATCTACTTGATCTGCAAAGAGGATAGCTACTTCTGCTTTTTTTCAGGTTCCTGTCACATGGAGTATTGTTTTCCACCCTTTAACTTTCAGTCTATGAGTTTCCTTTTGAATTAAGTGTGTTTCTTGTATGCCGCATATTGTTGGATTTTCCTTCTTCACCCATTCTGCCCGGCTGTTTCTTTTGATTGGTGAATTGAGACCATTAACATTCATGGTTATAACTGAAATGTATTGACTTATCATTGTCATGATTTTTTCTTTTTGTTGGATTCTCCCCCTTTACATTTAAATTTCTTGTCATGTCTGATGGATTCATTCTTCTGGGCTTCCTGGGGTTGTGATCTTCATTATCTGTTCCTAGGATATTGTCTAAAATTTTTTGGAGTGCTGGTTTGCTATTAATGAAGTTCCTAAGGTGCTCTTTGTCATGAAAGTATCTTATTTCTCCATCAAATTTGAAAGATAATTTTGCAGGGTACATCAGTCTGGGTTGGAGGTTGTTTTCCTTTAGGTCTTGGAATACATCACTCCAAGCTCTTCTTGCCTTGAGTGTTTGCATTGAGAAGTCTGCTATGATTCTGATGGGCTTTCCTTTGGATGTGATTTGTTTCTTTTCTCTCACTGCTTGTAGAACTTTGTTCTTCTGTTGAGTTTCTGGAATCTTAAGAATTATTTGCCTATGTGTAGATTTTTTCTTTTGATCAAGGCTATTTGGAGCCCTATATGCCTCACTTATCTGTATGTCAAGTTCTTTTCCTGTGTTGCGAAGTTTTCTGCCATTACTTCTGTGAACAGTTTTTTTATGTCCTCTTCACACTATCCTGTTTCTTCATTCACTCAATTAGTCTTATGTTATTCTTCTTTGCATCATCTATCAGCTGCTGGATTGATTTCTCGTGGTTCCTTACAATTTTGAAGCAATTTTTCTTTTCCTAGTCACTAATTGCAATCTTATCTTCTATATCTGAAATTCTGTCCTCACATTGGCTTATTCTACTGTGTAGAATTTCAGTGGAGTTTTTAATGTCCTGGAAATCTGTTTGTTTCTGTTTTATGGATTCTCTTTGTTTCCTATGTTGTGATTCCATTGTGTTCCTCAGCTCCTGTATCTTTTTAATGTGTCCTCTCTAGATTTATTAATCATGTCTTGCACTAGGAGCACAATTTCTCCTGTTACCTGAGAAATTATTTCTGATTTCATTTTTTCCAGACCCCGTTTTGTTGCCAGTTGAGTGGGTCCAAGTGGTTGAATATCAGAGTGTTCCATTTCATTTCCCTTTGGGGTTGCTGTAGGTGATCTGGAAGTCTGGCTTTGAGACTTGTTTACATGTCTTCTCATTTTGATGGGGGGAGGGTGCTGTTGGGACCCCCGTGGCTCACCTCCTCTGTGCTGTGAGCAGTGGAACAGCAGCCCAGAAGCCCCTTCCTCTGGGCTGGTAGTGGTGGAATGGCAGCTTGGAAGCCCCTTCCTCTGCACTGGGAGTGGAACAGCAGCCCAGAATCCCCTACCTCTGGCCTGGGAGTGGTGGAACAGCAGCCCAGAAACCTTTCCTCTGTGCTGGGAGCTGTGGAAAAGTGGCACAAAAGCCCCTACCTCTAGGCTGGGAGTGGTGGGACCAGCCCTATATTAACAAGATATATATTAATATTTTTCTGTCATCATACAATGGGAAATCATGAAGGCGGATTTTGATTTTTGTGAACAATAAATAGCATTGCTTACTTTTGCTTTTTTTTCACACAGAGACTGATAATATGCAACTTTACAGTGATCAGTGATTTGTTTACACCACCACGTATTTTAAAGTTCTTGTAATAAAATTCACCATCTTCTTTTGTTGTACATTTTGCCCATGAGTGTTTTTTCTATTAGTCTTTTTGACTTTTTTTTATTTGAGAAGAGATGTTTAAATTTAAATGTGAAAATATTAGGCCCTGTTCATGAAAATCTGAAACTGAAGTGACATTGAGCGTTTGGACAAAGTTATCTTTCTCCAGTATTCACTTTGCTCTGGAGGAAACTTGCATATTGTGCAATCATAAATATTCAACAAAAGATTAGGTTGAAAGGGAAGTGAATTTCCTACTGCTCTCAATTTTCTCTAGAATGTTATGTTCAAAGTAAGATTCTGGAAGTTTACCAGGTCTCTATCTTCACTTTTTTTTAATCCTCCAAACCATGTATGCCTTCCAGAAACTCTTATTGATATTTTTTGTAATGGTATATTGTATTCATTGATTTATGACTACTGAATCTGTCTTTCACTCCTTTTATGAGTCACATTCAAGAATATATTATACTTTTTATACACACTGCTCAATTTGATTTTCTAGTATTTTGTTAACAAGATTGTGTTTCTGTTCTTAAAAAATATTAGTGTAGCTTTCCTGTAATTCTTTATCTGGCTTCATATTAAAGTAATGCTGTCCCAGGGAAATTAGTTGGGAAGTGTTGCTTCCACTTTTTTAATTTTGAAAGAAATAATGTAGAAGTAGTGCAATTGTTTTCTAATGTGTCATGGTATTATTTATTCTTTAAATAAGATATCTTCCTCAAATACTTTTAAGTATTTTCTTCCTTAAATATTTACTTACCACTAAAGTTTTCTTGGTCTTGTGCATTGTTGTCTCATTTTTAGAATATATTTAACTTAATTCAATCTTTAATAGTTACAGATATGTCTAGTTTATTTATTCTATCTTAAATGAGTTTTGTTGCAAATTTTTCAGTAATTTGGTCCATGTTATCGGTTATCAAATTGGTAAATATAGACTAGATCATAGTATTCTCTTACTATCTTATTAATGTGTGTTAGAGCTGCTTTCATGACTATTCTTTTATGTCTAATATTTGTAATTTATTCCTCCCTTTTTATTTGATGTTTAACAACTTTTATTCATATTTTCATAGAATAAAATTTTTAATGCTTGTCTTACTAAATTTAGTGTATTTTTCTTGTTTTCTGTTTTACTTATTTCTGCATTTATTTGTATTACTTTGTTTGCATTCTTCAAATATAACTATTTTATCTTTCTTTAATGTCCAATAATGAAAGCTTAGGTTATTGTTTTTATATCTTTCCAGTTTTCTAATATTTACATGCACTACTATAAATATAGTTTTTAGCACTGATTTAGCAGCATTCTAAAATATTTGATATCCTACTTCTAATCTTCTTTTGTTATAAATAAAGTTTGCTTTTCCTTGATGTATGCTGTTTTTACCCCTATGTTATTTAGGATATGTTGTATAGGAATTTTTTATGTACCTTTGTGCTATTGGTTTCTAGTTTAATTCTGTTACAATCATAAATGTACTTTCTGTGATATCTATACTTTTACATATGTTAAGGTTAGGTTTTATTCCCAATACGTGTTTTATGTTGGTGAATATGTTCAATGGCTTTGAGAAAAGGTATAATCTGCAGTTTTTATTTGGAGTATTCTATACATGTCCATTAGATCAAGTTGATATATATTGCTGTCCAGATCATCAGTATTCATACTGCTTTTCTACCTGCTTGATTTATCAATTGTCAACATGTTTTGTTGAAATTCCCATCTCTAGTTCTTATTTATCTATTATATTTTGACACTCTGTTAATATAATATAATATTATAAAATACTGTCTTGATCCATTCTGGGTACTGGCTAGAGGTAGGTCAGTCCATCTTCTTGGACAGCTAAGTCCTTACACCCAAACATGTCCAGTTCTCACACTCTTGGATCAATATAGACCAGGCACCCAGGGACAGCCCCTATTCTCCAGAGTTTGCTGGCATAATTCAAAGTAGACAATACTAAATCTGCTTGATCTATTTTGCCATCTTCCCTGCATGACTTTCCTCTCCAGGGAAGTATGAGTAGAACTAATTATAAACCTTTTCCAGTTTTTTTCTCTGTATCCATCTGTGTCTGGCTTCCTTGTGCCCCTTTGATTGTTAATTGTGATGTGAGCCTGACTTGAGTGAGAAGTGTCCAGCAGATTAATAAAGTTGTGGATGTGTCCATGGATGATTGACATGTAGGACTCAAACAGGGGAAAGACACACCTGGTACCACCCAATAGGCTTGTACCCTGGACTGAATACAAAGAAAAAGAAGAGGAAAATTTTTTATTTTTTGAGAAGCCCTGGCTTCTCTATTGTCTTGGCATGTTGGTCTCCGGGACAGACTATTCAGCTTTCTAATGCAACTTTTTTGGCCTTCTGACTCAGATGCATACCACTTACTACAGAAAGCTTGTATGTCTTTCATATTTGACGGTTACTGGATCCTTCGGCTATCCAGAATGCAGATAGAGATTTTGGAGTCTTTGGCCTCTGATTCCATAAACAGCCACTGGGACTCTTCAGTTTCTGAAACTATGAAGCTCTCTAGTAAATCTCTTTTATAATTATACATATATTTTGTATTGATTCTATTCCTTAGTGAACCATATCAAATACATACCCCACTCAAAATGAAAAGTATTGTTGAAATAGTTGGTAGGTAAATATAGGTTTAAAAGCATAAGGTTTTTTTTCTGGAAGACTGACTCTTTATCAATACATATTTCTTCTTATTTCTGAAAATCTTAATTTGATCACAAATCATCATTATGTAAAATTATTACCATTATTCCAACATCCTTTTATAAATATTTAACAAAATTTTCACATAAATATCATTTAGATACAGTTAGAAAGCTTTTTGATTTCTTTTAAGAGAACTCCTTTGTTAGATTTTGATCAGTTTGGACATATGCAAATCATTATAATTTTCTTCAACTATTCAGTATTTACACATGTGTGTCCTATTTATTTCACTTAAGAGTATGGCCTCAATGTGCATCCATTTAGTTATAAGTGTCTCTAGTTTCTACTTCTTTATGGCTGAGTAGTAGTTTATTTTATATGTAAACAACATTTTTATCCAGTCTCCAGTTGATGGGCACTTGGGCTGTTTCCAAGTTTTACCTATTACAACCTGTGCCGCTATGAACATGGGTGAAAATATATCCCTGTGGTATGATTCTTTTAATTCTTTGGGGAAGATACCCAGCAGGGGAATAGCTGGATCAAATGGGATCTCTAGTCCTAGTTGTTTAAGGTATCTCCATAAAGATTTCTATGGTGGTTGCATCAGTCTGTACTTCCACCAGCAGTGGAGAAGCGTTCCTTTTACCCTACACCTCAGCCAGCATTTGTTATTGGTTTATTTCATGATAGCATCCATTCTTTCTGGAGTGAGGTGGAATCTCAGCATTGTTTTCATTTCATCTCTCAAATGACCAGTGATGTGGAACATTTTTTCAAATGTTTATTTGCTATTTGTATTTCTTTGAGAAATGTCCGTTCATTGCAGATATGGACTGGGTCTTTAAATTTGAGCGGTCTGATTTTTGTAATTTCTTTATATATTCTAGATTCTAGATAGTAGACCTTGTCTGAGGAAGAACTGGTAAAAAAATTTTTCCCACATTGTGGGTTGTTTCTTCATGCTGTTGGTGGTTTCTCTTGTTGTGGAGAAGCTTTTTATTAAGAAGGGATCCCACTTGTTAATTCTTTGTGCTAATTCACTTGCAACTGAGGTTTTGTTCATGAAATCTTTTCCTCCACCAATGTCTTCAAGAGTTCTACCTCACCTCTCTTCCAGCCGGTTTAGTGTTTCTGTTTTAATATTTAGATCTTTAATCCATTTCAATTTTACTTTAAATTTCAATCCATTTCAATTTTAGTTTAGTGTATGGTGAGAGATTTAGGTCTAGTTTTAATCTGTGGCAAGTTGAAACCCAATTTTTCCAGCACCATTTATTAAAGAGGCTATCTTTCCTCCAGTGAGGTTGTTTGGCTCCTTCGTTGAAGATGAGGCACCTGAGTGTGTCAGGAGTTGTTTTTACATCTTCTAATCCATTCCACTGTACAGTGAGTTTCTGAAATTTATTGCTTTTATAATTTTAAATAAATATGAAAAGTTTCCCCATTATTTCTTCAAATAATGCTATCTTTTTGGTATTCTTTTGAAATAGTTTCACTTATAGTAGGTTTCTTAAAGCTTCTAACAGAGTACTCATGATATGTTCATTTTGTTTTATATTTTATTCATGTGTTTTATTTGTACACAGTAGTTTCTGTTGTTATACATTAAGTTTTACTAGTGCTCTCATTTCCAGTGTTATCTCTAATGTTCATCCTATACAGTTAAGTTTTAACTCACACAATTGTAATATGCATATCTTGAAATTTAGGGCAGTTTATTCAAAATTTTGTCTTGCCTTTTGAATATATATAATCAAGGAAGGGAAACAGGAAATAGGGGAGGTCCCTTTGAAACTTACTGCTCCACTAACATCCAATTTTCAGACGAATATGTATCTAAATGTAATAATTTTCCTTGCTTCATTTATTTTGTCCATTTATAACATAGTTTTTAATGGAAGTTAAAATTATATCTTAACATTGAGAACTACAAAAGGATTCTTAGTTCATAATACCACACTCACGCACACACACACACACACACAGAAATAGATTACCAAAGTTAGCATAGCATCTAGGAAATTTAAAGCCACTTTCACTACCTCAGTCCTCTCCTCACCCACTAAGCTTGCATGAGAAAGTACTGCTTGTTCATCCAAATCTTGGTAACGGGCAGAAAGTCTCCCAGTTTCTCTTAGAACAGTCTAGAAAGCTGGACATGATGGTACGCTCCTGTAATCTAAGCACCTGACATGTGGAGTTGGAAGTTTGAGGTTAGCCTGGTCTACAAATAGAGAACCTGCCTAAGAAAAGACAAAAGAAAGAAAGGAAATAAAACAAACATACAAACAAAGAATCAGCCAGGGATTTAGCTCAGTGGCACCATGCCTGCCTCACATGTGCAAGGTCCTGAGTTCGATCCCTAGTAACAACAATGAAAAAAATTAATAAAGCTCATCCTTTTTGACCCATAAATCTTTCCACCACCCAGATCTGTTTCTCCAAGAACTCGAGAATGCTCACTTTTAAAGGCAAAATCACTATGCTCCCACACCTAGGTCCTGAGACAATGAAAAAATGTATAGCTCCCCAGTTCAAACCACTGCCCCCTGACAGAACATAATAGATGTTTGTTTCTCTTCTGGATGAGTGCCACTTAGCAAACACAGATGGCCTAGTCACAGGGACCAACTCCCTTTTTTGTCCTTCTGTATCTTTCCCCAGTTTACCCCAACTTCTAAAAGTCTTCTACCTCTGTTCCATGAAATTGAGTTTGGTTATGCAACACTGGCTTTCCTATTGCAATAGCTATTACTGAATAAAATTTATTTTTAACACTTTAGGGTCTGGTTCTGATTATCTTTGACAGTGCTTACCCTCAGAAGGTGTTAGATCAGTCAGAAGAATAAAAATCACTTTGTGACAAGAAAAACAAAGCAAACAAAAAACACTAGAATTATGTGTCTTCCTTGAGAGAAAATTTAGCATGGTTTTGGTTGTATGTGGATTATCCACCTTACATGAGATAGAAAGATGATTTTTTCTTCGTCTTTATTTGGAGATTAAGTGTGATTTAAGTAGAGCGTTCTGGATTTTGACAACCAGTGGTCTGCGAAGGCTTTGTTCCTGTCTTAGCTTGGTTAGGCTGAGCTAAATTTCCCATAATCATATGCTCCACATGATTTCGATTAGAGTGAACTGGAAGAGATTCCTGAGTAGAATTTGGTGGACAGAAGGGAGGCAGAAACTATTTTGAAGCTTACACTCATCATCATTTGACAGGTGGTTTCTCTTGCTGACATGAGGTAGCTGCTGGCCTAAACATCTTCCCTTTCCCCCATGCTCCTTCTATACCAACTCCTGGTGTGTGTGTGTTTGTGTGTGTGTGTGTGTGTGACCAAAGTGACTCCATTTTGCTTATGTGAAACCAGAATGACTCCACTTTTGCCCAAAATGGAGTAGTCTCCTTTGTCCTCTCACATTAATGATTAAAATGTGCTTGATCTAGGACAAAAGATACAATCTGTAACAAACCAAAGTTCCTAAGTTAATTACTCAGCCATCTGTTTACCCAGGAAATGAACATCCTGGGCCCACTATCTGTAGGAACCCTCTGTCAATGTGCTGACTGTCAGTGCTGAGTGGTCGTGACCATTAGTCACCGTGTCTGCTGATCATCAATACGTGACAGTGGGCCACTAACCTTTGTCCCCATTTTCCTTGTAAAAACCTATACATAATCCCCCCTTACCCCTGATGAGTTCAGCCAATCAAAAATGTACACTTCATGCTCACTAAATGTTAACCAATCATGTAATTGCTAAGTGGAAAATCTCCAAACCTTGCTGTAACCTCTATAAAAACCCCGCTAATTTGAAACTCAGGGCTCTCAATCTCGATCCGCTGTGTCGGTGACAATTGAGAGTCCCTGCTTAAGTTTGAATAAACAACCCTCATGTGCTTACATCGGAAACGGCCTCCTGGTGGTCTTTGGGACCTTACAATCTGGGCACAACATGTGTGTGTGTGTTTGTGTGCATGTGTGTTATTCACAAGTGAAGTTCCTGGTGTTGTGGTGGGCAGCCCAGGCAGTCAAGGTCAGAGGTGATAAGAACTGAACTCTAGCATGACTCTTGAGATAATGATGCAATTCATAGTGTAGGGAAAGGGGGCATCTTCTAGGCAGGGAGAAGATAGGTTTTATTAAATATTAATGGGAAATCATACTGGGCGCCACTTCAGCTTCTACAGGTAGACTCTACAGTTAGAGCAAATAAGAGAGAGAGAGAGAGAGAGAGAGAGAGAGAGAGAGAGAGAGAGAGAGAGAGAGAGAGATGCAGAGAGTCACCAGGTAGCACCACTACCATGAGAATTTATCAGAAAGAGTTAACAAAGCAAAGAGGAAGCCAGAAACCTGAAAGAACAGGTAAACTAGCCCCCTCACCCACCTTTGGTAAAATGCAGTGGAGATAAGAGAGTAGCCACCTAAGGTCTCTTAGTTAATACATTTAATATATAAAAGACACAGACACCTAGACACATATACTTATGCATATATTCTCACCTTAGCATCACTATACCTGTACCAGATATACACAGATCCTCTTTGCTTGCTCATTAAATCTAAGTTGCATTATTTGAGCCTCCTCCCTTATCCATCACAAAGGGCCAGAAAGAATGTAGATAGAGGTACTCAGGTTGAGATAAAAAAAAGCCAGAGAGCCAATCAGGTGGTGGATGGTGACAACTTCCAGGTCCCCATATGCAGAAGGGGAGCAATCACTAGTCCTAAATAAAAAGAAGCTGAGAACAAAAATCCATGGATATTTACTTCTGATGCTCCCTACTTTTAAAGAGTAGCTGTCTATCTTCATTTTTTCCCCACTCTTTTAGAAATAAGCAGTCTTCTTTTATTTTAAAATCTGACTTTTTAATTCATCACTGAAGTGGAGAGTTTATATTCCTGGCAAGATCTTGGTAGCCATGTGTTCCAGCAGAGAGTGGTGTGGAGTGGTGTGGTGAGGCTTGGCATGGCATGGTGTACACCCCTGTCCCAGATGTAACAATGGCATATAAGTTAAAATTTTGTAAATGAGCCTTGCTCATAAAAATAAAAATATATGATAAGTACATAGCTTTCACAGAATACATGAATTCTGGGAGTTGATCACTGACACTGCTTTGGAAAATAAATAGAAATTCAGGTGGACATAGAATCTGGAGAGGGATTATTTGTCAGGAAAGAAAATTAACTGAGCAAGATGTCATTACAGAAAGAAAATACCAGGCTGTCAATATGGTTATTGTTGTCCTCTAAAATGGTCCTGTCTTGGAAATGTGGAGCATAAGAAAACAGGTGTGATTCAAAAGACAGATGCTGGAGCAGTCACCCCTCACCTCCATTCACAGTCCTTAAGAAAACAGGTCTGAGGCTCTTGTCTCCTGAGCACATTAGATCCCAAGATCAGATAAAGTTTACCAGATGGAGTAGTAATGAAAGGTGTTGCACTCTGAAATTGTAACTGCCTATCTGAAAAAAATCAATGCAAAACTTTCTCTTAGTGTTGAACAGATAAATTCATTCACTGATACCCATCCTAAGTTATACAAAATAAACTTTCTCTAAACTTAATATATTAACTCTTTATCATTGGTCCTTTTGGAATTTATGCATATTCTTCAACAATGTTAATCACAAAATATTAAGTCATGATTAGTTCAGAAAATTGAAAACATATAAAAATAACTTTCTCTTCAAATCCTTTTATTTCAAACTATTTTTTTCCTTAAACAGAGTTTTAAAATTTATTTTCTTTCTTTTCTCGATTTCAGACCACTCTGATATAGGTAGAGAACTCTCATGCTGTCAAATTTCTGTTTGCTTTAGAAATTTTACCTGGCTTATTTATTACTTTGTTTGAGCCACTTGGCAGCATATTTAAAATTTTCATGAAATAGATCTTTATTTCTCAACCCCTCCCCTACAAAAAAGTGACTAAGAAATGCAAATAAGTTATCCTTCATTTTAAAAAAAACAACAACAGAACACAAGCACAAAATAGTTTAGATCTTTTTGGATAAAAACAGTGAAAAATATTAAAGTATTTATTATTTATGCAACATTTAGTATTCTATCTAGGCATAACTGCATGTTAATAAATTCTAAATTTTTTTAATAAAGGGTAGGCTACCAGCCAAAATTACACTTTGGATCATTTCTTAGTCTTTTTTTTTAACTCACTAGCTGTCTTTCAAAATTCTCTACTGTCCCAAAATCACACTTTTCACAGTTAATCACATATTTTAATTCTTAATTTTCATCACTTTATTTTACATAGCTATCTCTTCAAATTTTAAATCTTATGCTTTTCAGTCTTTATCATTATCTTGAAAATGAGTTTTTATTTTATACTACAATTATTTTTTTTGCTAGAGAAGTTAAAACTCAAATATGGATACAGTGTTTTAGATATCTGAAATTAAAAATAATTCTCTCAAATTCACACTTTTTAAAATTTCAAAACACATTCATTTTCCCTCAATATATATTTTGTAGAATTTATTTTAATCAATTTGCTTTTGCTTTGTAGAAAGCCTATAAATATGTTTTGCTGAGTTCCGATGAGGTTTTTGAATTACTGTTTGATGAGATCCTTACATGAAGTGATCTTGAACCACTTCCTTTATTTGGAAAAAAATTTATTATACTTTATTACTCAAGGGTGAAAATTTATTGATTTTTATGGATGGAATAACCCTTAAAAGTTAAAACTAAACATGTAAATATAGAACATGATACACCAGAGCTCATGTGAAGATAACATAAACAAATGTTGAAATATTATAATACTAGAATATCAAAGATTTAAGATTTTAGATTTTAATTTTAGTGAGGTAGGGATTCCCTTCTTAACTGATTTAACAGATAACAACTTATTCAAAAGAGTCACAACAAAAATGTGTTGAATATTGGTTATAGATAAATTAATTTTAATAGCAATGCTATAAGAGTTGGGAGGAAGGAATTGAGAATATTTCATTATAAGTACCTGCACTACCCATGAATGTATATAGACTTACATAAAAGTGAAATATTCTTAGTTGTAATATGTATTCCAGAAGCCGGGAAACTACTACAGTTAATTTCAAAATAGCCTAATTCCTATACTAACTGAAGAGAGGAAAGTATACAAAATACTCACAACTAGAGAAGACAGTAAAAAGAGCAGGAGAATAAATAAGAAAACAAAAACAAATTATTAGAAACAAATGTGATAGCTACAAATCATCAACCAATATTGATAATCACTATAAATTTTCACATTTTAAATAAAGCAATTGAAAGAGATGGACAATGTAGATTTTAAAAATAAAATAAAACAATTCTACAATGTCTATAAGAAACCTACTTTAATGGTAAAATCATAGAAAGATATAAAATAATGGGTTGGTGAAAAATAAACCATCTAACTAAAAAAAATAGGATAATATGTGGGTGCTAGGCAAGAAAATTTTGGTAGCAAAATGGTTGGGAGAGAGGATGGGGAGACTCTGGTGAAAGGATTCAAACTTTTGGCTAGACAGGAAGGAGTTCAATGTATCTTGGTGAAAATTGATGACAATAACATATTTGCACCACAAAAAATTGATAATCAGGGCTGGGGATTTAGCTCAGTGATTCTGCCGCATGCCTTGTAAGCACAAGGTCCTGAGTTCAATCCCCCGTACCAAAAAAATAAAAATAAAAATTGATAATCATATGCATATGTTAACTGGTTTGATTTAATCATTCAACAATTAAGCATTATTTAAAATATCATGTTATGCATTGCAAAAACAAATTTCATTTGTAAATGTAAATTTTCTTTAAAGTATGTAAAAATGACAAAAACAAATTGAAAAAGTTTAAAAGACTTTATATTACAAAGAGGGAAGGATTCTTAAAAACACATTATGCTGAGCATGATGACAAACACAGGCTGAGATGGGAGGATTACAAGTTTGAGCCACACCTGGGCAACTTAGCAAGACCCTGTTTCAAGATAACTAAAAAATGAAAAGGGCTGGGTATGGCCCTCACTGTCAAAGGGCAGGGATCCAGTTCTTTAGACTGAACCCAGCACCACATGCACACACACACACACACACACACACACACACACACACACACACAACGATGTACATGCATCTAACAAGGGTGTCAGAAATTTGTGAGGCAAAATCTGATAGAACTAGGCAAAGAAATTCACAAATCTATTCTTATGGTGGTGACTTTGACACTTGTCAGTGAGTAACTGACAGCTCTATCAGAAAGATATGTTGACTCAACATAACTGAATCTGCTGTTGAGTATTTCATCCAACAGGAAAGTACACATTCTTCTTAAACTCACATGAAAAATTTATCAAGAGATAATATGTGCGAGGTTCAAAATCACACTTAATAAATTTTAGGATAGAAATCATATGAAATATACTCTCAGACCAAGTGAAATTGAGGGCTAAATAGTGGCAGAAAGATATCTAAAAAATTGTATATGCATATTTAAATAACATGTGTCTCAAGGAAATAATTTCAAAAATTTGCCAAATGAATATTAAAATATACTGATCAAAATTTGTGAGATTCAATAAAAGCAGAGATATGGGGTAGCTTGTAGCATTTAATACATGTATTAGAAAAGAAGGAATCCCAAATAAATAACCTAGTTGTACATTAGAGAATATTGAAGAAAAGGGGAAAATTTAAAACAATCAGAAGAAAGCAAGTAGCATAAGGTGGAGTAAAATTTTTAAAATTTAAAACACAGAAGTAGCAAAAATGAACAAATCATATACTTTAAAAAATCAGTAAAATGCTGCGCCCCAGTAGAAATCCACTGGACACCGCCCCCCCCGCCCCGCTCCTCTGTACAGTCACGTAGTTTCACACTACAAAGACAAAGAGGACACCAGACCACCAGACCATGGTACAGGGTCCTGCCACTCCTGGCCCAGAGGTAGGGGCTTCTGAGCCACTGTCCCACTGCTCCTGGTCCAGAGGAAGGGACTTCCCAGCCACCATCCCTCCCACTGCTCCGAACACAGAGGACAGGGCCTTTGGGCCACCATCCCAACTGCTCCTCCCGGCCCCTGTCCCACCTCTCCCAGCTCAGAGGAGGTAATCCATGTGGGCTCCAACAGCACCCTCCCCAGTAAAAATGAGAAAACACATAAATAAGTCTCAAAACCAGACTTCCAGATCACCTACAGCAACCCCAAAGGGAAATGAGATGGAAC
>NW_004624738.1:16750442-16801485 GCF_000247695.1 Heterocephalus glaber | reverse complement strand
TGTAAATAGGGAAGGGTGGAGGGGGTGAAGGGAGGGCTAGGAATGGGGAAAAAATAAGAACCAAGATGCATTTTGTAGAGGTACAATTCCCAATGAGAAATGTAATTGTGTTGTATAGCTAAAATGTACCAATAAAAGAATTTTAGAAAAAAAATACCCTTCCCATCAAAGAAATCAGTAAAGTAGCATTTCTAAATGGACTAAGAGAAAAGAGAAGATAGAAATTATGAATACCAGAAAATTGAAGGGATCCCATCATTCCTGATCTCAAAGACATTAAAGAGATGCAAAAGAAGTGTCATAAACAGTTCTATGTCTACAAATTTTGTGGAATAGATCCTATCCCCTAGCTTTCAGGGGAAGTACAGCCCTTCCAACAGTTTGATTTTTAATTCTCATCATTCATAACATTGAAATATTACAGTTTTGTTATTGCCAGCCACCCAATTTGTGGTAGTTTGTTATGGCAACTCCAGGAAATGTACACAATCAATAATAAATAATAGGAATTTGAAATTAAAAACACAAAATGATTCAAACTAGTACTTAAAAAATAAAATGGTTCAATATAAATGTACCAAAATAGTTACAAGAATTATAGGAGAAATTCTTCAAAGTTCTAAAGAAAAAAACTATATGTAAGCAAGTGGAGAGATGCTCCACATTCATGGGTACGAAGATTTCATTTTATTAACATATCATTTCTTCTCAAAGTGATCTATGAATTCTACATGAATCAAATTAAAATCCCAGCTAGTTGTATTGTGGATATTAGAAAAGGAGATCTAAATTGTATGTAAAATGGCAAAAGACCTAAAATGATCACAAGATTGAAGAAAAAATCCAGAGGACAGGCATTATTTAAGTTCAAGACTTAAATCTATAACAATCAAAACAATGTCATATTGGTGAAAGAATGGATACATACATCAATTGAACAGAAATTCCAAAAACAGACTCATGCAAACAGAGTCAAATGATCTCTGACAAAGCAAAAAAGGCAAAAAATCTAATTGAGAAAAACAGTCTTTTCAATAAATAGTACTGGAACAATAGACCATCCACATTAAAAATAAGTCTACATGTCAACTTTATCTTTCACAAATATTAACTAAACATGATCATAGACCTACTGAAAAATGGAAAACAATAAAAATTCTACTAGGTACTTTAGAGGAAATCTAGGTGACAAGTTTGGAAAGAGTTTTTAGACACAACAGAAAGACAAATTTATGAAAAAAGTTGATGTGTTGGACTTACTTAAAAACTGTTGGGCAAAAGATGCTGTTTGCAAATTAAAAAGACACATTGCAGAATGGGAGAAAATATTTATAAAGTGTAGATCTCTGATGACAGTAAATTCTGAAGGAAGGAGGGAGAAATGAATAGATTGTAGCCAGGAGGCTTTCATGGGAGCAAAAAGGGCTGGGGATATGGGTTAGCACTAGAGCACCTTTGGTTTTGATCTTCCACCACCTCTCCCGTGCCACTAAAAAGAAAAAAAAAAAAATCAAGGAAAAAGGGGACAAAATGAGTAAAAACAACTCCAAAATAAAAATAGATAACTTCTATTTTTAAAAGAGGAAAGAATTTCTTGACTCACTTGAAGTAAATTTGTGTACATTCATATACATGAATACATACATGCATATATACATACATGTATATGTAATATGCATATATGTATCTTTACTTGCATACATAAATTTTTTATAATCTTCCCCTCTTTTACTGTGTGATTTAGGCTAATTTTATAAGCCAAATGTTCAATAATGATAAAAAAGAAAAACAGCCAAATTTGAAGCAACATTCTATGATATATGAAAAGAATAAGCAAAATATAAGAATTTTGTAGACACGTGAATTGAAATATATAGTTACTATGTATAAGATTTCCTTGTGAAATTCTTTTGTAGAAACCTTTTTATATTTCTTAATGTTTTTTATTTGCTGAAGAACTTTGAAGTTGTTACAGTACAATTGTACAGAAAATGACTAAGACCTTTTTAATATGTGAGTGACTCTCCAGTAGCAAATTACCTTGCCGCCAAGGTTCCTCGGTGGGGACAGCAGGTCACAGCTTAAGGACTGATGCCATCATGGTAATTCACAACCAGATCTCCTTGGACTTGAGCATGGTTCTGGGTCAAAAGCACCATTATCCTTCACTTCAAGTTCATATGTATTTCACCTCATCACTTTTATGTGATAAATCTCCTGAGAATAGAAAGAAAAGAATTCTTTTTATTTTGGAATATATGTGAGGATATAGACAGTGAATAAGATATCATTCATCAAAGCAAAACAAACTTATTTTAACTTTATTCCACCTAGTCTACACACACACACACACACACACACACACACACACACACACACACAGGAAAAAGAAAACCATGGGAGACTTTGAGCAGTAAATAAGGGCAATAATTCACCTCCCAATTTCTCAAATAGCTATATAATATTTCTTCTCCACTGAAGTTCTTTTATTCCTCTCTGCTGACAATGCTACATAATCTTTTCCTGGGAAAATTAAGGTGTTCAGGGAAGTGCTCTTCATAGTTTAATGTTTCTATGCATGTACCCATTTTTGTCACTCTTCTATGAGCCAAGAAAGAATTCTGTTCCTGTTTATGCATTCTGAGAGAAATGGAAGTTGGGAGACAATCTTCAGCAGAGAGGTGATGTTCTAGATATCAAATAAAAATCCACATTGGTAAATGCTGCAGATAAGTTGAGCAAAGTTAGGCCTGAGAATTGAATAATGGGTTTAATAATATGGTTTATTGATATCTTTGGATAGTAGAGCATATCAGAGTTATGGGAAAGAATGGCTGAATGAACTAGGTTTAGGAGAGAGTTTAAAAGAAAAGCTATTAAGTCATATACAATAAGTATAGGGTCTTTACTAGAAAAGGATTTTCACTATAAAAAGAAGAATTAAGTAATAGAACAAAATGAGTTCAAGAAAAAAATTATTATATTTGTTTAAGGTGAAGGAATAACATGACTCTTGATGGTAAGGGCAGAGAAACAATTTAAGGTTATAAAGAGATCCAAGAAAAATGCTATAACATTTGTCCTCAAGCAGCTGAGAGGGGATACCATGTTTACTTCCTGTAATGGTTTTCCTGTTCATCCCAGCCTGTGTCAAAATTTACTTCGTCAATCTGATTTCTTTCTGTTCATTTTTTGACTGACTAGTTTCCATTTGGGAAGTCACGTTAGGGACTTTCCAAATTCAGTGGTGTACATTTCTTTCTTTCATTCTTTCTTTCTTTCTTTCTTTTTTATCACTCAACAAAAATGAAGTAAAAGAGGTTTCTAGAAACAGCACTTCCAGAATATTCTCCCTGGAGCATTGACAAGTCTAAAAAACTGTGCTGACTAGCATTGGGTCCTATGCTGTATCAATCAGTTTGTACTACCATAATAAAAGACCACAGACTGTCTGTTCTAAATATAATTTTTTTTCTTTTTTTTTACTGTCTTGGAGGCTAGAAGTCCTAGATCAAGTTGCCACCAGAATTGGATTCTGGTGAGGCCTCTCTCCTAGATTTCCCAGCAGCAGCCTTCTGGCTCTACTCTCACACGGTCTTTTTCTCACACAAAAATGTCTTCCTATCAGAATAAGAATCTTTTGGATCTTTTGGATCAATCTTTTGGATCAGCCCACCCATCAGTCTTAGAAACTCTTATCTCTAAACACAGTAAAATTGGAATTTACATAAATTATTTCTGGGAACACTCTTCTCTCAGTGCTAAAATAATTGCTTTTAATCCTCTTGCTAAGAGTACTGCATCAGTTAGGGTTAGTATAACTTAATATAAAATATATGTATATATGATCATAGGAAAGATTTAGTAGGCAGGTTTGCAATGGCTGTCTGTGATATCAAGGTGGAGAATACAAAATGGCCATCTATGCACTGGAGAGCCAGAGGATCCAGTCAAAGGTCCAAGGCCTGGAGATCACTTCAGAGTCTGGTACCAGCCTATGCTGAAGAGTCTGTGCCAGAACCCTGGAGGAACTGGAGACAAAAGTTCAAAGGCAATGGTGAACACCAGAGCAGGGAAGACTTCCTTCCTCTTTCCCTTTTTATTCCATCCAGGCTGCAAAACCATTGGTTGGTGCTACTCACATCCTACACACAGGGCAGGTCTCCTCCTTTTGTGGCTTACATGTCAATCATCCAGACACACCCAGAGCTTTACTAATCTGCTAGGCAGTTCTTATTCAGGCTAACACATATCATAATTAACAATAACAAGTATCATTGTTGTCTGGACCCCCTGGGGACAGATCTCTGGCTGATGCTACTCTGGTTTTTCTTGGCCAATTCTCTTGTGACTTTAACTTTTCGTCCATTGGTCCTTTATGGTATATATGTTTTTATTATTTTTTTTTAAGACAGAAGATTTATGTGTCACCTTCCACCAAGTCTTTGAAGCTTATTTAATTATGTAGCAAATGTATAAAACAAAGGAGAATGAAAACTTGAAACTGGGATTAGAATAAAATTTAAGTGAAAGGGAAATTTGGCAAAGCTATCAACAAAAGATCATGGGCTCTTTTGGGTATTGATTCAAGCTCACTTCAGCCCTTTTGGTATCAGTTCATCATATATTGGCTCATGAATTTTCTGACTATTCCCTTCCTTTTCTAGGACTTCTTACTGAACCATACAGTTTTTGTCTAAATGAATTTGATACTATAATCAAGGTAAGTCACCTCTCTCATAGACCACTTCCCACCCCACTGATGATCTGTGAAAACTAATTCTCTCTCTCTCTGTGTAACTTTGTTTACAGCACTACATCAAGGCAGCGAAATACAGTACAAATACTAAGGCAGCAGCTGAGTTATATAAAAATTATTTTTATAGGAAGAAAATATATGATGTATACATGCATGTAGTTAAAGAGGCAGAATAAGAAAGTTTAGGAAAGATCAGTAAAACTGAATATTACTCATCCAGAAATTGAGAAGCTTCAAAAATCACAGAGGCCTTAACATATTTCAGTCTACTGAGACTTATAGTAGATTTTACATGGCTCACAGATGATGATCTATTCAAGCTTGATATTCCTTGGTACACATTAAGTACTACACCCAAAAGTCAAGGGATATGCCTTGTTTGAATTTCATAAAAAGTTTTTAATGAGCAATTTTTTTCTTTCTTCCTCATGCATTTTCCAGGTCAAATAATGGCACATAAAATGATGAGAATCCAGAAGTTATTATTGAAAGGAAGAAGTCATAAATATATTTTTAAAATATGTGAAAGAAGATAAATATTTAGGATTAAAGCAAATAATGAAGGATATAGTACTCTAATCAGTTCTATTAAACTTACTTAGAGTTTATCACTTTCCTAGTTGAAAAAAATTGTTATCAAACATGAATTCCTCCTTTGTAAGTTCATGCTGCTTATTATGTGTTAGACAGCCGAAATAAGTTATTTTGGATTTTATCTTAGCTAATACATTCTGCAACAACTTAAACAACATAATAGATATAAACACCTAGGCTGGAGCCTGGTCTTTGATTTTTCACACTGTTCTATTACTGTATTTCTAATTTTATTTGTGAATATATGCCTGTATTTCATTATATTATCAATTATTTCATTTATTTTGTTTATTGATAATCAGTACATTTAGAAATTTTAGATTCTTTTTGAAAATTCAAGAACTAAATGTAATTAGCATATTAACAGAATATGCTATTTTAACTGTTGCATATTTATGTATACTGTTTATTTATTAGTAATAAATATTTTAGAATACTTAAAATATTTCTCAATATTACTGACCAATGGAATAACTTTACCTCTACTAGAAAAATTTATGGTAAAGTTATAGATCCACTGACTGAAAAATACTTGAAATTAATTCTGGATTCACATATCTCCTTGAATATAATATCTGGAAATAACATTTAATTATACTCATTACTATGTTCATCACATCCTGAACTGTTTAACATATAGAAAGGAAAAACTGCTTTTGTATAATTCATAAGAGAAAATGCACGTTTGACTTAAACAATATAAAATGCAAAGCATGAAAACAAATCAATTCTGTAATTTACAACAGTAGAAGCTACTAATGTGACTGGTTTTATCTTTTGAACCCTCAAATAGAAAAAATGCTTCTATGTAGCATAAAAAATAAATCTTCAAAAGGGAGTATTCAAGCATTACACAAACATTCTCAAAATGAGGACAATTCCTATTGTTTTATTATCTGGAATGAATCTTTTTACTCTGTATATTTTTATAGGAAAAAATATAATGGAATCTATTCATGTAGGCTTAAGACAAAAGGATATCTCCCTGGCTACTGAATGAACAGAAAAAAATTCCCCTTGTTTTTAATGGGGGGAAAAAGCCACATTACTAGATAAAAATCTCTTCTGAACATTGAGATCCCCACATTAGATATTCTTAGTATAGTATATGTTGTCATTTTTTCTTGCTCATGTTTGGTGAATTGCATCTTTCTGAACTATGAGGCTTGTGGAAGGTTATTAACTACAGAAGCACATGAAAAATATGATGAGTTCAGAACAGTTCTAGTTTTGTTTCATTTTATGTGAGAGTGGTACTGGGATAACTGATTCACAGCATAGGTTAAGTACTTATACTGAATTAGGTGGATCTCTGATACAGCATTCTATTATAGGTAACATTTGTTACAGAAAAAAAATTGTTTACATTCTAGGCATATTTACCTTGAGTATTAGTATCTCAAAACAGGTGGAGTAAAGAGGAAATTATCTATCACTAATGGCTAGGCTTTTCATTTTAAACTAAAAGGACATGTCTTTACTCTTTAGTAATAACAGAATCTATCTCCAACTGTCAGTCTCAGGGAAAAAAATGCTGTTCATATAAAATTCATAGAACTATCATAATGCTTTGGATAGAGCATTGTCAAATCTCTCCGGGGCTTTAGTTTAAATGTCATTTCTAGTCAGTTGCAGGGATTTTTAAGGTAGTTTAGCACTGGGTTTTTCCTGAGGATATATTGTATCTTTCAGAGAATTTATGTTTTTTAATAAAAGGTACTCTACTCCAAATTCTTATAAAATACCTTCTCACAGAGTGTCATTTGAAAATTACTTTTGGAAGAAAATATGTAAGAATTTTTAATTGATTTTTAAGTGGTGGAAAATGGTCAAAATTTGCCAAGTTTAGGGCTTCATGAATAATAAAGTTGACCATACAGGAAAATTATAACAGGATGCTCCTATAATCCTCCTTGCAGTAAAAAAAAAAGGGTAAATTATAAGTCCAAGTTATCCTGGGATTCTTTTGAAGAAATTTTATTACAGAAGTATCCACATAAAAGGCATTCAACTATACTAAGCCTGAAAATGGCCTCATATGGAGATTCCAAGCCCTTAATGTCCTTCACCAACCCTTCCTAGCACATTCATACAAACTTGGGCTGTTCTTTTTCCCACTTGACAATTTTATAATTCTTTCAGCAATTTTATAGGTATATATCATAAATAGATAGTCTCCTTTTTCCAAAAAAAAATACTCTGGAAATTTTTTATTTTGTTGATAAGGTCTTAATGGGATTGTTAATATGTTCAAAAGATTTTGTGCAATCATTTTATTTTCAGCTACCAATCCCCAAACAGTGAAATTTAACCTTTATATTATAAAAAGTATATATAGTAGTATGCTCCTCTACATATATCAGTTGTTAACACCTGTATCTCAGCTTCTTAGTTGCTCAAACTTCATAATTCTTGTTGTGAATTACTAAGTAGCAACCAAATCAGATTAAGCAAATTAAATACATAGTGTGTGAAAAAGGAGAAAGGTTTTGAAATTGAAATCAAATGGAGACAATAATTCCATGATTACTAAATGTATTAGTTTGTGTTCAATTTGTAGATTAAAAATTGCACTGTAATTAAAACAAAGAAGTTATAACATAAATAACTATTAGAGAAGTTCAAGCAATTTTTCAGAACCCATGAAGAGTATCCAAGGAAGAACAAATGTGAAAGGAAACCTCCTCCTCCAGGCTGTGGTTCAGAACTAGTTGGATATGATGTGGCCTCCTCCCTGGGGTGGTGAAGCAGTAAATAGTCTATCTGAGATAGATTTTTTTGGAAAGCTGAAAATGCCAGTTGAGTACAAGTGACTAACATTGGTGGGAGTCATGTAGAGAGACTTAGAGTGCCACTGTAGATGTGAGGACTGTAGTACAAGTTGTCTATGTAGCATGGACATGAAAAGGCAATTATTGTGTCCAGACCCAAACCTATGGTCCCCAAGGACACTCATTCTTCATATGGGTGGGGCAAATCCTTTGGATAGCTTCAGACAGCTAAGTCACTGAGGATACTGGAGTATGAATTAGAAAAAGAAGAACTTGGGGAACCAGAAAAATGAGGAACACCCACTGCTCCTGTAATGGCCCTCTAGCATCTTTTACTGTGAAAAGTTAATATTTTTCTAAGTGAAGAAAAATATTAAATTGTCCAATTATAATAATAACACAGCAGTGAATTTTGAGTTAGGAAATGACACATTAATAACTGATACTGCAAGAAATTGAACAGTTTTATAATTTTCCTTGAATTTAAGAACTTTACTATTTATAGTAATAATTCATACAAGTAAATTTCAGATCTTGATTTACTATTTTGAATCAGGGAGGCAATACAAGATATTTTTCAAACTATTAAGTTAGGAAATGTGTTTTTATGAAAGGAGCAACAGTGTAGAAAATATTACATATAAAGTATCTATTTCTTCTTACACCATTTTTCATGGTTATCACAAAGACAAAAAGAGAAGCTATGGCTGTGTAAGTCCAGAAGTAATGTTTAACTTCCAGTACAATGCCCTTTTTCTTTAATATGGTTTTACATTGATTCAAGCTATGATTTATTTGAAATTCAATATTTGCTACTCTGTTGACTTGCCAAATATATTCAAATACTTAAAATATGGGTAAATACTTAATTGAGGAAGTATTTGAAATGATTCTCAATTCAATAAATTTACATATATAATTTTGAAATCCCAAAGTTTTCATTGAGACAAAATGAGGTATGTGAAATGGAGTTGTTTTGGAAGTTGATATCTGGGTTTTTACTTCAGTTATTGTATGTTTTAGCAGGTAATCAGAGCAAGCATATTTTATTTCATCATATAATATTTGAAATGTCAAAAATACCTTACATAGAGTAAAAATTTTTAAATAGTAACAAATATAGCAGCCATGAACTCTAGGAACACAATATTACTAGGACCTGCAAAGACATTTTTAGACACCTTGCTCAACTTTGTTTCCTTGTATTCTAGAAGTGATGACTAACTTGAATTTTGTTTCATCATTATTTTACTTTTTTTACTGATAAGTACTGCGTATCCCACAAGTATCTCATAATTTCTAAGAACTTTTTCTTTTTTGGTACTGGGGATCGAACTTGGGACCTTGCACTTGCGAAACAGGAGGCAGAACCACTGAGCTAAATCCCCGGCCCTCTAAGAACTTTTTAATCGCTTATTTTCTTTTAAATTATTAATATAATATGATTTTTATTTTTCTCCAATTTTACCTCATTAACTTATAATTTTATTTCTAGGATTCATCTATGCTGGTGTATGACAGTTTATTTTTTATTCTCATTTGAATATATTTCACTGAGTGAATCTAGTATTATTTCTTTATAAATGTTTCTGTACAAGATGATAATTGTTTTCAATTCACTGTCTCATGTGGCATTGTTGATTTGTGTCATCTTTCACGTATTCCCCAGTAAAAAGGGAAAGCTATAACATACCATATATATTTCTAGGGCAAATAACAAGTTGTAGACTACAGGCACTGTGAAACTGTATGGTAATTACATCAATTTACAGTTCCATCAGAATGATGTGAATATCGACAATTGCTTCACATTTTCCATACACCACGTGTTCTACAAATCAAATGAATATGATAATGTACTTCACTGATAAGTATAAATTATTTTTTCTTGATTACAAATGATTTTATGATTATCTTTTCTTATATTTATTTACAGTTGTGCCACATTTATTTGCAGTTACTCTTACCTGAAATTCTTGCATCGTCTGATCTTCTTGCTTATTGACCCAATTTTTATTTATTAAGTATGAATTGCAAAGGCTTTTTGATCTATGTAAGATTTTTTCTGGATGTACACAGGATAAATGATGCCATGATCTAAAGAAAAAAAAAACCCAACAACTTAAAGACAGTGTTCTTAGAACATAAGAAAATGAAATTAGAAATCAATAGGCATAGAAAAGCTAGGGAAATCCCAATTATTTGAAAATTATAAACATGAAAATGATACGGCAAAACAAGAAATTACAAGCATTTATAAATATTTTATAACAATAAAAATAAAAAATAAGTCGTTAGAGAAAGGAAAACTTATAATGTTAAATCCATGTATTATAAAAGAAGGAAGATTTAAAAATCAAAATTATAATGACACAAATGCCTACTTGAAGTAATAAGAGAAAAAAATTAAAACCAAAGTGAATAAGGGATAGAAACTAATAAAAAGAGTAACAAGTAAATATAAAATAGAAAGTTAATAAAATCAGATTTTTAAAATATGTATAAAAATAATTAGCCTCTGATTATATTAATTAAAAATAGCTAAAACACAGATCACAAATTTCAGAAAAGCAAGAGTATATCATCGCCTCCTACAGGTTAGATGCTGAAGTACCGATCATGTCAAATACTCAATGTTAATGAGAATATTATGAATATTTATGCCAAAACTCGATGTTAGATCAAACAGAATAATTCTTAATAAACATGCAGTACCAGAAAAGCTCAAGAAGAGATACGAAATATTAAGTCTGAATAGTCCTCTACTATTTAAATAAGTGAACTTATACTTCAGAATCATTAAAGTAAGCATAAAACAAAAAAACTCAGATTGTGTCATTGAATTCTATCAACCACATAAGGACTAAATACTGCTAGCCTCAGAAATTTTTCAGAAAATAGATTTACAGGTATATTTCCTAATTCATTTTGTTAGGTCAGTCAATAGACTGATAATATGGCAAAGTCTTTAAGTGAAATTAAGCTAGGCATGGTGACACACACCTGTGATCCCAGCACTTGGGAGTCTGAGTCAGGATGATTTCTGTGAGTTCAAGGCCAGCCTGGGTTCCACTGTAAGTTCAAGTCCAGCAGGTGTCAAAAATAACAAAAACCCCCACAACAACAACAAAAAAAACAGAAAATCAAAAAATAATGGATGCTTCAAGATTTAGATATGTTTAACATGACTTAAAGTTACATAAGATTATAAGCTTATTGAACATGACATGATACTCCACTCATATGTACATATTTATCTTTTTATCGTTAAAATAAATTTTAAAAACAATTTGAGTTTTCAACAGATAAATCACATCTACAGAAATAAAAGAAAAATATGTAAAGCATACCTAATGCTTAAAATTGCAATACTGAAAATAGGGAGAGATATTTGTCCTTTTTGTTTTTTCACTATTTAATTATAATTTGTAATGAATGTAATGAATCAAGGCAAAAAGAAAATTCTTACAAATGATGAAATTATTTTACAGAAGACATAACAAAAATCATAGTAAATCTACAAAACAGCTTACCAGACCTAAATTAGTGTTCAAAAACAATATTTTGGTCCAATACGATGGTACATTTCTATAAGCCCAGAAACATGGGAAGCTGAAGCAGGAGGGTGGAAACTTCAAGGCCAGTCTGTAAAACTTCCTGAGATCATGTCTTAAAATACATAAATAACAAAAGAACAACAAAAAAAGGCTGGGGATGTGTCTTTGCACTGCCTGCGTTTATTCCCTAGTATCCACCCCACCCCAAATAAAGTTTGGCTTAAATTTAGTGATAAAAAGTAGAATATTAGTAGCATTAAAATGATATACTTAAGAATATATTTATCCTCACAATGTATAAAATTGGTATATGGAATACTAAAATGTTTCAAAGAAAGCAAAGTAATGGATTAGATATAACATGTTCAGGGATTGAAGGATTCAATGCCATTTAAAACAGTCATTCTCTCCAAATTGATTCAGTCTACTCCAAGTTCTAATAAGCTTTTTGACAAAAAAAAAATGACAAGGTGATGTTAAAATTTGTATAATAGCAAATGATGTAGAAAATTCAGAAGAATCTTGTAAAAACACGTTTTACAATATATTTTTAGACGAATAATCAAGACAATCTAATCAAGATAGTGCCACAACTGAGATATAAAAGAAAATGCATTCCAAAAAGGAGATATACATCTGCATGGTCAATTAATTGTCAGGAAAATTGACAAGATAATACAACAGGTAAAAGACATCTTTTGAACAAATGGTAGTGGGACAACTGAATATACTACTGTAGGGAGGAGGGAACTCTCAATTTGTTTCTCAAGACCTCATATTAATAAAAAAACCCTCAAATCATAGATCTACCTATAATAGTTAAAATTATCACATTTTTGCAAATTGTGGGAGAAACTTTTTTCTAATAATCATAAACAAAACTTTCTTACAGAGAAAAAATAGCACAAACTGTTAAAATAGATGGACTTCATCAAAACTAAAAACTTGTTTTCAAAACAACAGCTAATCAAATGAAAAGATAAGCAGCCATAGATTGGAGAAACTTTTACAAAACATACATCTTGCAAAGCTCATTTCTGGAATATATAAAGAACATTTAATAAGCAATAAAATCAAATGAAAAAAATTGATGCATATAGACAATCAACTTGAATAAACCTGTCAAAAAGAAAATTTACAAATGGCCATGAAGAAATTAAGTTATTCAACATCATTAGTAACTAAGGAAATGAAATGTATGACCATATAACCATGTCAATGGATGAAAAGCAACTATTCAACAAAGTTCAACACTTACTAAAGATAATACTTCTTACAAACTAGAGTGCAAGAAAATACATTCAATTTTATAAGAGAACAGATTAATATCTATAGCTATCACAGTACTTAATGAAATAATCATGAGATTGGGAAAAGGGAAAAGGTGTTTACTCAATAGAGTAGCCACAGAAAAACATAAAATAAAACACAGACATATCTATTGAAAAGCATAAGGCAAACTCTTACTTAATATGCTTACATACAAGTATATGGCGAGTAAGTGAATTTAATATTACTGGATACAAAGTTACTATAAATAATAACTATTTGCATGTGATAGCAATGAATACCTGTAAAGTTATAATAAACATGTTTCATTTAAAATTCCATTTGAAGTATTCAAATATGATCTTTCTGTTTATCTAAACTGAATAATGTGCCATTACTTCAGATTTTGTTTAACACTGATTTTCAATTTCTGGTTAAAAAAAAAAAAGGGCCTTAGGTTTGGCTGGTGTTTGTGCCTTCAGTGTAAATAGAAAGTCATAGGTCTACAAAGGGCAGTGTTTATTTCTACTCTACAGACTCCTTGTTAATTGTTTATAGTATTTTCCAGATTCATTCCCAGAGAACTTTCCTCTGACATCCTGTCCTTTTCCTGGGATTTTGTGGAAATCCTTACACCAACCATAAGAGAGCACCAGTATGACCCTTTGAATGGGCCTTGAATGCAGGCAGAAATTGCAGTATTTTAGCGACAAACCCTGAAAATCTAAAACTCAACTCCTGACTAATCAGCATGATGAAATCCATTTTACAAAACAGAATAAGCACACAAAATCAGGCCAGATCAAACGTGAAGAAATCTCTGCCAAATCTTAAAAAATGTCATTTGATACATGAAAATAGAGATCAGGGAATTCTTACTATAAAATCATGGCTGGTACCATAGTTCACATGAAAAGATACTTAACATACCCTATTTAATAGGCTTTCTAGTAGGATTTAGATTTACTTTTGTAACACAGTTCATCTTAGTTGGCGAAACATTGTTCATTTTATGATTTTAATGTTTTTTTTGTGTTTTTTTGCATTTTGGTCTTTCAATCACATTTGTAAATTTCTTCGGTAATGCATGAGTCTGTTTTGATCTTCTTATCTCTCCTAATAGTGACTCTAGAGCTCAGTAAATATGGACAGTCTTGAATTATTATATAAATAACGTTTTTCAGAGTTCAGAAGCCAATTTTAAAATAAATATTTTCCAGCTTATTTTTCCAAAAAAATCACCAAATGGAATGACCAAATAAATTCTACTTTAAAGCTTTTCATAGTACATGTGTATCACAGTTTTGTATGCATGCTTCTACCCCAGTAGACCTAGAAGTATTGTCTAAGTGTTGACCCTTGGCACTCTAAAAATTGTTTGCCGATGTAGTTTCAGATTCAACAAACATTATGATCTGCTATCTATGGGTCAAATGCTTTTACTTGATACTTAGTTTGAATGCACTACAATAGAATAAAATAAATTATATACTACTCATTTTAAAGAAGAAGGATCTGAAATCTGGTGAGGTTGAGTAACATCTTCAGTTTATTTTAACTAGCATAGAAAACATAGGTTAAAATTCAGCTTTCTGACTTATTGTTCAATAGCATTTTATGGCTTTATGGCCTTAAATTGATTGAATAAATATGATAAGCAACTCGAAGCAGAAAAGAAATTCTAGATATCTCTCCATTCTCTCTATATACTTTATGTTGTTCAAATTACAACCTATACACTCAGATTAAGAAAAAGGGTTTTTTCCCAAGGTTTATCTCCAAGTTTCATCCTAAGAAACTAATAAATAAGGTCAAACATTGATTTACTTGAAATCCTAAGAAAAAATTGGAAACTTTTGTCCAGAGCCAAGCCATATAATGGGTGGGCTGGTATTTGGGTTAATTAGATTAGTAAAAAACACTGACAGTACTCCACTAAACAATTTAATATTTAGCCAGGTTGTTTAAAAATGGTATCTGTGATATCTTTCTCTGTGTCTTGTTTCACTTAGTTTACCATTTATGATTATTTTATTTAGATAATAATTTGTCTTGTTTCTTACCCTCATTAAAATGTAAACTCCACAAGGACAAAGGTTTTTATATCTGTTGCCCTCTTACATTGCAAATATCTGCAGTATTTTAGGTGTGTAACACTCATCTTTGATGAGTCAGTGAGTGCATGAATGAATATGGGATTCACATGTTTTTCAGGAAGGAGAGTTTTGCTCCTCTTAAGCTTATGGCTGAGGGAAAGGGATGCATCTTCAGACACACTGGTTTGGGGCAGGGAGAGAGGATTAACACAAGAGGCCAAAAGCTCCCCTGACTGCTTCAGAGCCTTTGTTCTGAGTCCTGGAGGTTCCATCACCTGGTTGCATCAGTGCCCGACCTAGGGAGACACTCCTTCTTCAGAGCCTCGGTCTATGGGAGTGAATAAGTAGCACCCAAATAAACGCACCAGGAGTAAAATTCCAGTATACTCATCCAAGCACTGTTGACTTTTTACAACATGACAGTTGAAATATCTGATAACTGCATACAGTGTGAAGATATAGGAAGTATGTTATCTTTGAAGATACATGAAGTATGTTACTTTGTGCACAGCAAGATAGCACATAAGTCTAGAAGATCCAAGAGGCATTCTTAGGAAACCTCAAATTCACATGAACAATATACACATATATTGGAGCAAGTCGGGCAATATTGCTAACTAAAGACTTTCAAAAACAAACCAGCAAAATTTCTCACACGGGAAATTCTTTGCATATATTATACATGTAATCCCTGAAACTAGTTAATATTGCTATAATCTGTGTTATTTTTTAATTTCTGTTGTAACAAACAACTCAAGTTTTGTGGTTTCAAGGCACAGAAGTGTGCTTTTACAGCATGTCCTTAGAGACCTGCATGCTAGAAGAGAAACACTTTGTCAGTGAGTGAGTAGGACACCATTCCTTTCTGGGGCTCTGCTTGAAAATCCATGTCCTGGACTTTTCCAGCTTGCAAAGGCCACTCACATTCTTGGCCCTTTAAAGTCAGCATCATTACATCTCTCTGACCATCCTTCTCTAATCACATCTCCTCTTATTCCAGGCAGGAAAGAGTCTTTGATTTTAAGGACATATGCTATTAGCCAAAGACCACCAAAAATAATGCAGAACAATCTCTATGACTTGTTGTCCTTAATCTAAGCACATCTACAAAATATCTTCTACCAAGTAAGTAACACATTCCCAGATTTATACGCCCAAAACACCATTTTCTCACTAAGAAGTCAGGAATTGTGACATGGACATCATCCAGTGTCATTATTCTGCCTTCTATAGTCTGTCTTGCAGCCCCTAAAGACTCCTATCATCACAAACACAGAAAACATATTATCTCATCCAAAGATCTCCAAAAGTCTGACTCTATTATAGCATAAATTCAAAGTCCAGAGTCTCATCTGAAGGAGGTCAGGTCAACGGCACCATATTTTATCATCAAAATCACTTTAATCTGGTATGCCAGGTGTGAGTGGAACTTTGCATAGGATTCATTCTAGGGACCAATTTATGGACCTGTGAAACTAAAGAAATAAACTGTCCATGCCTATAATATGTCAGTGGGATAGACATGAGATAACAATGATAGGTATTCTGGGTCACAGAGCCTATCTTCCCTTTTGTCATAAAAATAAATTTCCATTAAACAGCTTCTCATAGTTTAAATTTAATGTTGATATTCATTTCCTCTGTTACAGCGCATCCAAAGCTCAAATATCGGCCTTACTGTTGAATGAGCAAGGATATTTGGATATCTCAGAAAATTTTGTAATTATTTTACTAGATCATGCCAAGACCCCCATACAATGTTCAATTGCTACCTAATTGCTACCTAAGACTTTAACCAAGGGAATTATTTTCCAGTTTGGTTGTTAAGGTTGCAAAGCCGGCATGTTGGCTTTTATTTGTTCAAATGGTTCCTAATATTTCTTCTAGTTTCACTAGGGTTTCTTTCATCCCTTTTTTAAAAAAAATTAATTTAATTTGAGCTGCTGGGGATTGAACTCCAGACTTTGTGTTCCACCACTGAACTACAACTCAGTGCCTTCCCCAATAATGTTTCTAATAGGGTGATGACAGGAAGATGAGAAAGGAACGAGGCCAGTTACGTGGTTTCGAAAGAACACGGAGATGCTGACTCACATAAATCTTAGTCAGATTAAATCCTTTTGAAAATAGGCTTGAGAAATTGCAGCCTTGGTTCCCAGGAGAGACCTAATAATAACAAGAACAATAAGCCTTTCTAAGACACAGTGGGTCAGAGCAGGCTGTACCTTCTTCGTTACCTCAGAACGCTAAAGGTACTGCTAAGATGCAATCCACACATGCTAAAAAAATTATGCAAATTAGAGAGTCATATCACATTTTACACATTTCTGTGTAATATATGTGACATAGTTATAACATGGAGAATGCTATTATTTCTTCTGTAATATCTACATTATAGACAGTAGGCAATTACATTTATGCAGACAGTTTACAACTAGGATAGATTTTTCCTTATGCAAAATGTAATAAACAAAAAGAGCATATGCCTTTTTCAGCTAAATCTGAACTTCCTTATTTGACAAAGAATAGTTTTTACTCTGAGGGTCTAATGTAGAAGAAGCCTAGCCCCCTCCTTTGGTGAGAGAAGAATTCCGAATGCTCTCTCCAAGGACTTGCGGAATTTCACTTCTTTTTTCCCCATTTGCCTGATCCTAAGAGGCTTCTTCCTTTGTCCTCAGAGACTCTGCTAACGAATCCCCATGGAGCGTCTCAGAAAACACCTTTTTCTGTGATAGGAAGCTAGCTACAGGGATGCATAGAAATCACTGAAGCTGTTTGCTCTGGGTCTTTACTATTTTCAGCACTAGACTGAGATGCCCTGAGAAATACCAAACAGCAACCCATGAATATGTCTGGCAGAAATATGACTGACCCTTAATCCTGATACCCTGTGAGTTTAAGAAGCTGTGTGCTCTCAATCCCTTTCCTGCCTTCTTTCAAAGTAGCTTGCTCTCCTGATTGAGTTTTACTGTTTCATTAGTTATAAATGAAAATTCAGCTTTTCAGTTTCCTAATATGAAATTTAAATGTGAATAAATATGGAGAGACATATGAATGAATAAAAAATAAATTAATTTGATACTTGACATTTAAAAATTTGCCTAACTTCCTTCTCTATTAATGATCAGAAAGAGAGTATTATTACACTATTAGTTCATTAGATATAATTCTAATAAAGGCAATAAAATAATAGCTTCCACATCTGAATAAAAGCAGCAGCACTGCAGCAAATACACTTCTGTCTGCTCAAACTGCAGAAAGAGCTTGTGTTCAGGTGAGGTTACTTGCTGAAGCCTTCCTCCTGTGGATCAACAAGTTCAGCCTGAATTCCCGAGGACTTTCCATGCCGTATTACTTTCCCTATTGATGTATCTATCACTGTGACTTCGAAAACTATGGGTCAGGTTGTACTAAAGACAGATGCTGCCATTAGTAGCAGGCAATTACTCAATGGATTTGTGTTTTGCTTAACAGATTGTCAGCTATCCTCTAGTAACAAGGGATCAGCTCTCATTTTAATTCAGATAAGTCTGGCGATAGCAGAACGTAGAATATATTTTGGGCACCAGGTTCTTATTAGTGTTTGCCTTCCACTTGATACATATTCTATGTTCCATCCACTGAACCTTCAATCATATAAAGCATCACCTCTAGGGAGATTGGATAACAGATCAGTGCATCTCGCCTCTTGTGGCTGACTGTGGAATAGTTGTTAAAATGTTAATAATAAACTTTCAGACAAAAAAACGGTGCTTAAAATAAACATGTATTATTGATACATGTATTATTGCTGGTAAAATGTTGTGCTTTTCTAATAGAATTAATTGACACTTTCTTGAAAATTTCTCTTTAATATTCAGAGTCCTCCTCACATATGGTCCCCAGAAGAGAACCATACTATCAACAACTATAAAAATATGAGATAATGATTAATTCTTCCATTTTCACCATCTGTATGCCATGGTGTGTCTCTTCTTCCAAACATCAGGTTCTCTAATGGATTCAAATATTCAGCTACAATAGTGATGATCACTGACAGAAATATTATTTCAAAACCATGTTTGATATTGATTTTATATGGAATTGAATAATGAACCAGGATCACATATAGTTCCTTGAAGCTTTAGTTTTGTTCATTGTTGGAAAAATTCTACTGAACAATGTGTAAAGAGGGCAAAAGATCTTAAATTGTTGTGTGCTTTTTTTTTTGGTACCTGGTATCAAACTAAAGATCTTAAATTGAACGTGAATAATGTCCAAGTTACTTTCTGCTTGTTTTGACATCAGAATTATGTAATTGACTTTTGAGAGATGATATTGCCAAAAATTTATAGGCAATAGTACTAATTTGTCACTGAGAAGTCAGAAAATGATTGCTGAACATGAGGGAGCAAATCTTCCTGCTTCCATGCTGTGATGATTTTGAGATTGATCTAGCTTGCTAGGTAATGTGGCAGTAGGGGAAATGAAAATGGGATGTCAGTTCCAACCGCAATTAGCCAAAATGATTACAAATGTCTAAATGATGGGATGTTAGAGTTGACATGTTTTTGACTAGAACTTGACATAGAGTCTTGAAGAGTTTGTCTTATGTTGACTCCAAACTTTAATAGAGGCTGCCAGAATGGATGGAAGTGTGGGAGTTCTGCTCATTTAGCAATGGTCAAACTTAATGTCAAATGCATTGGCTGTTAGGTGTGTCATGTGTCAAATGTGAAGACATAATCATACTACTCTGCGCTACATACTTTAGTGAACTGATTTTATAAGAGCTAGAATAAATGGGGAAGAATTCTTTCCCAATTCTGTTCATTAGATGGATTTTCAACATGTTTATTTCCCAATTTCCTACCTCAGAAAAGGACATTTCCAAAGATGCTCAGGGAATTGACTTGCCCTTATGAGAGTTCTTTCTACTCTTGTCTACTATCCTTAATGTCAGTGCCATCCCTGTTTGCATTTTACCCTATGAGATATCTGATGAATTTGGTGCAATGATTCTCCTTGTTTAGTTCAGGAAACAGAAAATGAACTATAATTTTTTTTAAGGAAACACAAATAAGTGGTAGAACCAGGAGTTGAACCTATATTTCTTGTTTCACAGTACTCCTGATTTTCAGTCTCCTTGTTGTTTTAGGGTAAAATTTGCCAGAAATAAGTAAACACTTGCTTGACAAGATTGTCATTCAAAATTTAACTGCCACTGGCAAAAAGTATGACTTTGAGTTTCAATTTTTCTTTCTTAGTTTGATTCTAGTTTCAGTTTTTATGCCTTCAATGTAGAGATGAGTTGTATTTTATTCCTAGAAAACATCAATATTTGTTATAATTTATCATAAATTTATTGAATACACATTTTTCATTATTGAATAAAATAATACATGAGAGGAAATCCATGACAATCATTAACTTACAAATTCACTGTGGTAGCAGAACATGATAGGGAAAAATAGAATGAGGAACTGCTAAATAAAATAATATATATTATATTATATGAATAAACTTTAAAATAAAAATATGAAGCAGTGGTTCTTTGAGTTTTCTTGAGATTGGTATGGAAAACAGAACATAACTACTCTGTACAGTTTGGTGAGTCTGCATATGTGGACTCATGATACCATCACCATAATCAAGGTAACAAACATATTTATCAACTCTAAATGTTTGCTGGGGTCCCTGTTTTGTAAGTTCATTGTAATAAAAACATTGAGAGTGAGGTGTAACCTTTTAGCAATCTTTATTTCTACTTAATGTTCACTATAAAGAGTATGTTGTAGAGCAAATATTTGGAATTTACTCACCTTGTGGAATTGTACCTTCATACTCATTGAACACAACTTCCCATATTTTATCCCTCTATCCCCTGGTAGCCATCTTTCTATTGTTAACTTCTACATTTGCCTATTTTAGATTTCTCACATAAGAAGAATTATGCCATGTTTACATTTAAATATACATACTTAACTGGTAAGTAAAGTTTTCCTAATTTTAAATTGTTTGATTTTTTTATGTTTACATAAATAAAACTTATTTTTTTACTTGTTATAACAGTGTGGTTCCAAGATAAACTCTTTGTACTACATTGTTACAATTCCATTTAAAATAGAACTAATAAATAATATCTTTATTAAAATCTGTTAATTACCAAACATAAAGAATTAAAGACCTATTTTTGTATTATTTATATCAATAAAAGAATATAATGTATTCATAGAATGAGACCATTTAGTGTCAGTTTAATCTTTTTCTTGCCTTTATGTTTGAAGTTCTGGAAAGCTTTATAGTGATAAACTAAAAGATTAAAATGTTGGAAATTTTGATGCAACAATGCTGCTCAATTACTTAAAATCTTATTTGCTAAAAACATTGTGAATTTTTACAACCCCAAAGTGTTTAAAAAGTAGTTTGTCTGAAGGTACATTTGGATTAGACCATATTTTTCTATTTATTTCTTGGACTCCACCAACACAGGTGTGTGTATACATGTATGCGTTACTAAAATTAATTAAATAATGATTATAACGAGTACTCTTTGTGTTTGATGTATCTTTTCTATAAAGTTGAAATTAGCAGAAATTTTAATTAAAAACAATTCTGTGACATTATAAGATTTTAGCTGTAGGGTTACAACTTTATTTTGTATTTTAACAAAAAAGCATTAAATAAGCTTGTATGATATATGGAAAAATATTAGTCTTCTAACAATGATGAAGCTCTCAGAAATAATTCACTCTTAATTTGAATTATATCACTAGCAATGCAAAAAGAGGGACAGATGAGAAAAATGTATTATTGTATGCATGAACAGGAGCAGGTAAAATGTCAAGAAGTTAGCTGAGTCAAAGAGAATGTAGGGTTCACATTTGAGTGAGTATAAGGTGATGATGATACTGGAAAACCATTTGTAGGGCACAATTAGGTGCCTTATTTCTGTGGTCACCTTTTTCTATATAATCATAGCATTTTATTTGTTCTCAAATACTACCATTCAATTAATTATTTAACTATCATATATTTTATGTGGTATTATTCAAATTCCTAGAGGCCATTTATGTTTGCAGAATAGAAAAAAATTAAACCAACAAAGTTAAATCTAATCATAAACACAAGATATTCTAAAATAATCACAGTGTTGGATTAAATAATTTTTTCTATAATACATAAGCACCGTGTCTTCCTGATATTCTGTAAATGTTGAAAAAAAGGGTTGTGCAATTTGCTTTGTTCTGGTACAGCTAAGAAATGCATCGCTCATCCTTCCTTCTAAATCCTTGACCATTTGATTGGCCTTTCACTGACCTTAATTTCTCCAGGAACAGGCTCTTGTGGAAATGCTTCATGTCCTGTTTGTTCAAGAAAAGAGAAAATAGAGAAGGAAAAAACCCAATTGAAATAAAGGTTTAGTAAGAAACTGACAGACATTAAAATGACATATTCACTTCCAAATCTTGATAATTGGCCAGAAAGACCAGAGCAATATTAGAAAATAGTTAATAGGATAAAAAGAAAGTAAATGATAAGGACTCATTTTCATTCTTTAATATATATATTCAATGAATATATATATTTATTTTCTCAAAATATAAGTCAAAAAAGTATAAATTCAGCATTATAAAACAGCTCAAATATTAGCAGTGTTCTTATCTTGTGATATTTAATTGCTATCTGAACACGTTTTTGTCATCTTAGAAAAGTTTCTTTCAACAAGATGAATGCAAACCAAATTCAACCTCTCTCACTGATTCTCAAGTGCTTCTATTTTACATTGTAAAACTTAACTAAAGTTATTAGAATGCAACCAGGTATAAAATATATTCATATAACTTGTACATATTGTAATACGTCTGTGATCATGACAGAGAAAATGATGTATATGCCAGAATATTCAAGGGACTCCTGTTGGAAAAATTTGAAAAAAAATAGGATAAAAATAATCTTCAACCTGCTCCTATTCCGTCCTCTTCCTGTTTCATAGAGGCATGACAGTAGTCCACAAATAGGAGTTAAAGTCAGAATCCTGAGTAGAGTAGAGGCTCCAGGATATTCTAATTTATTAGGCAAGGTGAAGTCAGAGAGAGAGAGAGAGAGAGAGAGAGAGAGAGAGAGAGAGACAGAGACAGAGACAGAGAGACAGAGAATGGCTGCAACTAATTGCTCAATACAGTGACAGAGTATGCAGAAATGGTAAAACATTAACGAGTTTATTTTTCAGGTGTTGTATGCTTTTGCATTACATGACTTAGTTGAGAGAGAGATACCTGGAGCAAGACAGTTGGGAATAGTAAAGACCAAGTCTTATTAGTCTCTGGGGATTTCACGTGAGAAGGGTGCCATTAGCCCCAAATTGAATTTGATATTAAAATGTGCATATATTTTGGGGTTCTGATTTCTAACCCAAATTTTTCAGTCTGCAGATAGTAAATGGGAACATAGGAGCTGAAAATATTCAAGGTAAGAGTTTTAATATTCAAGAATCCAAGAAAGTTAGGATATATGCAACTAGTGCTCTGGAGAAAGGGACTGGGGAAGTTGGGGGAAAGTTACCATCTCCAGGCCGGAGGCTGGCAGGGCTGAACCTGGCTATGAGATGTCCAACGGTAAATGCCATGTCTAATTCTGACTTAAGTCTTCAAAACATGGGACATAGAAATTCCTCTCAAAATGTTTGAAAGAATAAGTGATGCAGTAAATAAAAACGGAAACTAAGTCATATAAACCAGGGCCACATTTGAATGGTTACACTGAAGGATGAAGGCTAAAACATGTGCTATGCTTGGTACTTACCCAGGCACAGAATAAGCCTGTGATTTAGAAATTAGACTTAGCACTGAAAGTAACAAGATAATATTCAAACTCTACTGGATTGTGTGACTGAGTTTCCTCACATATCTCTTGCTTTAGTCAATGTGAAGATTGTAATTCCTCAGTTGGAAATACTTAACCTGATTAAAGAATCACAGATGGACACATCAAATCCTGTATCTTTCATAATTCACTCTAACATAGCAGTCCTCAACCTTTTTGCTCCCAGTGACTGTTTTTTGTCGATGATTTTTCCATACGCAGGGTTCACAGTGGTGATGGTTTCTGTATGGCTCAAGTGTATTATATTTATTGTGCAATAAAATAAAATTACTATACAATTCACCATAATGCAGAATTAGAGGGAGCTTGTTTTCCTACAAATAAGATCCCTTTTTTTTTTTTTTTGATACCAGGGATCAAACTTGGGACCTTGCACTTGTGAGGCAGGTGGCAGAACCACTGAACTAAACCCCAGACCCCTCCTACAGCTAGATGGCCTCATCTCAGGGTAGTGGGAGACATTCAAAGTGTGTTGCTTATGTCCAGTATTTTCTGTAATTTCATTTTGGTTGCTGTCACTACAGAATATGCCACTTCCCAAAAATAAGATGGTGAAAATGGAATCAGGCTTTTCAAGACTTTTGAGGCAATATCAGGGTATTCCACTTTGACCTTAACCCAAAATATATGAAGATTTGATGATACATACTTTTAAGGCACTGTAATTTTTTTTATCTCAAGTAGTTGATTTTCTTCTAGCATGAACAAAGTTGACTCAGCTGGGTCATTCATTCATTAATTCATTCCCAGTTTGGGAACATATTGTAGTTGGAAATTAATGCTCAAACTCTTTTGAAAGTTGAGGTAGGTGATCATTTAACAGCTAAGAATAAGAAACCCCTGGATCAGACTCTTTCAAAATCTCTGTTAATGTTTAAAACGTCAAAAATTCGAAAGTTCTTTAATTGTCATTATAATTCCAGATTGGCTTTGAATACATCCAGTTTATCTCCTGATTTGAACACAGTTATCATTCTTTGCTGCTGTGACAGATTGAGTTTGTTGAGTAGCTTGAATATGTTTCATGAGTAAGCAAGTATTGCAACCCATTTTGTGTCAATGAAATGTGCTGCTAGTGGCGACTACTTTTTTCTAAAAGGAAACCCTGGAGGATGTTTTATAACTCAAAAGTATTGGCCAGCATTCTACCATTAAAAAGCCATCTCATTTCTGTAGATGATAGAAGAGTATGCTCATTGTTCATATCCTCACAGAGATCCATGAACAGACATGTTAAAAGCATGTACTTTAATATGGTTGACAATTTTAATCAAGTTCTGCAAAAACTTGTTAAGTTCATGCTTCAGTCTTTGGTTAGCTAGCATTTCTCTGTGGGTGACACAATGCACATGGTCAAATTCAGAAACAACTTCTTTGACAAGTGTAGTGAAACCAGAAAGACTTCCAGTCATAGCAGTCACTCTGCCTGTGCACATGCCAGCAAAAATGAGCAATTCAGTTTTCCTGATATGTGACTATTCAAAAACTTGAATACCTTTGAAGCTGTGATGTCTTTTGGTAACAAAAGTTCATAACATACTCAGGCACATCCTCTGAAAAATATATCACACAAAACAAGTATCTTTGCCTTGTTTTAAATATAGATAGATTTATCAACTGTTTTCCATACTACAGTGATTAATTAATCTTCTATAACAATTGTACCTATATACTCTATGCTATTTCTTCAATTTATAAAGTTATGATGCTAGCCAAAGGAGAAACATGTGCCACCTTTACAACATCAGGCTCTGCTAAAAGTTCACAATACATGTTCTTAGCAGCAAGCAGAATCAACTCTTCACCACTAGTAAATGAATTCTTAGTATTAGAGATGTGGTTAGCCACTAAGAATAATGTTCTCAGTGCAGACACACTTGATGAAGTTGTGGCCTTCAATAATTAGTTTCATTCTTCATATTTAGACTTTTTCCTTTTAAAAAAAACTCCAAAAATTTGTCTTTTACTGCAGGGTGCTTGGTTTCCATGTACCAAAGCAGTTTTGAAGGTCTCTGCTTTGCTATATTGACAATTGTCATGTATAATACAGAGTGGGCCTAGGGAAGTGAATCACCTGTTGCATGGATCCATAATTTAAGTAGGACTTGGTATTTTCTTTTAAATGCAGCTTTTTGTTTGTGGCCTTAGAGTCCTTTGCTTTCTCCTTATTGTATATTTCACTCTTTTCCAAAGAAGCTCTCTAGTCCTGTTTGTCTTTTGCTCATTTTAGCTAGTGTTGTCTTGTGGCCTAACTAAAACTGTGACTAGGACAAGTGCACAGTGCAGGAGGGAAGAGGGGATAGAAGCTGTAAATAAAATAGTAGACAGTCCATGAGAAGACTTAAATTAGTATCAACGTTTGATATAAGCTTTCCATCTAATGTAACTGTATGATTGGTGTACATCAACTCTCTTGCCACCATAAAACCTGCCACCAGATGCAGTTTAATTGTCACTTGCCACTCACAGATAGGATTTTGTTATGAGTCTCCAAGCAATTTATTTATTATGGTCTCTGTGCAGTCAAAGCTCTCTGATAATATTACTCAGTATTGGAAGCTGCTCCCCAAAGCTAGCATCACTACCTCAGCTTCACTTCAGCTCATTAGGCACTAGATTTGTATAATAATACGCAACCTAGCTCTCCTGTATGCTCAGTTCATAGCAGGGGTCTTGCTCCTGTGAAAACCTAATCCCACCTCTGATATGAATGAGACAAAGTGCAGAGCTCAGGTGGTAATGTGAGTGATGGGAAGCTCTTGTAAATACAGAGGAAGATTGGCTCACTGATGAACTGGTCAATTCCTACTATGCAGCTTGGTTCCTAATAGGCCATGGACTTGGACCCCTGTTTCAGAACATAATTTTATTTTCTGCATCCTTGTGGTTGCCAATGTGGGTCTCCTAAAAATAAAAAGTGTTCCAATAATTAGCAAAATGTTTTCTTGTGTCCAAAATTATCCTTTAGAAAAAAAATGCTTTTTGTGTTTAAGTCTCTCATGAGACAGGAGTCTTTCTCAAATGGATTATTTTGAAAAGCACACTGTTACTTATTTGAAAAATTCACTACTATCTAGGCTACTCATTGTTACTCAATATGTACTCCTTATATTCCTGTGTCTGTAGGATGGAGGAACTAATTAAAATTTCAGTCCCAGGCCTGGCGTAGAAGCAGTGAGTGACAATGTGCATCTTAACAGGATGCTCAGTAGACTTAAATGCACATTTAACTTTGAGCAGCAATGACCTATTATTCAACACTTTCCATGGATATACACAGAGGTCTCCTGTAAATAGAACATAAAGATATTCAAATGGTATTTAGTTATTTTTTTTCTTAGTGTTGTGATTTCATAAATGAAAGCATCAATGTCAGTATGTGAGTGAGAGGAGGGAAATGTGTAATTTCTTATACACAAATACATGGGCAAAGAAGAGTGAGAACTTGATGATATATAGGAAGTTTTGAAGCATATCAGGAGCAACATCAAATTGAAAGGGTGTAACTAATTGGAGACTTGGAGATCACACATTCCATCTCAGGAAGGTTACTGACAAATTAGTGCCATATAAAAATGCAGTTCTAGAGTTGCCAGAGTTTTAAATCTTCCAGTACATGAAAATAAAGAGATACATGCAAAATTTCCCAACTGTAATGATACAATTGAATTAAATTGTATTTAAATGGAGAAAATTGTACAGCATTTATGGAACAATAACTACTGGTCTAATATGCAGATTGTTTTTTATGAACATATACTTATTTGAAAATTCAGACCATATAACAAGTGTCTCATGATTGTCTATGTTATGCTAAATCTTCTACAGTAGGACTCTGCCTAGCCCTAGGAAACCTAATTTAAAATCTTTGGTCTTGAAAAGTTTCATACTGACATTTGTGGTCCTTTTTCCAAGATATTCCATGTATTCTTGTAAACCTGCCTTACTAACCATATGTCTGCAAAACTAAGTATTTATACAAAAGGATTCAAGAATGTAATTTATGAAGAACTTAGTATTATGTCAATTATTCTTTTATAACATTATAAGCCCATTTAATCTTCCAACGACTATGAGTGAACAGTGTTATTTTCTTTTTTTTTATATGCAAAAGAACCAAGAAAAAAAATGAAAACATTTTCCGTTTTTTCCCAGTTGCTAAACAACTGGGTCTCTAGACTGTATAGATGGGTGGTATATGAATGTTAAGCCACCTTCTTTACCGGACAACTGCAATTTAAGCTATAGACTTAGGCAAATCTTTCCAAAAGCTCCATCACTGGCTACTGAATTTCAGCTACTCTTTTTTCTTTTAATCTCCTGCTTTCTGCTTTCCAATCAATACCTCTTTTACTTCTTGCCATTTTCTTTTTCATGGCCTTCTTATCTAATAACCTATCTTGAAACTATCATAACTTTCCAATTGTAACATGAAAATATAATATGAAATGGGCATTTCTATAAAATGTCTATGAAAATGCCCATTTCATATTATATTTTCATGTTACAATTGGAAAGTTATAGTAGTTGCATTTCTATCGTGTAACCTATGAAGTTGTTGCTTGAAGAAATAACTTGAATGACTATTTGAAGAAATAACTTGAAATGTATGATTGTTTGAAGAAATAACATTTTTAAAAGATTGTGTTAGGATTGTTGAAAAATGAGTTTAGTTTGTTTTTTCTTTTACAATGAGAAATTTTGAAAACTGAGTATTAATAAAGTAGCTGGTTGAGAATATGATGTAACATTTTTTAAAAACATGTTTTTAATCTGATGGGACAGTACATATGCAGTAGGGGGATGAAACTGATAATTATATGAAATAAGTGACAGCTGGATCCTAAATGGTACGGGTTCACAAAAAAAGTGGAAGGATCAGAGTATGAATAAGGTTGAAAGCAGTAATATGTGAGTGTAAGTGCTAAGAAATCAGCCAGGGTAGTTAGTGACATAAAAGAAAAACAAATCCTCACTGATTTACGGAAAAGAACAGTATAATAAAATTGTCAAGTAGCTGAGTCCTGGGACTTTGGGTTAAGGACAAGGATAATGTGTAAGGACTAACTTCATCAAGAACCAAGTCTTTGCTCAAATTTCAATCTGCCATTGAAAACATTTTTTGTGCATTCTTTGATCCAAAAATGAGGTTATTGGCCTGAGCCAGCTGGCCCGTCCGTCAGTCTGTCAGCGCGAGGGCCCAGGCCCCATGGCCATGTTCCCACCAGAAGAAGAAAGAGGAAAGATGAAAGATTGCTGAGACAATCAGGAAGTGCCTGCACTCTCCACATGTAGCGATGCCAGTATCTTTTGAAGGATAAATGCCATATTGGACAATTCTTTGGATTTCAGTAGAGTCTGCACTACACCAGTAAATCGAGGAATGCATGATCATTTACCAGACTTCCAGGACTCTGAAGAAACAGTTACAAGCAAGATGGTTTTCCCCACCTCTGCGCAAGAATCTTCCCGTGGCCTCCCAGATGCAAACGACTTGTGCCTTGTCCTGCAGTCCCTCAGTCTAACAGGCTGGGACCCACCCTGGAGCACCCAGGACTCAGAAGCCTCATCCCAGAGCAGCACACAATTCAGTACTGAGTATGCTCCATAACTCACTGGAAAATGTTCTAGGAAAACCCCTCTTGAGCTTTCTGCCTCTGGATCTCCTTGGGTCTGACTTGGACAAGTTTCCAGCACCCTCAGTCAGAGGATCCCGCTTGGACATCCAGCCCATCCTGGATTCCCGTTCTAGCAGCCCCTCTGACTCAGACACAAGCAGCTTCAGTTCTGGATCAGATGATCTCTCAGATTTGATTGCAAGCCTCTGCATTTCTCTTCCTCAGCCCTTCCTGTCTCTGACAGGGAGTAGTCCCAGAGACCCCTTAAAGATGGGGGTTGGGTCTCGCATGGACCAAGAGCAAACTGCTATCACCGCAGTTACACCTTCCCCAACCAGTGTTTCAAAGAGATGGCCAGGAACTTCCATATGGCCATCCTGGGGCCTCCTTGAAGCTCCCAAGGATCCCTTCAGCATAGAGAGAGAGAACAGGCTGCACCTGCAAGCTGCAGCTGTGAACGAAGCCACCTGTACCTGGAGTGGCCAGCTTCTTCCCTGGAACTATAAGAATCCCGTCTACTCTTGCAAGGTGCTCTTAGGAGGTGTTCCTTGGGATAGTATGGAAGCTGGATTAGTTAGCACCTTCTGTGTTTTTGGTTCTCTGAGTGTGGAGTGGCCTGGTAAGGATGGCAAACACGCCTGGTGTCCTCCCAAAGGGTATGTATAACTGGTCTTTGAACTCGAGAAGTCTGTCCGGGCCTTGCTTCAGGCTTGCTCCACGACCCACTGAGCCCAGATGGTTTGAGTGAATATTATTTCAAGATGTCCAGCCGAAGGATGCACTTCAAGGAGGTGCAGGTGATCCCCTGGATCTTGGCTGACAGCAACTTTGTCCAGAGTCCATCTTAAAGGCTGGATCCCAGTAGGACAGTGTTTGTTTGTGCCCTGCACGGGATGCTTAATGCCGAGGCCCTGGCTGCTATCCTGAACGACCTATTTGGTGTTGTGACTTTCGCTGGGATTGACACAGATAAGCACAAGTATCCCATTGGATCTGGCCGAGTTACTTTCAATAATCGAAGTAGTTACCTGAAAGCAGTCAGTGCTGCTTTTGTGGAGATCAAAACTACCAAGTTCACCAAGAAGGTTCAGATCGACCCCTACCTAGAAGATTCTCTGTGTCACATCTGCAGTTCTCAGCCTGGCCCCTTCTTCTGTCGAAATCAGGTCTGCTCCAAGTACTTCTGCCGGAGCTGCTGGCATTGGCGGCACAGCATGGAAGCCCTGCGTCACCACAGCCCCCTGATGCGGAACCAGAAGAACTGAGATTCCAGCTAGAAGAGCAGGCAGTTTGCCAAGTGGCTGGTGGTGCCCAAGGCTGGCAGGGTCAGGTAGCAACCTGAACTGCTACCCTGCCATTGGCAACCAGGGAGCTGGCTTCCCGAGGACAAGGGAAAATCATAGTCACCTTTGCAATTGCTGAGCCTGTCTTTGTTTCTGCATTAATTCATGCACAATGAGTTTTGTTGGGTTTTGTTTTCAGGGGGTGTGCCAGGGCAAGGACCCTGTGGCTTTCTCACCCTCCAAGCAACTCCATAGTTTTCCCAGATTTTAGTTCCTCATTTTGCAGATGAAAAGCAAAAAAAAGAACTATGTGTCCAGGAGGTAATGACACAAATGCCTACATCTAGGTTTATTTATTAAAGCGCCTTTTTACATTCCTTGCAATACTGATGGTGATGATGTGCAGGTCTCATTGGTTTCATTCTTGCAGTTGCCATACAGAGCCTTTCCATTTATTTAACCCCCACCTGAACGGCATAAACTGAGTGTTCAGCTGGTGTTTTTTACTGTAAACAACAAGGAGACTTTGCTCTTCATTTAAACCAAAATCATATTTCATATTTTACGCTCGAGGGTTTTTACTGCTCCCTTTTTACACTCCTTAAAACAGTTTTTAAGTCATTTGGAACAAGAGATTTTTTTTCTTTCCTGGCAGCTTTTAACATTATAGAAAATTTGTGTCTGGGGGACTGCTGGCCACTGTTTCTCACAGTTGCGAATCAAAGCATTTGCAACCAAGAAAAAAAATTTTGTTTTATTTGAAACTAGACTGGAAAAAGAAGTTTGAGCGGCTGTTCTATATAGTTTTAAATGGTTTATTGCACATTCTTAAATTGCACTTATGTGGGTGGGAGGGTTGATACACGTTTTTAATCACAAAGTCACAAGACTTTTTTCTTTTGGAACTGAGCTTAAAAAAAAAGGGCTGCTTTTTTGGTGGGGGTAGATGGAGGCTCACAGGAGCCCTTTCTCTTAGAGGGGGCAAGTACCCATCCTTACATCTTTCATTTGAGGAATGTATGAATCAACTGTTGGAGCTGACTGAAATGCTACTGGAATTTGAAAACTTGACTTTTCTTTCCTTATATTTTTTAAAATACTACTTGCCCCTCTTAGGGAAGCCATGTCCCAAAGAACCAGGGTCATAACCCCCTCCTCCCTCCTGCTGAGCTGATGTTGCATTGTTGCACATCACAGCTATTCTGTGGGTTTTGTGAAGCTGTGTGTGAAGTCTCTACCTCATTGTAGTATATGCAAGCAAGACTGCACTCTCCTACAGATGTGTGGAGAAAGCTGTGGTGTAGGGTTTTTGGCACATAATAAACACGTTGCAGCAGAAAAAAACAAAAACAAAAAACCAAAAATGAGGTTATTTGCTGAATCCAATCACATGAGCTCAGAATAAAGGGTGTGATGTAAGTACATGACATTCAGTTCATTTGTGCTGTACAGGCAGTAAGTTATGAAATAAGTGAGCACATTTTCAGGGTTTTGGCTGTTATTATACCAGAAAAGCTATCTCCGGGACCAGTGACTATAAGGATGTTATAATATCTTTACCAAATATCCCTTCCAATATAAATGTCAAAAGATTTCTTTTGAAATTTTGAATATGACAAGTATCTTAATCTCAATTTGTTGAGTATTATAGCTAGAAAGCTAGAAAGTGAAGTAAGGCAAACAAAAAAGAAATAATCTACAGCAACAAGAGGAAAAAGTACAACCATTTTTACTTGTAGATAATGAGAGGAATACATAAGAAATCTTAAGAATCAACAGAAAAAAAGAGTAAAAATGGTCTTTCAAATTTATTCCATAAAAATAAAAGTATAGAAAATTGACATCTAAACATTATTGACCACCACAAATGAAAAATAACACATGATATATAAAAGCACAGCATAATGAACTTCTAAGAAATAACCCTTAAAATATTTGCAATAAGAATTCCTTCATTTTCTTTTTTTTTGCTATGCCAATTCCACGACCTCAATCATGCTAAGTACCACACTCCCAGCCCTGGCATAAAAGTATTTTAACAAACATAAATAAATGAATAGACAGATTGTGATTATGAATCACATGCACTGATAGTATAAATATCTATTTTACCCAAACTAAACCACATGTTCAATGAAATTTTGATTAAAATTCAAACAATATGTGCTATAAGATAAATATTAAAATATAAATAATTAAGAGTAGCTAAAATACTGTTAACCCAGAAAGTCATTCCTTCTTAGAACCCAATATTTTCATTGAAAAGAAAAAAAGTATAGGATGATGATGGTGGTTGATTTATAAATTTCTCCCCTGAAAACTTTTCAAATATTTGTCAACAGCAGAATTGTTACCTAAAGGGTACCATATGAATGCTATATCACAGTGAAAATTAATTAAGTATCAAGAGTCAATATGTATGAAACTAATATAATACTGAGAAACATAAACCTATAGAAGCATGCATGCATAGTTGTAATATAAAGTTAAAAAGAGGCAAATTATTTTTAAAAGCTGTATTTTTCATGCAGGATTAGATAGGAAATTATGATTATGGAAAAGCACACATTGAGATATTAAGTAACAGTCCATGTGATCATTAATTTCATGTGTAAACATGAATGACTTTTAGGGTTCCAAGATATTTGGTTAAACATTATTCGGTGTGTGTGTGTGTGTGTGTGTGTGTGTGTGTGATAGTAACATTTGAGTTGATAGAGTAAAGCAGATTCTTTGCTACATGGGAAGATCTCACATAAATAGTTGAAGGCCTGAGTAGAACAAAAAGACTGCCCTTCCAGAGTAAGAAGAAACTAAACCTCTCTGCCTTCAATTTATGACAAATATATTTTTTCTACCTTCAAACTCAAACTCACATTATCTCTTCCTGTGTCTTGAACCATGTTCATGTATTCATATGTTTGTTTGTGTGTACATACACATAAATAGAAATAATGAATATAGGAGATGCTAATATTTTCCTTATGCCTTCGAAATTAAATACATATTATTATACTTTCTGTGTTAAAAATGAGATTCACTGGTCACACACATTTAAAGAAATCAAAAGACAGAACATTAATAATTTATTTTACAGACATGCATTTTTTCCAGAATCCTTTGATATATTTGTGTATTTAACCATGGTTTGATAATTCAGACAGCAACGTAGATGTGATATAAATTTTCAGCTACTGGTGCAATTTTTTTTGTGCTTCAATATTCTTTTGGAAGAAAAGCAGCCTCTGGGAAGCCACATGATATATGTCAAGTAACAGAGAGATGCTTTAGTAATTTGAGGCATTTGTTTTTCATTTTGTACCTTCATCTGTCCTGTGAACCAAGAAACAATATAATTGATACAAAATTAGCTGTCTTTTATACTCTCAATAAATTTCCACATCCATGCAAAACTTATAATGATTTCACCTACAAGCACATCTCACAGGGGCACATCAGCTGCACAGGGATCACTTCCGAGGCACAGAAATTGTAACAGTGCCTATAATTAGCACTTAAGACACCAAAATTAGAATGGAATTTGTTATGTCCCTATAATTGGCACTTCTGTCTGTCACTAACTGTCAATCCTAATGCAGTACTCTATTGGTAATTCTAATACAAAATTTAAGAATGGTATGAAATAACTAGCACCATTCCCACCTATAGAAAATTAGATTACAATACTGACCCGTCATGGTGGTTCTCAAACACCTTGAGACTATGATGGAAGGCATCATCTTCTCCCAAGAAATATACTAGATGAAGAACTTACCTAAATGACACGGAGTTTAAAGATCCATTGAGGTTGATATTATAACGGGAAGGTCCATCTTCCCACTGGGCTTTCAAGACTTGTGGTGAACTTTATCAGCTAAGCTATATTTGTCCTATCAAAGAATATGCCAGAAATGAAACCCTGCCAGAAACTTTGATCTTATCTTAAGCTAACTCAAGCTATGTCTTGTAGTAGTTTTCTACTTCCTTTTCTGACCCCTGATTGAATAGGAAGGGGAATCTTCTGCCCAGAAAGGAAATATGCACTTACTAATGTTTTATGAGAAATAAACTCACCATCTAAATTGCTGGGGATTAAGAAAAAAAGATTAAAATATCATATATGAATTGAAAGTTTATCTTCTAGGGAAGTGTTTCCCTTAGGTGTAATCATTTCTATACTAAAATATAAGGCAGATTCTGTGAGAGACCCTAACAGAGAAAAGATGATAGGGAATTCATATGTATATTTCTGGAGAAAGAATGATAACTGTTCTATTGCTTAAGTCTCATGTTTCATTATTAAATATAATGAAAAGAGAAGATAGAATGTACATGTATTTTTGAAGAATGATATATGAAATAAAAACCCTCATAAATATCATTTATTGCTCTGTAAATTTGTCAGAGTTTCCCAGAGAAACAGAACTGAAAAAAATGTTTATGCTTATAGAAAAAAAGGCATTACAAGGAATTGACTCACACAATTATGGAGTCTAGTAAGTCCCAAGTCACCCAGCAAGCTGGAAACATAAGTATATACCCCCAGAGTCACATATTTGAAGATAAGTGTTTAAATAAGACAAACAGAACAAAACATAGAAAAATATATATATAGATAGCATATATGTATATAAATACATGTGAATATACACGTATATGTGTATGTCAATAATTACATTTACAAGTAATTTTTAAATCTGATTACATGCTTTATATATGTTAACATATGCTTAATCATACCAAATACTGTAAATAATATTTAAAATGTCACTGCTATTGAAAATTATTGCATACATTCTGTTACTAACCATTAAAGTTAAGGGCTTTATTCAAGCAGAGTACTCAGTTGTTTTGGAAAAAAATATATATTTCCAAATAAACAACATTAAATAAATTGTACTTCATTCTAAACTACACTGAGAAATCATTTTTAGTAACCTTGATAACATTATCACAGCTTTAGTTTAATTTATTTGCATATTTAACTTTTTCTTATTATACATGCAGATATTTGGGGAAATAGTACTCTTTTATGTAAGCATATCATAAAATAAAATATAGAGATAAAATATTAATGGAAATGAATTTTAATTTTTCAAGGAAAAGCTTCAATAACCAAAATATGAATAAAATAATAAATATTTTAAATGATATATAGAAAATAAGTTGACAAAATAACTTTGAAAATCTGACAAAGAAATCCAGTATGTACTTTAAGCAACCTGTCACCTTAAAGTGGTATGAATTTGTTGAACATTGATGTCTTTTTCTAATATTTCTTGAAATATTCTAACATTTTTTGAGCAAATATTTTTAAAATTAATGGTAAAATATATGCACAGTTTAATTCTGGGAAGTATTTTAAATTGCATTTGTTGTAGAAATCTACAACTTTCTATTATATTTTTCTTCTCTTGAAGGTATTCAATTTTCCAACTAGCAATTTCTTTTAATAAGGTTTTCATTTTAACTTGTGCTTTACTTGTATACATGCTCTACAAGCACACAGACCTTTTAACGCCTCCATATACAAGCTTGTATACGTGTTTGTGTGTGTCTTCTGGTAATAGAGGAAAGTGCTGTGTCCCAGTCCCAAAGATATATTGCTCCTTAAGTATGACAAAAGTCTTTTCTACCAAAGTGTTGAAATGTTAATGATTGTTTGGATTTCTTCTGGAAAACAAAGAAGCAACCCTGCTGACATCAGGGTCAATTTTTTCACATAAAGTTAAACAGTGAGTTGAACTTGCTCCATTTGGAATTTTCAATGTAACAGTTTTAACATGCAGCATTCCACATCTATAACTGAGATTATTTAGTCCAAGAAAACTTTTCCACTATGGAAAGGTAACCACCATGTACCATCCTTTGATATTAAGAATAAGTTAGAAAAATAAACTAAACTATAATTTAGGATTAAGTAAGGAACAAAACCAAGAAAGATTCCACTAACTATGTTTTAAATACTAACCACCATATTTGCTACCAAAAATGACATCATTAACTTTCATCCAATTTTTAACATTTATCCCTGGTTTTGGTTGGAATTTGATTGGTATTTTCACCATAAAGCTGCTCTGATTCACACAATGATATCCTTAAAACTAGTATTTAAACAAATTCATCTTAGTCACTTTCCTCCTTGCTGGGACAAAACACCAAACATCCTCAACTTAAAGGAAGATAAATTTATTTTGGCTCATGTTTTTAGAAGTGTCCATTCTTGCATGGTTGGTGGCATGGTAGAAGGATCTGGGCAGAGGAAAGCCACTACTATCTTGGTGGTCAAGAAGCAAAGAGTGAAGGAAGGAGCCAAGCAGGATGACATACCCTTCCAAGCTATGCCCACGTGGACCTCTCTCTTCCTATCAGTCCCAAACCCCTAACAACACAGTCAAGTACAAACTCTGTTGACTAACTCATCTGGGAGTATACACTCCCGATCATCCAATCACCTCCCAAAAGCTCTGCCTTTACGAGCCTGAGGCTTTAAGGGGACATCTAGATGTAAAGCATGGCACTGCAATTTTCCCTTGCTTGATTATAATTTTTATTGATAAGACTAGCTCTAAATGATTTTTGACTATTGCCAACATTTAAATGCATCCTTAAACACCGAAGACTCAACTATCAGTATAGACATAAAAAGGAAGTAGGACTCCCTGACAGCTCTTATAAAACTTTCATATAATGAGAGTATGATTCAAGGTTACTATTAGAATTGGACCAGTAATTTAGGAAATGTGAAAGTTCGAATATATTTTTTAATATTTTCATTATCTTATCATGGCAAGTGATATCATCCACTAAGAAGCATAAATTAAAATTGCTCTCAAACATTGCTAGGAATAGTGGAGATGGTTTGTATCTTAAAAGTCAAGAATTTAATTCTAAATTTGAATGTCTGAGATATAATGTATTTTGAGGTTATGTTTACTGTTGTACTTTTATAATGAAATGAGAGCTTAAAAATACAGTGGAGCAGTGGGCATTTTGCAGAGAATGTTTCAACATGCATACAAAGAAATCATTTAAGAACATTAACAGCATAACTAATTAAAACTTTTTTTATTAAGTTTATTGGTACATCTTAGGTATACAGTATCATGACATTATTCATTAGAGATTTGTACCTTTACATGATATATCTTTGTTCTTACATTTTTCCCCATCCACCTGCCCTCCCTTCCACCTCTCCACCCCTCCCTATTTACAAAGGCTTTGTTTCCATTTTTTAATTTTTTCATATTTATTCCTTTCCCTTCTTGCCTTTTCCCTACACCTCCCACTTCCCCTTCCGGGTCCCCTTTGGTTAAAACAGCTTTTAAGGAATTTAGCTATTAGAAAACTGTATTATTAGTAAGATTAGAAAAGAAATATATTTGTGTTTTGAAGTTTTCACAATATTTGGGAGGATTACACTTTAAAGTATAACGACATCGTGACAGAAAGAGATCAAGTGAAACTACCTATATAAAATTTCAGTTTCTCTTTTAAAGCTGAGTATATACAATTCTCTGTGAAGAGAAAGCACCACTCAGATTGGGAGCAGAGGCTGCGTTTCTCAAGGGGGGATTTTCCACAGATGCTAAGGAGATGCAGCAGCTGCTGGTGATGGCATAAATGAGCAGTAGGTCCTAGCTGGGTTTCATTAAATGAATCCTTACTGTGCTACTGTCATTGGAAACATGGAGCTCAATAATCCATGTTCATGAAGAACTGGTACAAACAACTGGCAAACCGGTAACTTAAAAGAAAAAGTTTAGGTGCTTTCATGAACATCTCCTGCACAATCTGGAGTAAGCAAGACCACATACCCATCCAGAGAAGAGAATCATAAGAAGAGAATCAGTCTGCAGCTTTATAAAAGTATGAGAAGCCCATTTCATCGTAATCTGAGATGGTAACTGAGATATTCTGATTTTTTCTTTAGGTCCAATGGCCTGCTTTAATCCACATATTCTCTATAAATTTTGAAAGGTCATCTTCATTTTCAGTGTTAATAATCCTTGACAACTGTTTAGGCCTACAAATGTCATATCAATTAATTTATATGTTATTACTTTTAAAGAATCTGTGAAGCAATATACACTATGTATAAATACATATACTCCAAATTTTCTGTCTACTTATAAATATAAAATATATATATTACAACCCTAAAATATGATAGTTTGTCTCGTTAGTGGTCAATTCCAAATAAATTCATTGGTTTAATATGCACTCATTATTTTGAGAAATAATAGTTAATTTTTTTGCAATAAGTTTGACCTCTTCTATATTCAAAAGTGAAAACTTTATGACTAGAAAATGAAGCTAATTTTTTTCACATGAGAGTTTTTGAAAAGGAGTATTTTAAGAAATTGTACTCCTTTAATTCATCATTTATTATTCTATACACCTTTCATGCTTTCAAAATGATAGCTATCTTTCAAGGAAAAAAATCTATTACATATTTTTACTGACTATAATTATTTATAAAAAGCTCCACTTCAAAATATTTAATAAAAGTTTGTGCAGAATGGAAGTCAAATATTTTCAGTTAGCCACCATACTGTTAACAATAGTTGTAAAATGGGCACAGTTTGATAAAATTGTTAAATTTAAACTACTTTCTATGTCTAAAACAGGGGTTCATAATCTGTGTGTGAAATCAGCAGTCCCTCTGAGGAACAGAAATAGGTATGAGGGATCTAGAAATCGAGAAATTGTATGTAAAAATGTTTGCAATTGTATGTTACACACACATGCTCATTTTCTTTTGAGGGAGTTTACTGAATTTCAAATATGTATTTGATTCACAAAGGATTGAGAAGAATAGGATCTGTTGGATGCTTGGATGTAATGTGTGACATTACTACCATAGATACAATGGGAATGAAAATACCTCTTTCAAAGTATTTGCTCTAGTAGGCTTAGATTTAGAATGATCATATACACTTGCTTATTCAGTATATATCTACACATGTTAAGCCTTTTTAATTATTAATGAAATTTTCTTTGCTTCCCAAAGTCTCTCTTTTTGAATGAAAAATTATGGGGTGATCCTTATGAGCCAAAGTCTAAAGACAAACTGCCTGGGATCAATTTCAGTTCTGCAACTTCCTAGCCATGGTGATCTGGAACATCTTAGACAAAAGTTTGAATTTTACCCAAAGGGACACTATTGAAATGTGCCCCATAGGGTTTCTGTAATTGTGAGTTAATATTTAAACAATCTTGAGAAGAGTGACATATGTGTATATATATGTGTGTATATGTGTATATGTATATATGTGTATGTGTGTAAAAATATGGTTGTATATTAGTCAGATTTTCTGTCAATGGATAAAATAGCTAACACCCGCAATTTAAAAGAGGAGAGGCTCATGGCCTCAGAGATTTCAGTTCATGGTCCTCTGGCTTTAAGGTAGAAAGGTCATGGTGAAAGTGCATGGAGGAGCAAAGAAGGAGAGGAGGTCATAAACAGGTCTAGTGAGAAATATACCTGCCAAAGGAACACCCCAGTGACCCACCTCCTCCAACAGCCCCCATTTCCAATCAGCACATTCAGCTAAGTATACCCGTGGATTAATTAACTGATGAGTGTAGTGCTGCAGTGGTCCAATCACCTATCCACGAGAGTCTCTTATTACAATCAAGATGACAAGTAAGATTAACTGGGAGAGTTTGTTAAATAAATACCACATTCTCCAGAAAATAAATTTGTTTTTATAGCTACTATCATGACATTCTTTAATTTCCTACCTTGTTGTCTTTCCTCATTACATTACTTCTGACCCCACACCCTTTGTCTCTGCTTGTCCAATTATCATTTTCCTTTGTCTCAAATCCACTTTTTGGTGAAATCCTTATATATTTGGTTGGATTTTTTTTTTAAAATTACTCATAACTCTGATTCTGTATTCCTTTACTACCTTAGAACATGCATTCTGCTATCATTACAACAAGACAGATATTTAATCAGATGTTGAGACAAAGTCTTTTTTTTTTCTCTTTGCTTCTCCACAACACTTATGCTTGTCATTAGAGTTGGTTAAGTATTTTAAGTTTTTCAATGAAAGAGGAACTTTAAAAGGTAATTCTTCTTTGGGAATATTTGCATTTTATTAGAGATAGGGAGAAATTCTTAAAATACTATTGTGATAGATGCCCACGAATAAGATGCCAGAAATATCTGGAGTACCCTATACAAATATCTGGAGTATCCTGTGAGCTAGGTACAATGTAATGGCTTTAAAAATGAGCACATTTTAAAATTGACTACTTAGAGAAGAGGAAGTAATTTTACCTTCATATAGCAGACAACCAAGTTCTTGGGAATAGAAAATAATCTTCTTCCCCCTAAATACCTCATTTTGAGTTATTTTATTATATTTTCCTGTCACCTTCAAGCAGTCACAGTGAATACCTTAATTCAGCAATAACAGCAAAATAAAGATAGATAGAAGCAATTGGAACATAAGGCTAGTTTTGTGACTCCTCGTCCATAAAACTACTTCCATCATTTTTGTATGTGTTAATTAATTTGGCTTCTGTTAGTTATTGAACCTTGTGAAACTAGCATTCATGAGAACATTTTAAACTCATTTTGTTTTTGATTAGAATACTTATAGCAGTTTCAGAAGTAAGGATAACAGGCTAAATTGATTGGTGTCAGGTTTAATGAAGCTAGCATTTCCAAAATGATTCATCAGAAGTGTCTGCAATTTTTTCATCACAAATTTAATAAAAATTTATAAATTATAAATGTATATTATATTATTTAAAAGTTACATGCCTCACTATCAATGCAAATGTCAAATATCATTAAAAATCAATATTGATTTTATTGAAAATAAAATTTTAAAAAATTCTAATACTTTCTTGGCTTTATTCATTGTGCATCAATTTCTGTGCACTAGAATATCTATTCACTAGGACTGATGTGAAAATTACATGAGCAAATACATATGAAGCAGTATCTATAATAATAATTCAAAAAATGCTAGTGGGCTCTATGTTCATTATATCACAATCGATTGTAATTTCCATTCTCTGAAGTTCATAGCTGTCACTTTATAAATGACTTTAAATTTATTTTAACTGGAACATTCAAGATTATGCATATTTATTTTGTAATTTTATGCTTCCATACATGTATATGTTGTACAGTACTTTTACCAGGAAATCAGGATTAGCATTTCCATTCTCTTATTTATCATCTATGATAATGACTGAAAATACTTATTCTATCCTTTTCAAGTTCAGTACATTATTGCCACCTATAATCGCCCTACTGTACAGTAATAGAGCAGAACTACATTCTATTTCACTGTGACATAATGCACATTGATCTTCCTTTCTTCATCTCTCTCTCCTCCTTACACTACCAAGTCTCTGAAAAAAACTCTTTTTTAAATTGTTTCTTTTTAGAACTATGAGTGTTTTCAAGTTTTCAAGCACTGTTTTAATTTTTTACCTTATCTAAAATTTAGGTCTTTACTTGGAATTGAGAAAATGCACTGCATTGGCAAGTTCAATTATTTTATATTCATAAAATACTAATTATCATTCATTTAATATTGGTTCGAATATTCATCCAATATGTATTTTATTATCCACAAATTATAATAATGTTACATTTCCTACATGCAAAAATTGCTGAAAGAAATGGAGCTTAGACTGTGAAAATTATTTGAAGTATTAAAGAATGCAAAGAATATAATATTGAATAGTAACTAGATTGAAGGCACTATACTAAGTGCTTTATATTAAACTCATGAATAAGTCAAATGTAAATAAAATAGTTATTATTAGTAGTAATAGTAGTTTTAAGAATGTAACTGGGTCTCAAAGAGTGCTGTAAAATGTTATGAAAAACATGGCATATTCAGAGTTACAGTACTAAATGTAAAAATAATATACTGTTAAGAGTATTAGGGGTTATGTTCAAGTCATTTAAATTAAAATGAATTTCCCAATCATTTCATTTCAAAAGTATCTTTTGGTACTCACATTATTTTTTTTAATGTTTCATTCTAAGCCAAGGAGAAAAACTAAATAAAGCTTTTTCATCATCTATATTTTCCAAATTCTCTTTAGAATCCCCCTACCACCACCACCAATTAACAGGTATGTATGTGTTTTGTCTATTTCTTCACTGAAAGCTCTATTTATTCTTTTATATTCTCCAAAGAAACTTTAGAGTATTAATTTACATACAAAAATGTTAAAACACTTAATAGACTTATTCATTTCTAACTTCTTTTTAAGTCAATGTAGCTATTATGGTCATAAAGCATATCATATTTGCCCACAGAGCAAATGTAAAAGAGTGCAAGAGATTCCTCTCGTCATTAGAGATCTGAAAAATCCAGAGGAAGGCCTGAATCCCATGGTAATGTCTGGTGCAAGTCCATATCAGGAGGCCAAGAAATCCGTGAAGGAAGATCAAAGGATCTGTACCAGAAAGCTCAAGGGCTGGCAATGGTGGGTAGGGAGTCTGCCCCCACTGGCTGAAAGGGCAATGCTGGAAGCTGAAGAATCCATGGTGAGAACCAGGAGACAATGTCCAAGGTGAAGGCCATGACCAGAACTCTCAGGGGAAATGTCTGTCCCAAAGGCCAGAAAACCACACTCAAGGCTAAGGTGAGGACCAGGGATTCTCCCAAGAGAACAATACCCATCCTCAAGGAAGGCTCAGTCTAAGAGGACAGATTCTCTGAGGGAAATCAGCAAAAAGTCCTCCCCTCCTGTTCTCCTTTTATAATGTTCCCCAGAACCACTCTTATTCACCCCGCCGAAGGGGTGGGCAGTCCCACCCATGTTGACCATCAATTAATCAACCACCACAATTGTCTCAGTTACTTTTCTCATTGGTGAAACAAAATACCTGATACCTAAAGTGAAACGGGGGCGGGGGGGGTGGTATTTGCCTTATAGTTCATAGAGATTTCAGTCCATAATTGGCTGGCCCCAAGAGAGGGTGGCTGAGGGGCAATAGTTCATGGTGGACAGACAGAAGCAAAGCAACTAGAGACCTTAACAACATCTATCTGCCCCTTTTATCTTATTCAGACTACTTAGGGCAAATAGCATTCACATCCTTAATCCTTGTGCCCTCAGGCCTAGCATTTCATCCTGAATCAATCACACATTCTAGATTCAGCAACCTCTGAAAAGCCCCATGTGTGACTACATGAGGCTTTTGGGGGCACATCTAAATATAAGCCATAACATTCCCCCCTGTCTCTCCAAACACTCACGCTTATCCCTTGATGCAAAAAAGCATTTAGTCTAGCTCCAAGAGTTGTCAGTGTCCTAACAAGCTCAGCATTGCTGAAAAGTCCAAGTCCAAAGTCTCCTCTGACATTTAAGGCACATTTTTAGCTGCAAGCTCTTGTACAAATGAAAAGAAAGGTAAAGATTTCTAACATTCAGTGGCGCATTATACACATTAACATTTCAAAAGTTGCAAACAGAGGAATAGGAAGGAGTGAAATCAAAGCAAGACCAAAGTCCAACAGGGCAAACATTAAAACCCACAGTTCCAGCATCCCCCAAAATCTGTGGTAAATTGTGAACTCCAAAGGGCTTGGGTGGCTCCACCCCTGCGGCACTGCTGGTAGTTGTAGCTCCCATGGCTCCTCTCTTGGGCTGGTTCTTCTCCCTCCTTGCAGCTTTCCTTGGATGATCCACTTCCTCACTTCTCCAACCTTCTGGGATTTCTACTGTACCTTCAGCTTCACACTCACAGCTTCACACACTGCCCTCCCAGAGGCAAACTACCTGGCTCCCATCCCTCCTTCTGAAATCTGAGTGGAAGTCTTCTGGACCCCACAACTCTTGCATTCTTCATGCCCCTAAAACCAGCACCATATGGAAGATACCAAGATCTGTTGCCAGTTGGAACAGTAACCAGGCTTCCTTCTTTCTTGACTGTAGGGGTCCAGTGCCTATGAACCAAATCTTAAGGAACAACTTCCTTAGGCCACTGTCATTCTGGAACATGGGGCTGTGGGGGTCTTTTCTCAAAGTAAAATCTTTCACTTTTGGAATTTTGAGGCTCTAAAAGGGTAGAGTCCTGATGATTCTTGTGATGCCCTCAGGACATCTTTTCTATTCTCCTGGTCCTTCTCAGTAATCAACATCTCCTCAGCTCTATCTTTGCAGTCCATAGCTTCACTGGAGCTTCCTTTTTGTCCAAAATCAAAATGATTTTAATCATTCTGCTGGGCTACTTACTCTTGATTCTCAACATAAATCTGGTTATAATCCCCCAATAGTAGTCATGCCACCACTTCAATATTAGATTGCCTTGAAATTTCTTCTATTAGATTAATTAGTCTGCCTCCCTTAATCTCAGTCTCAGGCAGTCTCTGGACATGAGCAAAATTCAGACAAACTTTTTGCCAAATTATAACATGCATCATCTGGAGTCCAACAGCCAATAAAGTCCTCCTTCCCAGCAGAAACCCTGAGTCTGGCCTTTACCAACAGAATTTCTATCAGTCTTCTGGTTTTCTGAGCCAGAATTTTCCATACAGTACAGCCTCAGGTATCCCAGCTCTACTTTTTCAGCTGTAATCTCCAAGCCTTTCCTAACTCTTTTCTTTCCCAAAAGCCAGCTCCAAAGGCTCCTAAACCACATGGTCAGATATACTCACAGCAATGACCCTACTCCTGGTACCAAATTCTATCTTAGTTACTTTACTCTCATTGCAGAGACAAAATACCCAATACCCAAAATTAAGGGAAAAGGTTTATTTAATGCAGTTTGTAGAGGTTTCAGTCATGATCAGCTGGCTCTAAGGCAGAGTGGTACATGGTGGTGGTGGGGTCATAGAGGAGAGACAGTTTATGGCACCCACAGATTAGCAAAAGCAACAAGGGGAAGATAAGCCTTTTTTCATCCCTTATATTGTTTCCAGGCTACTGGGATTAGGCCAGTGCAAAACCAGTCAATGTACTAATTTAGCAATCAAACACCCTTAATCCCAGCATTACACACTCTAGATTTAGCCATTTATGAAACACAAAGTCCCACCTACAACTGCATGAGGCTTTGGGGAGGACATCTTAACACATACCACAGCAACAATATTCTATTCCTCTTTGTTATGACACTGGAGATTGCACCCAGGACCTCCACACTGAGCTACATTACAATCTTTTTATTTGATTTGATTATATTAAAAATTTGGAAAAAGAGTCTCATTAAGCCTCTAAATTGTCCAGGCTGGGCTCAAATTTACAATCTACCTGCTTCTGCCTCCCAGACTGCTGGGAATGGAGCCACATGTTATCACACTCACACTTATTTGATATTCTAGCATGAAAGTTTTTCATTATCAATTCCCTCCAAAATTCAAGCTTCCAGTAGAGGAAGTAGAAAAAATCATTTCTAACTCATATTATAGGGCTAGCAATATCTTGGCATAAAACTAAATGACATTAAAGAAAAAAATATATATATATCTATCTCACAGGCCAATGTACCACACAGACATAGGAACAGACAACATACTAGACACACAGATCAATGGTGCAAACTGACCTAACTGTCCAAACTGGCCCATGTATGCATAGTTGCTTTAAATAAAATTACAGAAATAATGATGGTCTTTACACTAATTTGTGCACAACAACTTGAATATATATAATAGGTGAAAAAATAAATGTATAAATAAATTAATTAATAACCTAGTAAACTAAATGTATTTTACCACATCCAAAAACAAACTCAAATCATAAATGCAGATATAAAACTTAAAATTATTAACCAAAATGGTATAGCAAAATTTTTGTGACCTGGGATTAAGCAAAACATTCTTGATTATAACATCAAGGGGGAAAAAAGGATCATTAGACTTCATTAAAATTGAAATTTCTTTTAATGTGGTATAACATGTTATTTTACAAATGTTGGATACTACTCAGATCCCCAGAATAAATCTCTCTTGACCATGACATATAAACCTTATGAAATACTGTTGCATTCAATTTGTTGTTATTTTGGGAGGATTTCTTCTGGTACTATCATTAATTGGCCTCATTATGAGAGTAATCTTGGCCTCTGGAATGGTTCTGGAAGTAGTCTATGTTCTTTAATTTTTGAAAGAGTTTAAGAAAGATTGGCATTAACTCATTTTTAAATGATTTTAAATGATTGGTAGAATTCACTAGTAATGCATTCCAGTCAGTCCAATTATTTTTTATTGGAAGGTTTTCATTACTGCTTCAATTTCCTTGTTTGTTATTATTTGATTCAGATTTTTGTTTCTGATTTTGTCTGTTATAAAAATCATGTGATTCAGTTTGAGATGTAGCTCATTTGTAGAGTGCTTGCCTAGTTTGTTCAATGTACTCTGTTGGATCCATAGGCCTGAAAAAATAAAATCAATCATCTCAATAAAAGGCATTGGAATAAAACGCAATTAAGAAAATTCAAAATCCTTTTATGATAAAAATTCTTAGCAAAGTATAAATGGAATTTAGACAAAATAAAAGGCATACATAAAAATCCCAGTTTACATCATACTTAATTGTGAAAAGCTGAAAACTTTCCATCTTCAAGCTGGAACAAGGCAAAGATGTTCACCCTTACTTCTATTCAACATAACACTGGAAGTACTAGCCAGAGAAATTAGATAAGCAAAAGGTATCCAAATCAGAAAAGACTAAGTAAAACTATTTCTATTTATAGATGTCACAGTTTTATATGCAGAAAATCCTAAAAATAAAAAAAAAGAAAATCCTAAAGACCTCAAACCCAAACACACACACACACACACACACAAACACACACACACGAATGCATGCAAATACAAATCTCTTAGAGCCGATTAAAAGATAAGTGAAGTTGCAGATACAAATCAACATACAAAACAAGTTGGATTTCTATATACTAAAAACAAACTACCACCGAAGAAAATTTTTTAAAATTCTTTTCCAAAATTTTGAAAAAGAATAAATACTCAGGAATAAATTTAACCAAGGAAGTGAAATGCATATAGTATAAAATTCTTGATAAAATAAATGAAAGATAAAATAAATGGAAAAAACATTTGGTTTTAATAGACTGATAGACTTTATTGTTTTAAAATATTATAAGTCCAAAGCATCTGCAGACATCATACAACTCTTTTAAAATCCAAATAGCCTTTTTTAAAGAAATGAGAAAAAAATCCGAAATTTGCATGGAATCAGAGAGGATCCTGAATAGCCAAAGTAAACTTAAGAAAAAATAAAGTTGAAGGTGATGTTCTTAGAATCAAAATGCATAATAAAGGTGCACCAACCAAAACAGTATGAAACTAACATAAAGTCCAATATTTAGACCAATGGAAAGGAGAACCCAGAAATAAGCCAGCATACAAATAGACTAATGATCTTTGATAAGGTTGCTCAGTATACATACCAGAGAAAGGATTGGTGTCTTCAACAAATGGTGTTAGTATAACTGAATATCAACATATGAATGAATAGAATTGGTTCCATTCCATCTGGATGTTTTTCTCATCTTAAACTGTACACAAAAAGTGACTCAAGGTTGTTTAAAGACTCAAATGTAAGATTTGAATCTATAAAAGCATTTGGGAAAGATTTATAGCATCAATCTTGGAAATGACTTCTCAGGTCCAACAACCAAAGAACAAATGACAATAGCAAAACATAGACAAGTTGGGTTATATCACATTGAAAAATTTTTTCACAGCAAAGGAAACAGCAGAATGAAAAGACAATGATGTGATGTGAAAGAAAACATTTGCAAACCACATAGAGTCAGCTTTTCATATCAACATTACCACACTGATGGATTCAACTAAGCACAGAATGAACATAAGTTTTTAAAAGTCTATGGAACTTGTAGAATTTTTCTTGTCATTATTTCTCAATGATACATTGCAAAAATTATTTACATAAGATTTACATTGGATCAAATATTGTAATTAATCAAGAGATTATTTAAAGTACATGCATGGCCCCGCTGACCTGGCCCTGGCCACGCAGCCCTGCAGACGCCGGCAGCCTGTGCCCCGCTGCTCCATGCCATGTGGGCACCGCATACAGCATCTGAATCCCCACAGCAGAGGTGCCAGGGGGAACATAAAGGCCATGGTTATGAGCCCCAGAAGGTAGAGCAGAAGTGAACAACAGAGACGGCCTATCTGACACTCCACAATGGAAATTGAAGCCCACTGGGAAAGTGAAGAAAAACTTCAATAAAAGTGCACTGGACCATCGTGGTTGGTAAGTTAGTGGGATCAACACCTCCCATAGAAACCTGTACTTGCTTAGCGGGGAGGACTGGAACCTGCTGTAGAACCTTGCAGTGTTTAGTTCTGCAGGGAGTCAGGGACCTCAACTTGGACCTTGCAGCCAGAAATCTGCCTGAAACTCAGTAGACTACAGCTGGCTTGCAGAGACTAATCGACTTACACCCGCACACTGCTGCCCACATTGTCTACCACGACAGCAGAGACATCCTGAGGGAGACCTTTTTTTGGTTGTTTGTTTTGTTTTTCATATACTTTTTCTCTCTGTATCCCTTCTGGCTCTATATTTCTCTCCCTCTTTGTTCCTGTTCCTGTCCCATTCTGAAATTTTTCTCTCTGTCCTCTCCACTCTCACTTTTATAGGAAGGTGAATACAATTTCTAGCATCCCTAGTGTTCTCAGTTTGTTCTGTACTTGTCTCTGTTCTTTCACTCTGTCTTCTCCTCCTGTCTTCCACAGATCCCCACAATTTGTGTGATCTTTCTGTGTCCTCTAGCCTCACCTGTAACCTTTCCCTCTCTTTATCTCTCTACCCCTCCCTCCCCAACCCTTGCTAAATCCTTATCTCAAAGGATAAATTTGGCGTACTGAAGGGTATACTCATTACAAACTATATATATACTCATTATTTTGGGCTGGCCCTAGATTTTGATCTACCTCACCCGGTTAAAGATGACAGATTAACTGCTACCAAAAATTGCCATTTTCTATGCTGTGTTTGATGCTGATTGTGTCAATTGGGCAAAGATGTTGTGATTGATCTAATCAGTTGTCCTCCCTGGCATACTGAAAACAAGATTGCCTAAGAGTCATTAGAGACTCAAAGCCTAAAATGTCCTTCTATACATGGAAGATATCTCTGAGAAGCAATCACTCCATAGGGGCTCTAAACACCAGTAATAAAGATACTCAAAATAAGAAATATTGGAGTATCAGCCCAGGAGTTAAAGCAAAAAGCAGCACCAACAATAGAATTAAAAATGAGAAGTCACCTTTGCAGGACACAAACACAGACTTCCAGCTCTCCAAAGGCAAATTCTTGGGGAAACAAAGTGGAAAAATATGATAATCAACCACCTGGACACCCTGAACTGATAGTACAGGAAGTAACAAAAGAGATGAATAAGGGTCTAGAAAAATTCAAAAAAGAAAAAAAATTTCCCAGATAACTACAGAGATGGTGAGCAGAGTGAAAGACATGATTAGAGGCGCGAGAACAGAAACAGATAAAAAGATAGATGAGCTCAGAACCATGCTGGAAGCCATGAATGCCCAACATAAGAAAGAAATGGAAAACTTGATCATCCAATAGGAAAGAAATGGAATCCATGACACAGATTCAAACAGATATCCGGGAGATAAAAAACTCCACTGAAAGTATTAACAGCAGACTGAGTGAATGTGAAGATAGAATATCAGATATAGAAGACAGGATTACAGTTAGTGTCCATGAAAATAAAACTTTCTTAAAAATAGTAAGGGACCATGAGAAATCAATCCAGCAGCTGTTAGATGATGAAAGAAGAATAACATAAGAATGATAAGAGTCCACAAAAAAGTACGAGAAAGTACAAATGACATAAAAAAAATGTTCACAGAAGTAATAGTAGAAAACTTCCCAGACAGAGGTGGATAATTGGACATAAAGGTAAGTGAGGCATATAGAACTCCAACTAGCCATGATCAAAAAAAAAAAAAAAAAATCTACACCTAGACATATAATAGTCAAGATCCCAGAAACCCAACAGAAAAACAAAATCCTACAGCTGGTTAGAGAAAAGCAACAAATTACCTAAAAGGAAAGCCCATCAGAATCACGGCAGATTTCTCAACACAAACCCTCAAACCAAGGAGAGCCTGGAGTGAAGTATTTCAAGCCCCAAAAGAAAATAGGTTCCAACCTAGACTGTTGTATTCTGCAAAATTATCTTTCAAAATCGATGGGGAAATTAGATACTTCCACAACAAAGA
>NW_004624738.1:16722603-16750342 GCF_000247695.1 Heterocephalus glaber | reverse complement strand
ACAAATAATAGTCAAGATCCAAGAAACCCAACAGAAGAACAAAATCCTGCTAACTGTTAGAGAAAAGAAACAAATCACCTACAAAGGAAAGCCCATCAGAATCACAGCAGACTTCTCAACACAAACTCTCAAATTAAGGAGAGCCTGGAGTCAAGTATTTCAAGTCCTAAAAGAAAATAACTTCCAACCTAGACTGTTGTATCCTGTAAACTATCTTTCAAAATCAATGGGTAAATTAGATACTTCTATGACAAAGAACACCTGAGAAATTTCATGAACACCAAACCAGTACTGTAAACAATTCTAAACAATATCCTAGAAAAAGACAATGAAAGTCACAACTCCATGAGGCCCAACAGAGTGAAGCCATCAGGCAAGTCAAGAAATTAAAGAGGGGCCAGGGATTTAGCTCAGTGGGTCCAGCACCTGCCTCAAAAGCACAAGGTTCTGAGTTCAATCCCTGGTACCAAAAAAAAAAAAAAAAAAAAAGAAAAGAAAGAAATTAAAAGGAAAGGGTGAAAAATAAAAAATAAGAGAGCCAACAATAGTAAAACATCATGACAAGGATGAATCAATATCTATCAATTATAACAAGCAATGTTACTGGCCTCAATTCACCAATCAAAAGAAATAGACCTGCAGAATGGATTAAGAAGCAAAATCCAACAACATGCTATATACAAGAAACACACCTAATTCAAAAAGACATTCATAGACTGAAAGTAAAAGGATGGAAAATAGTTCTCTTCAGGAACCCAGGAAAAAGCAGGGGTAGCAATCTTAATTGCAGACAAAATAGATTTCAAACCAAAACTATTTAAGAGAGACAAAGATGGTTACTATATCCATGTGAAAGGAACAATGCAACAGGAAGAGATAACAATCATAAATATATATGCACCAAATACAAATGCCTCCCACTAATTTAAAATAAATAAATATTAAAACAAAATAAATATTAATGGACATGAAAAACCAAATAAGCACTAATACAATTGTAGGGGGGGACCTTAGTACCCCACTGTCACAAATAGACAGATCATCTAGATAAAAAATCAACAATGAAATACTAGAACTGAATCAAGATTTGAACAAATGGATTTAATAGATGTCTACAGACTGTTCCACCCCACAAAATCAGAATGCACATTCTTTTCAGCTGCACATGGGTCATTCTCCAAAATAGACCACTTGCTAGCTCATAGGTCATGTTTAAGTAAATGCAAAAGAATTGAAGTTATCCTCTGTATATTATCAGACCACAGTGCAATAAAATTGGAGATCAATAGCAAAAGAAACCAAAAAAACCTCCACAAACATATGGAAAGGGTCACAGATAGAATTAAAGAAGAAATGACACTTTCTACAAATAAATGATAATTGCAGTACAACATACAGGAATCTATGGGACGCAATGAAAGCAGTTTTATGAGGGAAATTCATAGCAGTGAATCCCCATGTTAGAAAAACAGAGAGAGCTCAAATAAACAACCTAATGCTGAACCCCAAGCTCCTAGGAAAAGAACAGCATGACAAACCCAAAGCTCATATAAGAGAGGAAATTATAAAGATCAGAGCAGAAATCAATGCAATGGAGATTAGGAGAATGATCCAAAAACATCAATGAATCAAAGAGTTGGCTTTTCAGAAGCACAAATAAAATTGATAAAGCCTTAGCCAACTTTATCAAAAAAAGGAAAGAAAAGGCCCAAAACCATGCAGCTAAGAATGAAAAAGGTGAAGTCACAACAGATCCAGCAGAATTCCAGAAGGTCATTAATAACTACTTCGAGAACTTGTACTCTAATAATATGGAAAACACAGAAGAAATGGACAGATACCTAAATACATAAGAACTGCCAAAGTTAAATGAAGAAGATACAAAAATTCTAAACACTCCAATTACCATCAGTGAAATTGAAAACATAATTAAAATTTACCAACAAAGAAAAGCCCAGGTCCTGATGTCTTCACTGCTGAATTCTACAAGACATTTAGAGAAGAACTATTGCCATTACTCTCTAAACTCTTCAGTGAAATTGAAAGAAAAGCAATACTTCAAAATTCACTCCTGGAAGCAAGTGTGACTTTGATTCCAAAACCAGGGAAAGACCCAACCCAAAAAGAGAACTACAGGCCAATCTCCCTAATGAATGTAGTTGCAAAAATCCTCAGCAAGATACTGGCAAACAGAATACAGAGGGTCATCAAGAAGATCATACACTCTGACCAAGTTGGGTTTATTCCAGGGATGCAAGGATGGTTCAACCTATGTAAATCAATAAATGAAATACACTATATTAACAGAGCCAAGGACAAAAACCTTATGTTCATCTGAATAGAGGCAGAAAAAGCATTCAACAAAATCCAACACCCATTCATGATAAAAACCCTACAGAATATTGGAATAGAAGGTCTTTATCTCAACCTGATTCAGGCTATCTATGAAAAATCAACAGCCAACATCATACTAAATGGTCAAAAACTGAAAACTATCATGCTAACATCAGGAACAAGACAAGGATGTCCACTGTCACCACTCCTGTTCAATATAGTTCTGGACACATCAGTCACAGTAATTAGAAAGTAGAAAGAAATAAAAGGAATAAAGATAGAAAAAGAAGTTAAACTGTCATTATTTTCTGATGATATGATACTTTACATAGAAGACCCAATAAGCTCTGCCTAAAGACTTCTAGACTTAATTGACAGATTCAGTAGACTAGCTGGATACAAGGTCAACACTCAAATAACCATAGCCTTCTTGTACACAAATAATGGACTGATTAAGAAAGAAATTAGGGAAACAATTCCTTTTACAATAGAATCAAAAAAATGAAATATCTAGGAATCAATCTAACAAAGGAACCAAAAGACCTCTATAAAGAAAACTACAGCACTCTGAAAAAAGATATTGAAAAGCATATAAAAAAATGGAAAGACATCCCTTATTCCTGGGTAGGAAGAACCAATATAGTGAAAGTTGCCATAGTTCCAAAACTGCTATATAGATTTAATGCAATGCTGACTTAAACTCCAGTAATATATTTCACAGAAGTAGAGAAAACTGTCCAAAAACTCATTTGGAAATAGAAGAGACCTAGAATAGTAAAAGAAATTCTAGGCAACAGAAACATGGCATGGGGTATCACAATCTCCAACTTGAAACTATACTACAAAGCTCCTGTGATAAAAACAGCATGGCACTGAGAAAGAAACAGACCAGAGGATCAGTGGAATAGATTAGAAGATCCAGAAACAACTCCAGACATACTCAACCACCTCATCTTTGACAAAGGATCCAACCATCCTCATTGGAGGAAATATAGCTTCTTTAATAAACGGTGTTGGAGAAACTGGATTTCAATCTGTCAAAGATTAAAACCAGACCCATATCTATCATCATGCATTAAAATAAGATTGATATGAATTAAAATCTAAATATTAAAACAGAACAACTAAACTTTCTGAAAGATAAGTTAGGTAGAACTCTTGAAGATATTGGCATAGGAAAAGACTTCATGAACAAAACCTCAGTAGCATGGGAACTATCACAAAGAATCCACAACTGGGATAATCTTATTAAAAAGCTTCTTCACTGCAAGAGAAACCACCAACAGAGCTAAGAGACAACCTACAATGTGGGAAAAAGTTTTTATCAGCTGTACCTCAGACAAAGGACTACTGTCTAGAATCTATAAAGAACTTTAAAAAATCAGACCTCCCAAATTTAAAGCTCCAATCCTAAAATGGGCATCTGAAATGAACACACATTTCTCAAACAAGTAAAATCAGCAAATAAACATGTGAAAAAATGTTCAACATCACTGGTCATTGGTGAGATGCAGATGAAAACAACACTGAGATTCCACCTCATCCCAGAAAGAATGGCTGCTCTCAAGAAATCAACCAATAACAAAGCTGGCAGGGATGTGGGGAGAAAGGAACCCTTTTCCCTTGTTGGTGGGAGTGCAGACTGGTGCAACCACTGTGGAAATCAGTATCATGATACCTCAAAGAACTAGGGATAGAGTTCCCTTTTGACCCAGCTATTCCCCTGCTGGGTATCTTCCCAAAAGAATTAAAAGAATCATACCACAGCGATATATGTGCACCCATGTTTATAGTGCATAGTTTGAGTTTGTAATAGCAAAAGCTTGAAAGCAGCCCAAGTGCCCATCAACTGGAAACTGGATAAAGAAGATGTGGTTTTTTAATAAAATTGAATACTATTCAGCCATAAAGAATGATAAACTAGAGATAATTATAGTTAAATGGATGTATATTAAGGCCATACTCTTAAGTGAAATAAATAGGACACACGTGTGTAAATACTAAATAGTTTCTCTGGTGTGAGACACTGAAAGTGTAAATAAGGATTAAAATGATTAAAATGAACAATTGAAAATGTGAAATAGGAAGAAAAGATCCAAAGCAGTAGGGGAATTGGGAAGTGTAGGGGCAAGGAAAGAAAGGAAAGGAAAAATTATGAGAAAAGATAAAAATGGAAACAAAGTCCTTATAAATAGGGAAGGGTGGAGGGGGTTAAGGGAGGACAGGAAATGGGGAAAAAAGAAGAACCAAGATACATCATGTAAAGGTACAAGTTCCCAATGATAAATGCAAATGTATTGCATACCTAAAATATTCCAATAAAAGAATTTAAGGAAAAAAAAAAAGTACATGTATGCACATTTTACATGTATTTACTACATCATTTTAAAAGAAACTTGAGCATCTGCAGATTGTAGTATATACAGATCCTAGAACCATCCTTCATGGATAATAAAGGACAATTGAGTCTGAAAGGAGATTAATATTAAAAATTTATAAGGAGTTCCAGGGATGTAGGTCAGCAGCATAGTACCTGCCTAGCAAGCTCGAGGTCCTCCGTTTGATCCCCAGTTCCCCCTACTCCTCAATATATATATGGAACTCCTACAAGCAACAGTATAAACAAGTAACTCTATTAAAATGGAGTAAAGATTTAAATAGATTCATCCAAGAATATAATCATTTATCCAATATTTTATGAAAAGGGGCTCAAAATTACTAAGCAAAAGGGAAATGTAAATCAAAACCACAGTCAAAGTTTACATGTTACCATGGCTATTATCAAACAAAACAAACACAAAAGGTAACAAATATTGATTAGAAGGTCAAAAATTTGCAAAATTGTAAATATGTTGTGCTGTTGGCAGTATAAAATGTGGTCTGGCTCTTACAGAAAACAATTGTCTTCAAACAATAAAAATGGAAAGTTTAATAGAGTTCACCAAAAAGAATATATGAATAACAAAAAACCCACATTGTACAGACTTTGACCATAATTACTCATTAGAAAATAGAAACAAATCTGTTAGAACCAGTGAAACCACAATGAATCCTTATTATATGCCTATTTAAATGGCTGAAATTTAAAAACTCATACCAAAATGAAAATGCTGAAATGTCTACATTATAATATGTACATGTTTCAAAACAGACAGTTCCCAATTACTGGTAGGAATGGAAAACTCTACAGTTATTTTTATTTGCTGTTTCTTCTAAAGTGAAACATATATGTACTCTACCATCCAGCAACTGCACTCCTGGATTTTTGCCCTAAAGAAATCAAAGTAGTCATAAAATTGTATACACATATAATTATAGCAGTTTTATTCATTATTTCTCCAATCAGAAAACAACCTAAGTATACTTCAACTCGTGAATTGGTAAAAGATTTTACATATAAAGTATAGAAGAGCAATAATAAAAGAATACTTCCACACTACATGAATAATTCACAAAAATATTAGATTAAAATTAAGGAAGTCTTACTCCTACCATATACTGAATAATGTATACTATATGATTTTACATAGGTAACATTGTAGAAAATCCACAACTTCTGAAATAGGATGCACATCAAAGGTTGTCAAGGTCCTAAAACTGGTGAAAGGAATTGCTACCAAAGGATTAATGGAAGTTATTGCAGGTTGGGAAATAGAAATACTTTTATCTTAATTGAGACAGTGGCTGAATAACTGCATGCATTTCTCATAACCTATATAACTGTATGCAAAGTAGGTGCGTTTTGTCATATGTAAACCAAGCCATAAACCAGATTTCAATAGTGTACATTATCTGTTTCCACTCTAAATAAGTTATGCTATTCAATTATTCACACAAGGGATCTTCTTAAACCTAGTATTATATATTTTTTCAAAAAATTGAACTCTATTATCTGTCCTTGTTTACTTTTTTATATGGAATATAAAAGCCTTAGCCTTTTCTTAAAAAAGTAGAGTGATTGTATACCCAAGTCAAACTTTTGATATATTGCAATTGTTAATGTTGTTTTTGCAATTAGAGTGTAACTGAGCAATGAATACATGAGTTTCATGTAAAATAAACTTATTTTTAAATCTCAACTCTGCCACAATATGGATAAAACTCAACCGTGATGCTGTGACATTTAATTAAGCATGTGTTTTGAAAATACTTGTCACACAGCCTGGTACTTTTTTGGTATCAGCATTAATTAAATCCCCATGTCTGTAAATGAGACAAATGTAGCTGTTTCAGCAATTTACCCCTAGATTACCGCTAGTAGTGAGTGAGAATCAAGAGTTAGGGTTTGACTGGTATAGTCCGTAATAGCCATACATGCAATATTTTCCCAAATTCTTCAGCTGTGGACTAATCATGATGTTTCATTGAAAATGGTGCATTATCCAAATCAGATCATGAGAAGTATCTAAATAAAAGTTCACTAAGTAAAAAAAGATTGGATTAACATGAAAAATTTAAGAAAATAGTATTAGAAGAAATGGGATTTAAAAAGTACTTCTTCCATTATATATTTAAATATTCACACTAGATTCTATATCGCACAAGTTGTTTGTATCACCTTATAAAATGAATTGACTTTTTTAAGCCTTTTCTAACCCTGCTTCTGTAACACAATCAGCATTAATAATAAAATACCAATAGCATAATAAGATTTGAATATCTAAGTATTTTAATGGAGCAGAAAGGACATCATTAAGATTTTTAAAATGTTTTGTTTTATGAGGCTTAACCTAGTAACAAAAATATAGTGTTATGTAGTTTACGAAGTGCTTTCCGTATTACAAGAAATTAACCTTATGTGATACTGGCCAATTAACTCCATAAATAAATTATTTTTATTGTTGTTCTTCTTATTATTTCCTATATTTAGTTGAAAAGTGTAAGAGATATTAAACTATCTTCCCAGAGAATTGGAATGGACAACTCCTCAGAAGAATGTTTTGTTCATGTAAACTGCTGGGAAAGCTTTCCTATGGAGTCCAGAAATACAGCAAGGAAAACTGTCTCTACTTAGGCATTTATCAATGGGAAAAACAGCTTTCTGAGCAATTTAAACTCACCCCTTATGCACGTGATTTTACTCTACACTTGTGACTGAGAATTTCCAAATTAAGAAACACTGATATTGACCAGGTGACAACATGGGGTCATAATTGGAAGCTAAGTGTAATCTACTGTCTGAAGAAACTTGCACCAATCAATCACATAGGACTTCTATTTGTGGAGAATTTGCAATCAAAACTATATACTGAAAATACATCACATGATGAAAACTAGAATAAGAATATTTACCCAAAAAGTAAAATGATGCTCTAGGAATGAAAATCATCATCCTCAGATGTAGGTATTAGATGAGATGACAGTGTTTTGATTTGGGATGACAAAAATGACCCAAGTTTCACTGTGGTTATAGTATACAATTCTGTCAATGTGCTAAAATCTATTGAATCCTACATGTCAAGTCTGTAAATTGCATGATACATAAAATTTAGTTCAATAGAGTTGTTAAGAAGTGTACATAGTTTTTCTATACTAGCTGTTGAAATAACCTAACAGACACATATGAAATTGCATTTTCAATCACACATTCCATTATTTTTATTAAAACCTTATGTGAAATTTTTAATGTTGTTTTATCAGAGAAATAGACTATTCTCCATTAGTACTTTAGCATAAATGATTTTAACCATACTGGTACAATAACTGGGGGAGAACAGTAAATTCTGATATAAGATGGAAAACAATCAATGCAGGAATGCTTAATATTTGGTCTGGTTGAGTGAAAGCTCCTAAGATATGCACCATGACAGGGATTTCCAGGGATGGAAAGCACACTCAGTAGGTTTTGGAGAAGGACTGAGAGTGAGTCCCTAACAATTCATTTTTATGCTTATCTTTTAATGTAAAACTTCCTGTTTGAAAAACTATTTCAATACCCACTTAATTTAGGACTGCATATATGCACTTAGCAAATAAGTATGTACAAAAAGTTAGAAATATTCATAGATTGTAAAATATCAGATTGAGTAAGACTAGTACATTCTACCTAAGATAGTATTTTGTTGGGTGAACAGATATTGGCAGTATGGAATATTATTTCTTTGAATTTGGGGAATATTATGCTAAGATACTGGGTTAAAACTAATGGCATTACAAAAGAAAATAGCCCAATTCTTATCTTTAAGCCTCCTTTCTCTAAGGACACTGCAAATATTTCTTATCAAATAATGCAAGCACTTAGAAAGTACATGGATAATTGCATAACTGATCAGTGTCAGACTAACCCAAAGCCAAAATCATCAGTGGCCTTTCCAAGGCCCTCATTTGCTCCCTTGTAGTCAATTAATGCATGATTTTATTTGTTCATTCATTCATCAAATATGAATAAAACACATTCTAGTCCTCAACATGATTATAAATTTTGAGAATATACTGATGATTGGAGAGAAAAGACCCCCATCCTCACTGTGATTGAGATATAGTGGGGGTGTAACTGTAAGAACAGCAATTAGTATGTTACTAGAGTTTATAGTGGACTTAAGTAGTAGTAGGAAAAGAGTACAAGGATAAAGTGCAAAGATTCTGTTTTACCCAGTATTTCCTGGCAAACAGTTCGATTAAGGAATCTGCAGGATTCTTGAAGAGTCACGTGCAGCCTGAATTGAGAATTTTACCTAGAAAATTTTTTGAATAAAGTAATTAGGACATGACACTGATGCTAAAGTTATTAAAGTAACTATTGCAATATTATAATGCATTTCCCTCTAGTGAGTATAGGAGGAAATAGCTCATCTTTTGTTTACAGCACATATAATGTTGTCTGAAAGGGATTTTTTCTTCTTTTAATGGAGCTAAGAGAAGTGCAGTTATTTCACAGCACAGCTCTTGCTTCTAGCTTTTGTAATGTTCCTTAAAAAATCTATTTCAGATTATTTAGTACTGCTGCTCTGCAGTAGCTACACATCTGGGTTTTGTCCTCAGGTCATTTCAAGTTTGAATCATAGAAATCCCATTCACCAACTTACTTTTCTTTTACATAAGTTAATAACACTTTCAGGTTCAGTGTGCCTTATAATTGAAATATTAATTGTTTATGCTTTCCAAGATTATATTTTATATTGTGATATTTCACAGGTAGAACCCTTAGCACCTGATTTTGAATATGATTTTAGTAAATATTGACTACTTATTAACATTATTAACATTTACTTATTAACATTATTCTCACTGTGCTCCCCTTGCTAGACAATTAGTACAAGCACTGCTGTTACTGCTCATGAATCACCACTCTATGATAATGTTTGCAACATGGAGCAAATTTTGGTTGGCTTCACCATTATCTTTCAAGATATTTCATCAATATGTCTATCTAGTGTTCAAAAATAAAAATTTTATTTAGAAAATGACAACTCTTTTATTTACACACTAGAATGAATCATTTTTTTTTCTGCAAATTTTAGCATGTAATGTCTCTGTAAGGTACATAAATATTACTATAAAATTTGAAAAGAAAACAGTATATGTCTGATACAGTGGAGACATGCCATATTCAAACTCACTAGATATTTCTAATATAGCATAAGCACCAATTCTTTCCTATATTGAAATTAAATAATTACTCTTGTGAATTCACTACAATTCTTTGGAGATAGATATATATATGTGTGTGTGTTTATATATGTATACATACACATGTATATATGAACATATGCACATATGTACATGTTAGAAAAATATGTTATGTTTATATGTAACATGTACACATAACATGCATATGTAATGTGCTGTACATATAACATGTTATATGTATATATGTATATAACATATATAATATACACATATGTTGGAGAAATCCTAGGAATCTGAAGTGATTATCCATCTTACAACCCTGATTTTATAGATACAGAAACTAAAGATGTGAATGTTGATTATAAGGAATATTAATTAAAATATAATTATATTGAAGAATAAAAATGTATTCATTTTAATTAGTAGATTAGAAAGTGGTATTTTAAGTAAGCTAAGACTGAAGAGCTTGGTGTGCTGGCCTCCTACAACATAAAAAAAACACAAATACATTTTGAGCTCAATGGAATGGAGCAGAGGTTGAGATTAAGACCGAAACACACAAACATCACTCTGGGTTGCCTTGGTTACATAAGTTCTTTTTCTTGTTAACCAAGTACAATGAAAAATACTACATGCAAATGAAATAAACAGTAATTTGCAACATGAAGTTTTAACTGAAAATATAATAGATTGTGGTGTCTTTAGGGAAAAATGCTATCCTAGAAGGCTAGAGTATTGTCTTTGGGTAAGAAAAGACACATTACCAAAAGAGCTCCTTGAATTCTGCCACACTTTTTATTCCTATTTTTTGTGCAAATCAGTTCAATGTGATGGCTATGTATTTGACCTGATACTAATGATGTGTGCCCAGAATTCTTGGATGACAAAGAAAGCTTACTTTTTGGTCATTTGGGGCAAATTGATTTAGTTACCAGTGGTTGTAACATTTGCTACACCTTGAGGTAACAGCAGCAAAGGGAAGTCAGTTCATTTCTGAGTCTATCCTCTGTGGAATACAACCTAACCCCATCATCATAGCTATCTACTAACTTCAAGCATGATTTGAGTTTATAGCCTATTCTTCTAAATGTTCTATGCGGAGTCTGAAATTTTACAATTGATTTCAAGATACATAAACAAACAAACGAATAATAAATACAGAAATCCTATGTATCTCATTCTAGAGAACATAAAGAATGTTAAAAATGAATAACTAAACTAACATATACCACAGTTTCCTTTACCCTTGGTTTGGCATTTACCTTTTAAAATGCTGGATGTCTCAAAAAGTGACTTATCTGGGCCACCATGGTTTTTGCAAACATTCTTCCACCTGAAGAAGGATGAGAAAAGTAGAAAATAGACAAAATAGTTCACAGAAGAAAACAAAATGGACTTTGGCCCAAATTCACTGACTGACATTTAATGCTTTATCACTCTAGCAATTTGCATCTCCATGATGAGACTATTCAGAAAAGAGACCCATTCCCAAGCCAAGCTTCTCTGCCTCCTTATGTTGATACTGACATTCTTCCCTCACAATGAGCAACTGATTCCTATTTTAAGTCTCCTCACTACATCAGAGGTATGGCGAGTTGTGGTTTCCATCTTTGTTTTTCAAAGTGGACAAATTTAAAACCTGATGATGGTGTGTGCAGCAGATGCTATTGATGGCATCTGTGAGCCCCAGGCTATCTCTTTCCCTGAGCCATTGATGGCTTGCTTCCGCCAGTATGGACAGGGCTCTGCTGAAGGACCCTGGCTGAGGATCATGCTTGGACCATGTGCAAGGCAGCTCCAAAGTTGTACCTTCATTAGCAGCCTTCAAACAATGATGGACCTCAGGTAATGGATAAATCCCTCCATTTCTTTGACCTTCAGGTGGAAAAATCTCTGTGTAATGTTAATGTTATCTTCAAACAGCTCTGGGGTCAATGGAGACCTAGTTTCCAGAGCAGTAATTGGCTTATGAAAGCTCCCATAAGAGCTCTGTACATTTGCTGTCACCCTTCTCCACTCACCTACCAATGTTTCCTGGGGTTCCATTTCAGAGTTGCTCAGTAATTACTTTCAAGAAAATCCATCAGAGTTAGTTAAACAGGGGAAGAGCATTAAACTTGATTGTAAAAGATAAAATTTCAAATTTCTGCTCTATTATTTGCTAATTATGTAACCGTTGGTACGTCATCTTAGCCTCCAACACTCAGTTTTCTTAGTTTTTCCTAACATTTTACAAGGCATAAATTATTAATTTCTCAATTAGGGATGAGAATCTAACAAAATAACACCTTTATAAACCCTACAGTTCATTATTATAAAATACTTAATATGTATGGATAATAGGAAATATGGATTCATATTTTTGATAGTGAAAATGACATTGTGGTTCTACAGGAATATATAATTTTAAAATCTATTTGATATGTGTGACAAGAAATAGTTTGAATACATTATAACTACATATAAGAAGCAATAAATATTTTTATAGTAAATGTGCCAGAGAAGAAATCAAGAAACTCTGTGATAAGACACAACAATTTTCTTATATTGTTGTAAAGTTTTGAATAAATAGACTCAAAATTTACAAAAAACTTTAATTGTTTTTAGTGGTTTTTTAGGTATATACATGAGCCACATGATACCAATGAGAAGACTAACCATTTTGAAAGCAAATAATTTAACAGATAGATTTATTTTCTCATATCAATATAAAAAGAAAGGGAAGAAACAGTTTTTCAACTCCCACATACTATATTCTTTCTGCAGTTGTTAAGAAGTCACCCGGAAAATTACAAATGCTCCTGAAAAAGCAATATCAGCTTATTTTAAATTGCTGAGCTAAGAGATTTTATAGCCAATAGAAGAAACAGGTGTTTTTTATGAGAGCACTACTCTCTGTAATAACTACATAAGCATTCCAAAATAAAATATTTTATTAATGCTAAACAATTCCAATGATTATGATATAATGGCCAATTAAAGGTAATTTGTTTTGCTTATATCCTATGGTAACATGGGTAACTATAGCAATTATTTTCATTGTTAAATGTTGATTAGTTCCTTGTATTAATGCCTTCATATCATCTGAGAATATGTAAAATGCAATAGTACATAAAATATTACATCAATTTTATCCTATTGTTTCTATAAACTTTTATATAGAGTGTTATTGCAGAACAGTTTTATTGAGCCTAGTTTTTGTTGAGTATATTGTGAATAGCATTGCGTATTCATTGCAATATCCTTCCTAACTTACTTTCAAGATGGTGTCATATGACGACTTACCTTAAGTAAATGAAGAAGTTAATGCATTAAAAACAATTTTGAGGGCCGGGGATTTAGCTCAGTGGTTCCGCTGCCTGCCGCATAAGTACAAGGACCCGAGTTTGATCCTAGGTAACAAAAAACCAAAAAAAACAAAAACAAAAACAAAAACAATTTTGATGCACTTACTTTTTCTATTGAATACACCCAGACAGCATGTCTGAAACTAATGTTATGCATAACTTCATTTTTAGTTCTGCATTTTTACCTTCATTTTTGTTATCTACATTTATTAAAGTAAACTTTGTAAGATTAACTGTTGCTCAAAGTTTTTTCTACACTTACTCATTGAGCTTTTCTATCTCATATTTATTCTCCATCCCTTATCCCCATTTCTTCTTTCTTGGTCTCCAATTCCTGAGTCATATTCGATTATGTTGTCTCATCTTCACACCTGTAAATTTTAATCTACACCTTTTAATGAAGAAGCTTTGTCAAAAGGGTCGTTTGTCTTCCTCAGAGTTTTCATGTGGCTTTGAAGATAACTAACTGTGCTTATATTCCCAGAGCAAAAATTGTATTGGTGATGTATTATATTTTTACAAGCAAGTATTACAGTATAATTTACCAAACCCCATGTGGTGTATATTTAATAGTTTGATATTTTTCAATATTTTAAAATAATTGTAAAATAAACTCATAAAATATAGCTTTTGTTTTCATCTGTATAAATAATTCTTAGAAGTATAATATTTTAGTATCACATCAATGTTTTTATAAAGGCCTTCTGAGAAAAGTTTTAGAAATTCATAATTTAAAACATTCACACACAAAGAACAAACAAAAACAAGTGCAGACATCCATTAACAAGTTAGGCAACTCATTTTTCATCCACACTTGCCAATCTTGAACATTTTGAATTTTTATTAAATATACCACTGGGATATCAGAGCACTGAGCTCTATGTTTAATTGTACTTACTCATTACTTTGAGTTTAAAAGTTCTTTACATACTGTTAATCATTCAATATTTATTATTCTGTGCATAGTACACCATGGATTACACAAAAACAAAAATATAATGTACATTTAAAAATCTAGAAAAAATATTGTGAGCTTTCACTACAAAGAAATGAAAAATGTTGGAGGAGATAGAAATATTTAATTTGACTTAAACCTTTCATAGTGTATAAATGTATTAAAGCATTACATGGTCTCCCATTAAAGTGTACAATTTTTATTTGTTGCTTAACATTATTTTATAGCTGCTACTCTGGAATCTGTTTAAGTACATATGTTCTCCATTTCCAAAGGGATAAAAAAGCTCTTAATAATAATATTATCTATAGAAATATATTACAAAGATTAGGAGGATAAAGAAATATTCCATTAATGGGTTATGCATATACAGATTTGAGTGTTGGAGGTGAAAATGTAAGATTAAAGCAAAAATGAAGAAATTATGAATCATAAATAAATATATGGGCCTCAAGTTAATTGAGTTGGAAATAGATGAACCATTATCTAGAAAGAAAATCAGTCTAGGAATTATTTTTCTAGGAGGTAGGGGATTTAACATGAGAGTTATACACTTGAGAAGAAAGAGCCTATTAATTATTTATAGATACAGATCCTCTAAACATCACCATATTTTTGCAATGATAATATGTTTCCCTATAGTAGAATATGCACTACATAACTCAAACATTCATTATGATTCAGAGGGAACATGACTCAAATATGATGAATTACATCCTAATCAAATTAATGTAAGATAACAAAACCAGTGCATTATTCTAAATAGTAAGATTTGTATCCTGCCATCTAAAGTTTGGAGAAGCTTATTATATTTGTATTCTACCAATGAGTTGTCATTATCAGGAAATGAGTAAATGAAACAAATCATCCAGTAAAGATATGAAACAGAATTTGAAGTATTACCCAAATTTCCTCTTTTCCGAACTTCTATCCACTTTCAATTGCAGAATCTAAATTCCCTCTAAAATGCAGATAAGATATCTATCTGAAAAAAGTAGCTTCCCTCTAAAGGTGCTGTACAATTCTGTTTTATACCTCCTCCACAAGCATCCCACTGCACAAATGTGGGAGAAATGTGACCTGCTGCAATGGAGAAATGGGTGAAATGGCATACACCACTCTACAGTGCAAAATCTAATTGCAGATTGGAAGTAGCCTCTCTATTTTGTGAAATATCAAAGACATGTTTGAAATGTGTGTTAAATCTGCAACTGACAGCCCTTAAAGTACCTGTTAAGACAGGGCAGAATGCAAGACAGAACAGCACGTCTAGGCCTAGACATTTCTGATGGTCATTCAGGATTTAGGCACTGACTCGATTGGATTCTAGAAACTGTTTGGGAAGATTAAATCAGAAGGACAATTTAGCTTTGAGAAAAGAGGTTAGGATGGAAGAAAAAAGTCTCCAATTATATTTCTAATTCTACAGGTAGAAATCTTGAAAAAGAATTGGAAGAACACATCAAAGCTGACCACCAGAGCACTTTACCCAGAGGTGGGAATATTAGTGCTCTCTGGCCACCCCCAGCCTGTGCTGTGCCTGGATGAGGCTGTCATGGCCTATCCCATGGCTCTCCAGGATGAGGAGAGGAAGCTGGTCTGCATGCCCATGGAATCTGGGGGTACGGTGAACACTATTTCAGTGAGCTGTGTGTCACTACTGACATCTCTGGCTTGTTCAGTGGAACGTTAGATTTTAGAAGGTTCAGTCCATGATTGGCTGGCTTCATGGCAAAAAGGATATGATGGAGGGCATGGCAGAGGAAAGGTGCTCATTCATGGTAGCCAAGAAACAGGGAGAGAAGGGAGGAGTCATGGACAAGAAAACAGCCTTACAAATCACACCCCCAGTGACCCACCTCTTCTAACCAGACCCACCTTCTAAGAGCATATTCAGCTCTGAACTTATGAATGGATTCATTCCTCCTGATGTAATCAGCTTCCAAAAGCCCTACCTCTAAACACATGAGACTTTTGGGGGACATTTTAGATCTAAACCATAAGAACAGCCATATGCGGTTTGGAGAAAATATTCCCTTGCTATATTTTAGGTTTCATAGAAAAATAAAGTCAACAGATAATAAACAGTCAATCAACCAACTTTGTTACTTTAATTACACAATGAATATTTGCAAGAATAATTTAAAGCAAAGAAGCTGGAAAGCCTACAGTCCACACAAATATAACCAAATATGAATGTAAGAAAAGACAAGATCTCAGAATGATTCTAAGAAGTAGACAGACAAGTCTCTTTCTTTTCATTTTGAATAGGTACAAGTTATGTTAAACATGCTGGCATTATGATAGGCACATTTCTACCTCAGTAGTTGTAATTACCTTTATGATGCTGTGTATGGAGGTGTAAATATCTCTAGCGTTATTGCTACAAGTACATTTTTATATATAGCATAATCACTCTTTTATTGCATTTTTGGTGACTATAGAATCATTTCCTATTGCTTATCCATTTTCTAAATAGGTCCTCTAGTAAATCTGTAGTATGGTCTTTATTTTTTCACTGAAAGCTTAAGATTCTTATTGTTTACTTCTGGTAAACCAAGAATCTACAAATTACATTAGCTGAAAAGATCAATGATCCATTAGACCGACATTTTATAAAGACCTAGACTAGATGCTTCAGTGCAAGGCCAGAAAAAAATTACTTTTCATAAAACACCTGTCCAATTGTTCAATATTACACTACAGGGGAAAATCTCTCCTAACTCCAGCTGGTTATCATTTTATGCTTTGAAACACAAGGATTGATGACCCTTGTAATTTTAGCCTGGCTTGTAAAACTGCACATAGTTTATTATTTATATTCACATAAATGCCCATTCTATTGTTTTACTCTTGGTAAGATATTGGGCATCATAATTTTCAAGAGGAGCGGGCTTCAAAAAATACTGTAAAAATGATTACTGAGGGAAACAAAAATTTGGAGATTAACTAAAGAAAAAATATGTACAAATAAAATTAGTCTACCTGGCATTAGTACAATTTAGATCATCTTACCATAAATTGTAGATTTACACAGCAGGATCCATAGAAGAAAGCCATGGAAATAGTTCTCCTAATAATAGTATTGTGTTTTTCTCCACTGGACTTTTGTCCAGACAATGTGGCCTGATTCTTTTTTATGATCCCCTCCCTATCCTGTATTTGTATTTTTCCCACCTTTCCAAATAATGCTAGAGATAAAATTTAATAGCCATGGTCCTGGAATTGAAAATCTGGCATTTGTCACTGGCCAGCTTCATGGTGTTGGAGTAATCATTTTCCTTTAATGAGTTTCATCAGATAGCCAGGTCTTGCCACCTGTGTCATCTGTAGATACTGACACTTTTGTCCTACCTAGGTTCTCAAGAGGTTTTTCCAAGCAATAATTTTAGACTGAAACTAATAATGGCAGTTGCGTTTGAGGCACTTGTCAAGCTCCCATTTCCTCTCCATTCCCATCTTTTTAGGTACTTCATATAGTTTAGTTTAAACTATGTCTTTGACTCACACGATATCTATTTTAGGTAGTTTTACTGAAGCTTTGTTTTTATTTCTCTTCATCTTTACCCTATCTATGATACTTTTACTCAAGTTCATGGGCCCTGATGAGATTCCTGCTCCAAGAGACAATTAGTAAAGAAGAACCACCGTGCTACCACTCCAATGCAGTTGTAATCCGAGAAATCATGCTTCCTTGTCCTAGTCATTTCCATGGACCTTTTCCATATTAACAAGAGGATGGAAACCATTTCAAGTAGCAACTTAAATGTTTAGTTTTTTCAAGGGAAACCCTCCAGCTTCGTCTGGTGCTACTTGACTCCAGTTCCACATTTTCCCATCCCAGGAGCCTGCTGAAGAGTTCCAAAAAGCTTTGAGACCAAGACTGATTGTGAGGTGTTTCTCATTTGTTACATTAAAGGATGAATTAGATGAACTCTTAAGAACTTGCCTATTCATCACTCTATATGAGGCCCTGTTTCATGTAGATTTGATAATTAAATATCCATCATTTGATCAAAAACAATATGCAAATAGAAGCAGTATATCATGATGTACCCTTACTAAATTTTACAAAGACCAATAAATGCTGTAAAGTACTCAACTAATTTTGTTGTCCCTCAGATAAGATATTTCATTGCTGTTAATTGAGATTCACAGCTCAAGCCAGATAAACAATGGAAAGTAACCATACTTTCTTAAGAACAGTTTAAAGAAAGCTTTTTCCTGTTTTGTTTTGTTTTCTTTCCTTTTCATCAGCTTCACTGGTATATTTGGAAACCAGGTGTATGAGAGGTAGAGGAGAACAAGAAACCAGATTTCCTTTCAGGAAAAGCATATTTTTCATCAACATGGCATAGTGAATGTTTTTGCTTAAACAATCAGCACATGCTGAAGGCTTCAGTGAGCTTCTCAGGTTATTTTTGACACTGATAGTTGGAGGAAGCTTGGTAACAATAATTTTGCAATCTTTTGTACAAAGCAGTAAAGACAAGATATGTTTGAGTAATTTTAAACAATAGAAAACAAAATACTAGAGGTCATTCAAGTGTGAAAATAAAGGAAGTAGTAAACATTGTACAGTTCAGATCTTCTTATAAATAGCTATATTTTAAATTAATTAAATCATTAAAATTTAAATATACTGTTCAGATGTATTATTAGATATTATTAATTTGGGAAGTATTTTCGATAGTGTTTTGGCAGTTGATACATAGATATAAAACAATTTTCTCTTAAAATTTGCTGGCTCAATAACACCCATATCAAATTATTCTACACACTGATTCTGAAGTTGTTTATGCTTGAGCCATTTTAGAAACAACAATTCAGAGAGGAAGAGAAGGAAAGGAATAGGGGGAGGAAGAGAGAAGAGTGGGTTTTGTATATGTACAAATAAGTACTTTCTTTTTATGAATTTGATTTTTATGTTTTGATATGCGGTGCTGATGTGTGACCAGTTCTTATCTAGTGATTTACAAAATAATGATGATTTCAAACTTCTTCAGGCGAAAGGTTAATTTTGGAGCTGGTTTAAACATAAATTTTTACAATTGCTATCACAGAAAATTATATCCACTACTGTGAGATAGGCTTAATTTGCATGACATTACAAAAAATCATATCTTTTGAAAAACATGATCAAGACAACATTACAAGCAAAACTAGGAAATAATAAAAAAGATAAAATAAGAAGAAAATAAAGAGCCCAATATGAAACATCATCAAGAACATATGTCAACCGAAGGAGAATCTGAAGATTTGAAATCTGAGGCCACAAGAGATGTAGATTTTGAGAAGTTAGCTAGAGGCAAATGATATAGTGAGAAAAAAAGTAAGAAAAGTGTCTAGGGAATTCCTCAACATAAGTTATCATGAGGTTTTATTATAAGAAACAATACTTTTGACCTGCTGAAACACTTATTTGTTCTGTTACAGTTTTTGAATTGTTCTGTTAATCTGAGTGTTTCCTAATATGAAAATCTTGTATCCTGAATAAAGAAGAAACTTATAGATATTTTTAATTTATAAAATTGTATATTTTTCTCTTTACATTCTATCTTTAATCAAGCAAACTATAGCAACATGAGTTCATCTGTTTCAATACCATTTAATATGAAAAATGTCTATAGTACTAATCAAACTGAACACAAAAATTCAAATACAATTTGTACAAACAGTTGTTATCTAATCTTGAAGAAGAAGCGAGTTTCCCTCTCATATTGTCATTAATTCAATAAAAATAATATAAAATAGTAAGTTCTGAGAGGCATTTACTATGTCAGCTTTGGCTATTTTATAATCACTTTTCATTATAAATTGAAATTAAACAGTTATAAAGTAAGCATACTTTCATGGCTAATCACTCAATAGCTCGAGAGAGTTAAAGTACTATAAAATCTTAGAGGTAATGTTATTTTTTAATACAAATGAATTTCACTATCTTTTATCTGAAGGGAGAGTACTTCCCAGGGAATTCTGTTTCCATCAAGAATAACTGAAAGGCATGATGATCAATTTTAATTTCTAATATGATGCACAGGAATGACATAGAAGTGCATGTAATTCCATGCAAGAATTTGTGCATACATGAACAATGGTGCTTATGCCTTTTCTTCTAGCTAGTATTAAGGTCTTTGGTTGTTTTGTCAAAAATATGCATAGAAGAATGAGGTGGTACCAGTACTTTGATCCATAATATCCTATAAATCTTGAAGCCCAGATCTATAGCATATGTTTAATACTCCAAAAGAACCCCTTTATTACTGTACCTGAAATATTACATAAATAACATTCATCTGTTTTTCAGCTTCATAAGACAAAATCTATGGACTTCAATGTATTACCGAAGTCATGTAGAATATCTGGTATTTGTAATTATGATCAGTTTTTCCACATGTGAAAAACATTATATTCATTATGACAAAAAACCTGACAGCTGTAATTTGAGGATGAATGGTTTATTTTGGCTTATGGTTTCAGAGGTTTCGGTCCATGGTTGGTTGCCTCAAAGGCAAAAACGTCAAAGTAGGTGGGTATGGCAAAGAAAAGCTGTTCACTTCATGGCATTCAGGAAGCAGAACACATTGGAAGAGCCAAAGATAAAGGGACCAATGGCCGCAGAGTTCCTAAAGTCAAACTTCCGTGACTCAGTTGCCCCAACTCCTAGTAGCTCCGTTCAGCTGTAAAATGAATCACCAATGAGTTAGCCCATTGGTGAGGTTTGTTCTTTCACCATTGTAATACCTTTTCCACACTCTCCATACCACACTCTCTTCATATTGTCAAGTTGACAACCAAGATTACCTGGCACAAATATAGAGAGTTGAATTATTTAATTCTTTTATAATAATGTCAAAAATTTTGTTCCTAAATGGGTACACACCTTCTTATCAGCATATATATTTTAATTTAACCGGGTGATATGCAAATAACTAAGTCTAGTGCCAGCTGTTTACACCAAATAACCACTCTTTGCATAGGTAGCACTAATTGTACAAATTAATACAAAGTACTACTTTTTCTAAAAAAATGTGATGTTATGATTCTCCAGCAAGTTGCATATTTTAAAAGATATTTAAGTTAAAAATAGTAGTTAAAATCTATTACATTTTTACTATTCTAAAATATATAATGTGTAATTGCTTACCTAACAAAGCCCTCAAATCTATTAGCATATTACTGTTAATTTCAATTTTATAGATATCAAAATAATTTGTTGAAGAGACTTTAAGTAGGTTATATAATCAAAAGGCAGCAGTATCAAGATTTAAATCTATTTCCAAATGGTTCCAAAATTTGATGTTTTTGTTTGTTTATTTTATCAGCCTTTTTGAGTGTTTTGTAAAGAATATCTATCTTAATCAAAGCAAATAGTTATTACATTGCAAATATTTTACTACACAAAATGAATAATAATTTTGTAAATTCCAGGTTAAAATAAAATCAGTTGTTTTACTATAATACTTCTAGAAATGTTTAATAGTTTAATGAGCAAGGCAAATTTCCAAGCGGAAAATGAGTGAAAAATTCACTAAACTGATTAGAAAACAAATCTTTTTTTTCAAAGAGGATAATTTTCTATGAGCTACAAGTTTGTATATGTTCTGTTCTGCAAGGTTACCAGAATGCATCCTTTACCAATTATGTCAATTTGGAGCTAGCACAAATATGAAAAATAAATATTTATTAACTGGTCAACTGTTCAAGTGATTATGATACATGTAAATACAAGGACATTTTTAGTCTCTTGACAGTATTTTCTTCATTCTCCAAAACTGGTCTTCTGTATCTTCCTATTACTAAGACATAAATTGCTGACTTGCAAACTCAGCCCTCCCCTCATCATCATGATGTAATCAGAATTTCATCTGGGAGGACTCACACATATTCTATACAGACATGTCCAAGTATACACTGTCAACATGACTCAAACCTGCCATATATAGTTCACAGAATGCCCAGTCTGATCTCCTTGTTTTGTCCTGTAAACTACACTTGACTTTAGCCAAAAGGCCAAGAGGCGGTCTGTGCTGTAAACTAAGTGTTTGTGTCATTCCAGAATTCATATGCTGATACCTAATCCTCAGTGTGATGGTATTTGGTGTTAGGATCACGAGTAGAGGCTTCATGACAGGAATGAATATCTACACAAGAGCCTCCAGAGAGCTATCCTTCATTTTGTGCCATGTAAACAGAGTGTAAAGACAGCTATATCCCCTAGAAATGAGTCCTCTTCACTAACATTTGGATCTTGAATGTATAGGCAACTTGACTCTGAATTTCCCAGCCTCCAGAACTGTGAAACATTAATGTCTTTTTTTTTATGAGCCACCCAGTCTAACAACACAACAGCCTGCACAGACTAAAGTAGCTTGATAATGCATGCTATATAAAGGTATGAAAAGTAAATTGCAGTAGTTAATGTGGATTATCAACTTGATTGACTTGAGAGATGCATAAGAGATTCATAAGACCCCCATCTGGATGTCTGTGTAGGTCACGTGACATGACTGGAACCTGTATCTGGTTTTTCCCTGGAGTCTTCCTCTCGAGGTCTTCTGCTCTGTGCTTCAAGCCACCATGAGGTTCACCTTTCCTCTGCTCCGGCCTTCTCCCAAGACATTTCTGCCTTGGAGGTAGCCAACCATGGACTGAAACCACTGCATCTGTGAGCCAAAATAAGTCTTTTCTCTTTCAAGTTATATAGGTCAAGTGTTTTTATCTCAGCAAAGGAAAGCTGCAAAATAATATATAAATATTAAATCTAGCTATCAGAGAATTGGTAAAAGAAAGGACTATGAGAAAAGAAATCTGTGTAATTAAATAGAATGTTCAAAATTATAATATCCAGAATTAAATAGTAGGTGTTCTAAAAGGGCATATGACTATCCTACTGATGAGAGTATAACTATGGACATTTTAAATAGGGCATTTTAACACTATGAATTAAGAAATTCAAAAGACAAATTTTCCTCAGAATGCATCTAAAATTGTGAGCAAATATCTAACCTGTCTTCCACATCACTAGCTTAAAGAAGCATTATGTTACCAATAGTCTATTATGAAAGCTTTTCCCCTTCCCTTTGTGCTTCTTGTGACTCATAATTTGCTTTAAAATGTTCTTTAGTCTTGTTGACAAGGACTTATTTTATTCACTAGATTGTCTTCTTTTAGGAACGAGAATCAAGCTTTCAACCTTTCAGGATTCTCTGGCTCCTTTCCCAGTTTCTACATCATATTTCTTCAGGTGAGGATACAGAGGTTGTTCAAATAATGAGAACTGACATACTCTGGACCCATAACTACTTCTAAAAGCTCATTTGAACCAGCGAACTTGCAACTTGCAGTTATACTATTTCATATTTGGATACAAGGTTTTCAATGATTCTCTGCTATTGACATCCTCTTTCTTGTAAGAATATTTCAATTGGCTCTTTCAGCTAGCTATCTGAGGCAGACAAGTCAGAAACAAATTTACCAGTACAATGACATTCAGAGAAGTGATTCAGTTTCCTGCTCACCAGTTACCCAGGAATTACGGTTTTACCCTGTTTCAAGAAATTTATAATAAGAAATACCTGCTTTAAAATATTCAAAAAGTCTGAGATCTTTAGATGGCCAAGGATTTAGGACATACTTTACAACTTCTCATTTACATCGCTGCCAGAATAAAATCAATTTTTGGAAGGAAATGGATGGGGACTTAGCAGGAGATTATAAAATTCAAACAGTCCAGTGTCAGGGATTTAGCTCAGTGATTCCACTGCCTGCCTCGCAAGCACAAGGTCCCAAGTTTGATCCACAGTACCAAAAAAAAAAAAAAAAATCAAGTGGTCTGTCTGTAAGAATTTGACATTTCATGGCAAACACAGGAAAAAATCTCTATTGAATTATAGACTTTTCAAAAGAGAACTAATTTATTTTATAGTTTGTAGTTTTACTTAACTGCCTAACATAAACTAAATACAGTAAAACCTTGGTTGTGTGCATAATTCATTCCAGAAAATGCTTGGAATCCAAAGCATGTACATATCAAATTGAATTTCTCCATAAGAAATAATGAAAACTATGATAATTCATTACACAAGCCCAAAATATTCATATAAAATGATTACAATAAATATAATAAAGAAAATAAAGAATATAAAGAAAAATACACAAGTTAACCAGCGTTTATCTTTGAAAACTTTTGTGGCTGATGTGAGGGAGAAAAGAGAGAAGAGGGTTATTGTGTAGGAGGACTTCACTAAGTGAATCACTGCTATCTATTGGCTGAATGGAATCATTTTATTTTCTTGTAAATTTAATCAGGAACCTATCCAATGACACTTGTTTTTGCCTCCTTTTGAGGATTTTGAGGAAATGTGATATCGCAATGTCATTGAACAGTTTCATTACTTGCAGTGCTACAGCCTTATTTGAGTAGTGCTTTTTTGCTAAATTATGAATTGTTTCCCGCATTTCACACATCACCCTAATTTCATTTGACGTGAGGGATTCTTCTGGCTTTTTCTTTTTCTCCTCTGCAGGCTAGATCTCCTCCATAATCTCTTGCTGTTGGGAGATGATCACCCATGATCCTGCAAGGAGAGAGAGGGAGAGAGGAAGAGAAGGAGAGTGAAAGAAGGAGAAGGAAAGAAGGAGAGAGAGAGAGAAGAAACAATTAAAAATGTTCGTTCATGTTGTGGAACACTTGCAGAATGAGTTATTTGCAATCCATGGTTTTACTGTGTTGTGCATTATCTGGCCGTGTTATCTAACGTTATTTAACTAGCACTTCAACTGTAAATGGTAAGCATAGTTAATCTTGGATTTTCAGTTGTAGAAACACTCTGAAGACAAGTGATTAGCCTAAAGTCAAAATGATTCCAAGTTTGAATTCTGGGATTACAATCCAGATTTTGTTCTCAAAACAATGTTATTTTTAAACAAAAAAAGCAAAATCAGGAAATATTTGGAAAGATATCTATACAGACATTAAATAAATTCTAGGTGATTGTTTTGGGCATTACTGCTGAAATTTTATTGGTGTTTTTGCAAAATATTAATACATTTCTGATTGTAAAAAATATAACTGTACATTCCTTGAAAGTTGTAAAATATAAGAAAGAATAAAGTAGGATATGCATTGTCAATAATAATGAAATATTAATGAGGGAATACTAATTTCAACTCACTAATAAGCCTATAACAGAGAGGCAAACAGACTTATGTTAGTGTGTACATCTATATGAGACAAGTTGCTCATGCCCACCACTGTTACACTTTTAGTACATTTTGGAATATGAGAGAAGGCCTTGGGACCCAGCCGCATTTCTATTATATAAAATATATAGCTTTTATAGCTTTTCTTAAATTCTTGGTCAAGAATACACACAGGATTGAAACACTATTAGTTTTAAAAATACAGAAATGTTTTCATTTTTACCAATCGATTTAAGATATTTTTTAAAAAACTGGAGAAAAATGTAATGCAGGTAACATGGAAAACCTGAGGAAAATTTATTCACGTGTGATTCTCTAAAAAAAGCAATGCATGAGTGAAATTTTGTGAAAGTTATAAATATCGTGTGTTTATTTTTGTCTCATTCTTCTAGTAGACCTAGATGTATTTATTTTTTACTTTTTTCACAAAATATCATTTCACTGAGATATGTGTACAGGTATTCTGTAGCAATAGTACAAAGGCTTACAAGGTAGATTTTTTTTCCCCCATAAGTTAATAAAATTTTTCTCTTTCCATTGTGATTGTAGAGTATTTCAAATACGGTGGTAGGTTCAGTGGTTACATTTTTAAAAAACGTTTTGTGATTACTGTTGTACTGTAAAATGAGTCTTTGTTCATTGCTCGCGTTTTCCTGGACTATGTGGCAGGAACTGGTTAGTGTTTTTTTCCTTATGGAAAAGAAAAAACTTCAAAAATACTGGAGAAAAGACCTTTCCTCCACTTTCCTTGTTATTAAATCATTAACTGAAATTTGTAGCTTGTGTATATTTATTATGTAATCATATGTTGATTATTATTTTCTTTATTTTTCCTACCATGTATTAGACGATTTCCATAAAATACATTCATATATATATATGAAAATATAGATAGATATTGAGATACAGATACATAAATATAGATGTGATCCACATAACAGTCAAATCTCAAGTAGAGTAGATGAAAATTCCAGCAGAATTAGTAACTACAGAGACAGTGCTTATAGAAGAGGGTGGGATACATTAAGAAAATGAGATGAAACAGGAGTTTTAAAAAATTGTTATCTGACAGACATTATTGAATATATTTACCGTGTATAATATGTATATATATATAATATATGTGTATATGTAGGATTGAACTTAGAAAATTAACATATGCATTATCTCTCATAACTATCATTTTTGTGGTGCGGATACTTTATATCCATTTTTGTAAATTTTTAGGCATAATTATCTTGTTAACAATAGTAACCACATTACACAACAGTATCTTGAACTCCCTCCCACCTACCTAAATGTTTGATATTCTTTGACTAAAATCTCATCCATAACCCCCCCAATCACCTAATCTTTGGGTAATGACCATTTTGTTCTCTGTTATTTTCTTCGAGATCAATTTTTTAAAATTCCAAATATGAGTGACATTTTGTAGCTATCTGCCTGTGAATAGCTTATTTCACTTAAAACAATGTCCCCTATGTACTTTCAGGTTGCTGCAAATGAAAATATTTCATTCTTTTAAAATTCTAAGTAGCATTCTATTGTGTATATTTCCCATATTACCTTTACCCATTCCTCCACTGACATTTAATTTCATATCTTGGCTGTTGTGAATAGCGCTGCAATAAAAACGGGAATTCAAGTATCTCTTAAACATACTGATTTCATTTCTTTCTTTCTTTCTTTCTTTCTTTCTTTCTTTCTTTCTTTCTTTCTTTCTTTCTTTTTTTCGGTACCTAGAATCGAACTCCAGACCTTGCACTTGCCAGGCAGCCAGTGGAACCACTGAGCTAAATCCCTAGTGCTCATTTCCTTTTGATCTAGGTTCACTACTGAGATTGATGATCCCAGAATAGTTTTATTTTTAGTTTGGTGAGAATCTGTCATATTCTCTTCCATAATAGTGATATTCATATTCACATTCAGAGCATGAGAGTGTTCTTTGTCTCTACCATCTCACCAACTTTTGCTATTTTTATCTTTGGTAACAACCATTCCAACAGACTTGAGGTGAAAACTCAAGGTGCTTTTAATTTGCATTTTTTGGTGAGTAATGATGTAGATTACTTTTGCATATACCTGTTAGTCATCTGTATGTGTTTATTTAGGAAACCCCTACACTAGTACTTTATGCGTTTTATTTGCATTTTGCTTTATTGCTATTGATTCAAATTCTTTACATATTTTAAGAATAAGTTGAGTATTCCTAATCCAAAAATCCCAAATCTTAAATACTCCAAAACTGAAAACCTTTTCAGCACTGACGTGACACTATAAATAGAAAATTTCACCCCTGACCTCATGTGATGGGTCATATTAAAAAAAA
>NW_004624738.1:16678079-16722503 GCF_000247695.1 Heterocephalus glaber | reverse complement strand
ATATACTAAAACTGCTTCATGAAATAACTTTCAGACTATGTTTAAAATGTGTGTATGAAATATAAATGAATTTTCTGCTTACATTTGGATACTCTCTTCACAATATCTCATTATAATATGGAAATATTCCAAAATAATAAAAATGACTGAAATTAGAAACACTTCTTGTCCTAGGCATTTCAGAGAACAGACATTCAATATCTATTAACTTCTCCTAAGATATATGGTCTCAAAAATCTTCTCTCAGTCTGTAGATTGTCTCTTCATTTTACTGATTATTCCACTGTTGTTTAGAAGCTTTTTATTTCGATGCAAATGCATTTGTCTATTTTTGCTTTGGTTTGCTTTTTATTTTGAGGTAATCTCATTTGTCTGTTTGTACTTTTGTTACTTTTACTTTTTGGTTCATATTCAAAAAACCATTGCTAAGACCCACATTATGGAACTGTTCTTGTGTGTTCTTCTGGTAGTTTCACAGTTTGAGGAATTCTAGTTAAGTGTTTGATCTGTTTTAAATTGATGTTTGTACATAGTAGGAGATTAGGGCCTAATTTTATTCCTTTGTATGTAGATACACAGTTTTTCTCAAAACCATTTGTTCAAATCATTGTCTTTTTTTCCATTGTTTTTTCTTGGTATCTTTATATCAAAAATCATTAGGATATAAATATGTGAATTTATTTTGGAGCTCTTTATTCTGTTTCATCAGTCTGGATGTCTGTTTTATGCCTGTATCATGATGTTTTGATTATAACAATTTTGTGATATATTTTAAAGCCAGGTAGTCCAATGTTCCCATTGTGTGTGTGTGTGTGTGTGTGTGTGTGTGTGTGTGTATGTAGTTCAATACACATTTTAGGATTTTTATAATTATATGTAGACTTTTACTGGCATTTTGATAGGAATTGTATTAAATCTGTAGATTGCTGTGGGTAGTAGGAACATTTTAATCATATTAATTATAACATTTTTGAACACAAGATTCTTTACCTATTTGTGTGTATCTTCAATTTTTTTCATCAATGTTTAACAGTTTTCAATATAGATATCTTTCACTTCCTTAATTAAATTTATTCCTAAGAATTTTTGGTAGTCCTTGTAAATAGGATTGTTTTCTTGATTTATTTTTCAGATTGTATGCTGTCAGAATATAGAAATGCTATTGAAGTCTATATGTTGAGTTTGTATCTGCAACTTAACTGGATTTGTTTATTATTTCTAATATGGATTTTGTGGAGTCTTTAGGGTTTTCTATATGTATGCTTGTATCATCTACAAACAAAACTTCTTCCTTTGCAATTTGGATTCCCTTGAGTTTTTTTTTTTTTTTTTTTTTTTGGTACCGGGGATCAAACTCGGGTCCTTGCACCTGAGAGGCAGGCGGTGACACCGCTGAGCTAAATTTCCGGCCTACCTCTTGAGTTCTTTTTTAGTTCTCACTATTCTTGTTAAGACTTCCAGTATTGATGAGAGTGAAAAATCCTTGTTTTATTCCATATATTAGAGAAAACTCTTTCAACTTTCCCCACTGAACATGGTCATCTCAGTGTTTGTCCTATATAGCCTTTATAATTTCATCTTTTAAATAAAGTTATAACTTCTGTTCTTTCCAAACTCTAATGTAGTTTTGTGATCATCCATATTTGGGTAAAGAACTTATACACTTCACTTTAGCATTTACCCAAGGAGAGCTTTTTATACTGGAGCAATATCTACTCCTCACCATGGAGAGCCTTTCAGAGAAAGCCTTCATGATCATCAATCGTGTTTGTCCCCCTCTATTCCATTACTAGGAGAACACATCATTGCTTAGATACAACAAAAGAGAAAGACACCGTTAACACAAAGAGATTGAATATTAAATGTTTGACCTCCAATCACATGAAGGAAGAAACAGGCTTAAAAAACAAAAGTGAGATGTACAATTTTATATACTGTTATTATTTAATATTATAGCAAAAGTACTTTTCTGGGTCGTTAAAATTTTGTGAATTCATGATTTGAAGACTGAATAAAATCTATGGAATGTCAATAATGGTAATATTACATTTTTTGAAAACTATCAATAGTTTATTTTTGAAATGTAGTCAACACATTTTATGTAAAAACATAGAACTAAAATCTTATTCTTCTGATAAATTCTACAAAGTTGCTTCACTGAGTTAAAAAAAAAAATTAGCATTTAAAATGTTTTCCATACACATTGCCAGTGTATCCTCCAAAGAGATAGTTCTTTTCACAGCTACTGGCAGCAGAAGAAACTATTTTTTCACAAAACCCTTGACAACACTGAAAAACATCATGAAAAATGTAGTCAGTGTCTTAAATTTAAATTGTTTTAATTATTGAAACCACAGTTTTATGTTTATTTACTTTCTTTAATTTTTGAGTAATAAAAATAAAATTACTTATTTACATTTTATTATGATGGACTATGAAATTACCACCTCTACCCCTAATTTACAAAAGTCATTATTTTGAAGCAGCAGAAAATAATGGAAGATGCAAGTACATTGGATACAGACTCAGCTTTGATTCTTATATGACTGCAGATTGTAGCAGATTAATCTCTAAGATTAATATTCCTTATCTTTAAAAAGGTGATAATACTTTCAAGTCCTAGTGATTTCTATGTATCTGAAATTATATATTTATATGCATATCTTGTTTCATTGAGTTTTTTATTGCATTTTGCAGATATTGCATCTTTTACATGCTGAACTTCCATGGCAGCCCTACATCAAAGCATATCGGCACCATTTTTTGGTAGCCTGTGCTTACCTCTTATCTCTGTGTAAGATTTTGCAAATTATCATGTTTCCAAATTTACTGCTGTATTTTTTTCTGGTGATCTATGATCAGGGTTCTTTCATTTTTACTATTGCAACTGTTAGAGGGCTCACATAATAGTAACCACATAAAATCGGAAATAAGTCCATAAATTTTTGTGATTATTCCACTGATCAGCCGTTCCCTCTCTTCTTCTCTTGTCTAGCCTCCCTGTTCTCTGAGACACACAAAGAATTTAATTTGAGGCCATAATAACCCTAGAATGACCTCACATTGTTCAAGTAAAAGGAAGATTGACTATCTCACTTTAAATCAAAAGCTAAAACTGATAAATCTTAGACAGAAGGCATGTACAACGCTGAGATAGGTCTGTTCTTAGCCAATTAATGAATGGAAAGGAGATGTTCTTGAGGAAAACTGAAAGTACTACTCCAGTGAGCACATGAGTGATAAGAAGGTGAAAGAGACTTATTGTTGATACAGAGAAAGTTCTAATTGTCTGTACAGAATGTCAAACTAGTTACGATAATCAAACACAAGTCAAATCTAAAGCAAAGACCAAACTCTCTTTAATTCTTTGAAGGCTGAGAACAGTGAAAAAGTTAATAGAAGAAAATTCTGGAGCCAACAGAGATTGGTTTATGAAGTCTAAGAAAATAAGCTGTCTCTATAACAATGAAGTGCAAGGTGAAACAGCAAATGTTAATGTAAAAACTGTAGTAAGTTATCTATAAGATTTAGCTAAGATAATTGAAGCAGGTGGCTGAGTTAAATCATATGTTCAATGATGATACCAGAAGAAGATGCCATCTAAAATTATCACAGCTAAAGAGAAGCCAATACCTGACTACAAAGCTTCAAAAGACAAGGCGCATCTTATTTTACAGGCTAATGCACTTGGTGACTTTAATTTCAAGGATTTTCCATTTACCATTCTAAAATTCCTTAAGCCCTTAAGTATTGTACACAACCTACCCTGTCTGTGTTCTATTTTAAATGCAGTAACAAAGTCTAGAGGACAGCATATCTATTTACCACATGCCTTACTGAATATTTTAAATCCACTGTGGAGAACTATTTGCTTGGCAAAAAGGATTACTTTCAAAATATTACTGCTCAATAACAATGTACCTAGTCACCTATGGGCTCTGATGCACATGTACCATAAGATTAATGTTGTCTTTATGCCTGTTCACACAATGTCCATAATGCAGTTCATGGTTCACAGGGTGATTTTGATTCTCAATTCTTATTATTTGAATAGCACATTTTTTTTTCAAAAGGCTATAGATTCCATAGATGGTGATTCTCTGAAGGACGAGGGCAAAGAAAATTGAAAATCTTCTGGAAAAGATTCACAATTCTATGTGGCATTTATAACATTTGTGATTCATTGGAAGAGTTTAGAATTTCAATATGAACAGCAGTGAGGAAGACGCCAACATTAACCCTCACGGGTACCTTTGAGGGGTTCCAGACTTCAGAGGCGCAAGTAAGTACAGATGTGGTAGAAGTAGCAAGAAAATTAAAATAAGAAGAGGAGCCTGAAAATGTAAGCTAATTGTTGCAAGGTCCTCATAAGCCATTAACAACGAAGAAACTGCTTTATAGAGAGTGAACAGAGTAGTCTCTTGAGATGAGATGTACTCATGCTGACGATGGTGAAAATACTCAAAAAAAGAGAAAATTTAAAATTTTATTTAAAGTTAATTGATTAAGCAGTAGTAGGGTTTTAGAGAATTGCTCCAATTTCGAAAGAAGTTCTATGGGTAAAATACTGTTAAACAGCATTGTAGGCTGCAAAGAAATCTTTGTGGAAGTAAGAGTCCATTGATATGGCAAATCCAGTGTATATTATTTAAAAGATTCCCACGGCCACCTCAACCTTTATGATCACTGCCCTGACAATTCAGTAACCATCAATATTAGTGGAAAGTTTCCATGAGTCAAAAAATTACGAGTCACTAAGGCCTCAAGTTTTCATTTGCATTTTTAGGAATAAATTATTTTTAATTGAAGTACACACTTTTTTAGACATATGGCTATTTTGCACTTACTAGAGTGCATTACAGTATAAATTAACTCTTTCATGCACTAGGAAACCAAAAATATTCTTTTGAATTTTTTAATTTCAATACTTGCTCTATGGCAGAGGTGTGAAACTGAACCTTCAGTGTCTTCAAGGTGTGCCAGTATATAATAAACATATCACAAATCCCCAGAATAAGGTGAGTTTATCTCTTTTGTCAGTACACAGAGAACATACTTTGCTGAATTTAGTTTCTCAAGTTGAGTAATTTTTCTGACAATATAATATTGCTTTTATATCTTCAAATGAATCCTAATTATTTTACTACATTTAGATTTGGTCAGACCTTTAAATAAATTGTTGGTATCTGTTTTACATCCATTCTTTCAGACTGTTCTCTAAGGCGTATATATAGAGGCCACAGGAAGTCTAAAAATTTAAAGGCAAGTTTTGGTATTTAACTTCCTACAGTTGATTCATTTGCTTACTGTGATCTATAGTTCCATCTGTTTTCTTGTCAATGATTTCATTCTTCTTAATAGCTGAATAATATGCCATTGTTTCTATTGCCATTTTTTATCCACTTCATTAGTTGATGGGCATCTGGTATTTTCCCACAGCTTGGCTGTTATTAAATGTGTCACTTTAAACATGGGTAAGCAAGTATCACTATATTATATTCTCTTTAATTGTTTTGGAAATATAACCAGGTGGGGTACAGCTATCCAATATATATATGGGTTCTCTTAAATTATATATATAGTTTCTCTTAAATGAGAATCCTAAAAAATGAAGGTCTTAAGTAAATAAGTAAAGGAAACATGAAAGAAACTGGAAGGTTGTTTGAGAAGGGGAAAGTAATCAGGGAGAAGTGGAGGAAAAGGAGAGCTGATGGGGTTTAAAATTCTTCACATATGTTAAATGCTTGTACCAAATTCTCCAAACTAGCCTCAATATTTTGTATTATGAACATACAGTAATAAAAAGAATTAAATCATTTACTTCTTAAAAGGAAAATGTGTTCACGAATCACTTTAGATAATGTACAGAAAAGGTGGATGTGTGTCTTGGAAGAGTTGAATTCATGGTGACTTCTGTGTAGAATGATTTCAGGTGCCTGATGCCACTGTACCAACTCTTATGTATCTAACAGGGATAATGCTACAGGAATTTATGTATTTAGATACATACTAAGTTTTTGATATGTTATGGAGATAACATTTTGGAATATGGGAGACATGTAGCAAGTGAGAGGCCAAGTAAGATGTGCCTTGATTATGTTCCATGTCACAGGGTTGTTTTTTTTTTTTCTTTGGGTACCGGGGATCGAACTTGGGACCTTGTGCTTGCAAGGCAAGTGGTAGAACCACTGAGCTAAATCCCTGGGTCACAGGTTCATTTTTTTTTTTTTTTTTTTTTGGTACCGGGGATCGAACTCAGGTCCTTGTGCTTGTGCAGCAGGCGGCGAAACCACTGAGCTAAATCCTAGCCCCACACAGTTTCATTTTTAAAAAGGGTAATGCATGTTCTTTTTTTTATAAAATGGAGTGCTACTCAGCTATAAAGAACAAGAAACTAGAGACATTTATAGCTAAGTGGATGCACACTGAGGCCATATTCTTAAGTGAAATAAATAGGACACACATGTGTAAATACCGAATAGTTTCTCTGGTGTGAAAAACTAAAAGTGTAAATAAGGATCAAAATGTATAACTGATGTTGTGAAATAGGAAGAAAAGGTCTAAAGGAGTAGGGTAATTGGAAGAGGTAGGGGAAAGGAAAGAAGCGAAAAGAAAAAATATGAGAAATGGAAAAATATGGAAACAAAGTCTTTGTAAATAGAGAAGGGTGGAGGGGGTGAAGGGAGGGCAGGGGTATAGGGAAAAAATAAGAACCAAGATACATCATGTACAGGTACAAGATCCCAATGATGACTGTAACTGTATTTTATACCTAAAAAGCGCCAATAAATTTAATGGGGGAAAAAAAGAGTAATGTGTAAGGGAAATAGAACTATTTAAATAAATTAATTAAAAATAAGGTAATCAGTAAAGGCCTCAAAGAAAAGTTGTCCCTTGGCCAGAGAGATCTAACAAAGGTGAAAGAGACCACCACGCATTTATTTACAGGAAGTATGCTACACACAGAACACACAGCGAGCAGAAAGATACCGAATCAGGAGAATGATCACTCTCTTACTGAACAGGCAAGCAGCTTCTGTGAGTGGGTTAAATGACTGTCCAAAGCTGAGGGAGGGACTCAGACAGGTCATAAGCCACAAATCCACACAGGACAGGGGACTGTCAGGACTTAACCTTTACTCTGAGTGAAATGGTAGGTCACTGGAGGGTTCTGACACACATTTTTAAAAGTGTCCTGCGGCCCTCTTTTTAGGACAGAATGTAGGAAGCAAAGGAGGAAAAAAGGAAACTATTTAAAGGGTCAGGGCAGTAATCCAGACACAGCTGATCGCACCTTATATCAGGATGGCAGCAAGGGAATTGGGTATTAAATGAATCCAGGAGGAAGAGCGAAAAGGCTTTGCAGACCCTGAATGTGGAGTGTGAGAGACATCAAGCTAATCTTGATGATACCCTTTGCAATGTTGTCCTACAAAAGCTTAAAATATGACCTATCCCCATCTTAGATGGGATATCAAGATATCATCTTAATTATTGCTCATCTGTTTGACCCTTATCACAATACTTACTAAAAAAATTTTGTTCATTAGATATTTAAATTTCTCCTTGAGAAATATTTGAAATTGTCCACCACTTGAAAATCAAAGCTACACCCTAAACTTCAAAGACATTTTTCTTTCTTTCCATCATTGTTTAGGAAATATTATGCACCAAATTAGTGTGCAGAGTCTCATGTTCCCTTCATCCAACTTCCCCAATAGTGACAAATCATATAACTACAGTGCGCTGCTCAAATCAGGACATTGGGATCAGTGTATGATTATTAACTAGTCTCTAAAATGTATTCAGTTGTCACCATTTTTATAACTTGCATTTGTGTTTTGATGTGTATGTAGTTCTATGAAATTTTGTTCAATATAGAGATTTGTGTAACTTTGACCAAAATGAAAACACAGAATCATTTCTTCATTATAAAAGAACTGTCTCCCACACTGCTTTCTTATATTTACATGTTCCCCTCAACATTCTCATCATTGCCCCTGGCAACTACTAATGTATTCCCTATCTGTTTAGATTATTCATTTGAGAATGTTAAGTAAATGAAGTTTTAGAATATGTAAACTTTGGATAAATAAATTAGATATAGAGGTAGATCCATATATATAGGTGTAGATACAGATAGATAGGTACATAGATACATAGATACATAAATGCATAGATAATATTTTACTACAATTAATATCTTGGAGATCAATCTCAGCTGTGTCATATATTGAACAGATCTTTCCTAGTGCTGAGTAGTATTCCAGTCTATAATTGTAGCACGCTGTTTTCAAAATATCAACAGCTGAACAATATGAGAGTAATTTCCATCATTTTGCTTTTGCTAATTTATGAACATTCATGGGAATTATTTATGCAAGTATAAATTATTCATACCAACTAAATGCCCAGAAAAGCAATTGCTAGGACATAAGATGACCGCTTGTTTAGTTTTACAAGAAAAGACCAACCTATTTTCAAAAATAGTTGCAACAACTTACACCATCATCAATAATGACTTGAAGACTCATTTTCTCTGTGAACGTATGATATTGTCACTATTTTTAAATTTAGCTGATTTGATACATGTATAATAATATTTTAATGTAGTTATACTTCTGTTACTTTAAAGACTGATCATATTGAACATTGCCTAATGTACTTATTTCGATACTTATGTTTTGTATGTTCAATTTCTGTTTTCATTGTTGAGATTTATGAATTATTTATATATCCCAGATATTTGTCTTTGTTTGATATGTAGTTTGTAAACACTTTCTACTAATCTGTAGTTTTAATTTCCTTCTCTTAACTGAGTCTTTCATAGCACAAATGTGCTTAATACTAATGAGGTCTAATTTATTATTTTTGTAGATCATGTGTTTATATTTTGCCTAAGAACTCTTTGGTTACTCTTAGCTTTCTAAGGTGTTTTCCAGTGCTTTCTTTTGAAGTTTTTTGACTGTATATTTTACATTTAAATCTTTGAAGGATTTTGAATTAATTCTATATATGTTATTTTCAGGTAAAGTTCTTTTTGTTTTGTTTTTTATACTTTATTTTCTCTTATTTTGTCTTCTGATGTTCATTTTTTCCAGCACCATTTATTAACATGACACTCTGTTCTTTATTTTAATTGCTTCTGCAATTTTGTTAAACATGGACTGGACAAATTTATTTTAGTTGTTTCTAGGTTCTGTTTCCCATTGATCTTCCTATCTGGTCTTCTGGCTAAACCCTCTTGCCTGGGGACAACAAACAAAGTATGTTTTAATATTCTATGTACTTTACAGGATGTTTGTAGAATTTTATATTAGTCTTTTACTTACTATTTCATATAAAGTTAAAGATAAGCTTGTCTGCATTAACAAAACATTTTGCTAAAATTTTATTAATTTTTATATCAAATTGAGAGAAGTGACATTTTCTTATTCAAGTCTTCAAATTCATAAAAAGATATGTCTATCTTCACATTTAAATTTATTCCATTGACATCTAGTAACTTTCAGCACATAGATACTGCAATTTTCATTTATGACTAGTATTTTATCTTCTTTTAGAATGTTAATAGTATTGCTTGAGTGACTCTGAAGAGTGCTTTATTGTATGTGATGTGTCACTGAGTTCACAGGTTCTCTCCACTCTTGACTCCAGCCTATTATTGAGCCTGTCCAGTGACTTTTTTTAGTTATTTAATTTTTAAGCTATTTACTTTGTTTTTGACAACTTCTATATCTGCCATCTTTTAATTGGATTTCTGCTACTTTTCCTGTTTTAAGGCATGTTCATAGTTGCACATTGAAGCATTTTTGTGATGTTTGCTTTAAAATCTTTGTCAGGTTATTCCAACACCTCCAACATTGGTGGCATCTGTTGATTGTCTTCTTATTGAAGTTATGATTGTAATGGCTCTCACTATGGTGAGTTGCTAAGGATCATGCAGTAGACATTTTGAATAATATTTATAGGTCTTTGGATTCACATTAATGCCATTTTCACCACCTGTGACCCTGTTTGAATGCTATGTATAGGTTCAGGTGGAGGTAGCTATTCCTTTCTGAGCTGCCGCCCATTAAAACCACTTTTATCCACCATGATAAAAGTGGAATGTCAGTTTGAACTGTCTCATGAAGATGATTATGGCAAAACTGCAGCTTCCCCTGAGCTTCATTAACATCTCCTCAGCAAAAGCAAAGCACCAACTAGTGAATGTGTCACAGCTACACAGTGGAGGTGTAAGCTCCTTTCTGAACCCAGCTGATAGTAGAGGATGAAAATTGGGTACTTACATAATTTCACTGATCCTTATTTATGCTTTGTGGGGATGATGCTCATGCTGGTATCAGAAGATATGGAATACAAACCAGTCTCTGCTCAAACCACTTCGTTCTCTCTTGTTGCTGCCAGTGGGGTAAAAATTTACTTCTCTATTGGGTTCAACTAATTTTACAGGGCGTGTGTGTGTGTGTGTGTGTGTGTGTGTGTGTGTGTGTGTGTGAAGTCAGTTGGATTGGAGGTTAAGCTCTCTGCTGGTCTCTGATAATACTGAAAAATGTTTGGAGTCCAGACTAATCCACCCAATTCCACTTCCTTTACCCTTTAGGCTGCTGGCTGATGCTAGAGACTCGGCGTCCTGCTAGTGTCCACTAACACCAAAGGGAAAGTAACTGGGTCAGAGCAGTAGAATCCTGCTGCTTATTTCATTCAACTATTGAGCTCCCCACTTGGCCCTACAAATATTTATGGTAGAGAAATTTGAGTATTGTAACCTGTTTTCACAGGGAATGAGTAGGTCAGCTCTCCCTATTTAGTCTCAGTCAAACTGCCAGGTAGAGGGGTTAGTTTTTCCAATGGTGTTTGATGGAAGTGGAACAGGTATTGCCAAAATGGCTTCCTCTGCTTGTAGGTTGCTCCTCCCAGATCGTTTTGGCTACGAGGAGCCAACTTTTCTTAAGCCTTTTGGTTTAAATGGTTTCTGTTGGCAATTAAGAGCTAAGGATATCTTTAGCTCCCTGCTTGGATATATGGGACGTCTCACATAACAGTACTTAGAGGACTCACTGCCATGTTCTTCATCAAGCTCCAACATGTCTATGAGTTTATCCATTTTCTTTCTACCTATACTAGTTCCCTAAGGCTATGACAAAAATTTCCAAATTTTTGTGTCTTAAAATTACAAAATTTTACTTTGTCTGAATTTTGGAATTTAAATGTAGAAAAGCAAGCTGTTAGCAGGTCTACATTTCCTTTGAAATCTCAAGTAGAGAATGCTTCTTTGCTTCTTTCAGACTCTAATGTCTTCTAGTGTTTCTTGGCTTGTGACAACATAACTCTAATATCTTCTCCATCTTCATCTGGCCTTCTTTTCTCTGTGTCTTTTATAAAGATGTTAGTTATTTTACTTAGAACCCGTCTTAAATCAAGATGATAATATCTGGAAAACCTTGATTTATCTGCATCTGTAAAAATATTTTTTTTCTAAATAAATTGACATTGGCAGACTCCAGAGGTTAGAAGTTAGACATATCATAGTGAGGGGCACTATCCAACCAACAATAACTGGGCTCAGAAACTTGTTTGATGTGCTATATCCAGATGCTTTAGTTGCAAGAATAAAGAACCTGGAAGAATTTGCAATATTCTTCTTAGTCAAAACCCCACTCATTTTTCAATATTCATTTTGTTCCCTATGAGTTCGATTGGAGACGTTTATGTTCTAAAAGGTGTTTTAACTCTTTTTCTGACTGATAGCAAAATCTTTCTGATGGAATTTTGAACATGAAAACAGTTCCTGATTAAAGGAAAGCATTAATGTCTTGATGGATTTTATCTCAGTTTATTCTGTCCTCTCTATTCAATGCCTGTATCATTTATTATTTGCCATCAGAGTGCTCCATAACAAATCCAAAATTTTGGGAGTTAAAATAATAACCATCCATTTAGTAGTGAATAAGAAGGATTTATTTATTTATGAGCACTGAGTTCTGTGGGTCTAGTTGGGTGAATTTTCTGGTCTCAGCTGACCTGGTATGGTTTCTGCTGGGATGACTGAAATGATTCAGCCTTTCTTAATATTCTTTATCATCCAGAGAGACTGGATTTAAGATGATAACAGAGACCATGATTGAACAGAAAATGCAAGTGTTTTTAACAAATATTCTACCATCATAATGACCAAACAAGCCCCATGGGAGGGCATACAGTCAGAGCAGGGCAAGGATACACAGCAACTGGAGCCACAATATTAACATAGGTAAGGGTGCCGAATGAGAAAGAATTTCTTAGTGTTCATTGACTCATCTTAAACAAAATCTTCATTATATATTACATTGGCCTCTCAATATTTTAAAGGAAAGCAACTTCCTTATTGCTTGTTAAATGATCCTATATAGTCCACACACAAGACACTTAGGTCCAGTTCTAACCATCTGGAAATCTCCTGTTTTTTTTAAAATAATTGTGTTACATGATCAAGCTCAAAATATAGAAAGTCTTCATTTCCTTGGTGTTCTTTTCAAAATTAGACATTTCAAGGCATTCCAAAGTGCTTTAAATGCAAGTAAAATTTTATTGATTTTTAGCCACTTGTTCAAATCATAGAAGGTGTCTAATGCATTGTTTTAGTCCACACAGAATACATGCCTTACATTTCTCTCATGATGAGTACATTTTGGAAGTATATGAAGGACTGGAAGTCAGTCTATGCATGGGGAGTTCCCTGAATGTGTTTTAAATCATTTACCTCAGAAAATATAATTAAGCATTGTACTGAATTTATTTAGGTTCACTGTGAAAGTTCTTTTGTATGATAGAATATATTAAATAAAATCTGAGACAAAATTTTACTCCTAAAGTGAACTAAAATTAGTATAGATTCTCCCTTGGTATTATTATAACTTGCCTGTGAAAGAAGACAAAACAACACATTCAAAACACACATTTTTCATTCTTTGAAAAGATATAATGGTTGTATGATATCTATTGTGGAGTAAATAACAGCAATACCATAATAAGCAATAGTTTCCTCTTATGCTGTAGAAAAAGAAAGCCACAAGGGTAGAGCTCTGTCCATGAGATAAGAACTGTGGTTCAGGGAATATTAGCAATTCAGAGTCCACTTCAGCAGATGAAAATGTGAGCTACGTGATCACTGGATTCCATGCTACTTTAAAACCAAAGTAGAGCCTGGTGAATTCCTATGCAGAAATAGAGCATCTATACAAAGGACAACATGAACAAAAACTCTTATTGTGTCCCTGCAGTGACTACATCCATAACATCTATTAACTGCATCTTTTTGGAAGCCAGTGCTTGAGTCTCAGTTGAGTACTGGTACCAGCATCGGAGATTTGACTAGAGATAAAGATGCATCCTTTCCTTTTTTATATAGAGAAACTACAACCAATAAAGCACGTCTGTTTTCATTTGTAACTGACTGTGTTTAGTGTGCCTAGTTTTCGGCAAACTGGGGAGAAAGTTTGAAAGTTATATCCTTGCGCCATGCATATACAACTCATTCCTGATGAATGCCATCTCAATCATTGCTAAAAGCTTGCCGCGCAGTTTAGAACACAGTTTAGTAAACAGCTGATAAACTTTTGTTATCTAAAAGATTTTGGGAAGTATATAATTTGATTTTTTTCAAGTTTTAAGCCATATTGTCATGTATTAACAAGCCCGTTTTATATGTGAGTATGTTGAGTCATCATTCAAATAAAACTTTACATAGCTAAGAAATTCTTGTGATGTTATTGACTCAACTGTGTATTAAAAATGTGACTGCAATTGTAAACTTTGAACATTACACTGAATCAAAATTCAAGGATTAATAATTTTTTTTAAAGTAGAGTAAGTTTATCGACATGATGTTTATACTGTGTGTCCTGAAGAGACTGAATTAATTTCAGGATAGTATACATGCCTGAAATTAGTTTTGTAATGGACTTCATTGTTGCCTTTTTTGGTATAATTGTGAAAGTATTTGAATTCACCTTGCCTTTTTTTGAAAAGAAAATCTATTATTTACTTTCTATTTACTGTCTCTGTTTTTATTCTACCATTCACAAGGTATAACTCAAAATGGATGTGATTTCTTTTTAAATACAGGAAGAACTATGTATATTATTATTACTAAAATCCTTAAATAAGAAGTTACTATGATATTTAAAATCAACATCACTTTTTCTACTAGCTGCTTGCTGTGTGCTGTCAAGCAAGTTTATTATTCACTGTTGGAATTGCACCAGCTGTGCACTCTCTAATATGAGATCTTCTTTGCTTCAGACCATTTGGGAAGCTACCTCCCTACTACCACAATATTAAAATGATTCTTCTGGCAATTATTCAGAAAGATTTTTCTATAGAAGAAAATTCCCTTTTTATCAAAGGACTAACACCTACTGTTTTGACGAATATTACTTCTTTTCACTTAATGCTATAAAAAGAGATTATTGTAAACAGAAGCTGCTTACATCTGTATAAAATAATTTATAAACTCATGGCTATTGCTCTGAAAATGCTTTAAAGCAGAAATGAATCTGGGATGTGAAGATGATGAAGCATTATTCAAATAAAAACTTGCTTCACAGACATTAATGGATGTGACTGACACAGCTATGATTTTACACCATGAATCTATTTTTAATTTTTAATAGTTTTCTAAGAAAAAGACAGGGAACAAAAATGCACACAACCAGCCAGAGATTCAATCAAATCCTGTTTCAATTGCTCAACAAACAACACAATTATACATATTTAAGTTTTGCGTTTTTTTTTTAAGGGTTTATACAAAAGTGTCTCCCTGTATGTTTTTCCCAATGTATTAGTTCTAATAACATCAAACTGTTATTTTTAATGAACAATTCAAGTCCAGAGGAAAGCTCTTCATTTTGACTACTAGCCAACTTCATTTTAATGTTCTTTTTATAGATAATGGAGTATTTAAGGGAATACCTAAATTTATGGTCCCAAATCATGATGCACCTCTGTGTCATTTTCCTGGGGCCTACTGTTGAAAATTTAGACTCCAGGAGAACCCTTTAATAATGCAGGATCTATCTATAATAATGATAATAGTTTCATACTAATGTAAGTTCTGGGAGTTCCTTCTTAATTTGTCTATTAGAACTTGCTATAAGATATATCAGAATGCAGTGGACACCAAAGAACAACTCTCAGTAGAATCAGCAAAGATTTGTTACAAAATTCTTAGAACTTCTGTTGTGACTCGCAGGTCAGGTCATGTCTAAACCTTCCTCATCTGCTTCAGGATGTGTCAAGCTCCCAAACCTGAGAGGTCCTAGACTTCCAGCTGGAGACCACCCTACTAGTGAGGTTGGGCTTTGTAGAGTTTCCTCTTGCTCTGGAGCCTATTCAGAGCTGGGAGCCTTTAAATGAACTTGAGCATTTATCCCAAGAGGTAACGTGCTTCCAGTACAAGGAGCCAAAGGGAGTCAGCAAAAATTGTGCTTCTTATATAATGTTAAGACAATATGTAGGAAATCTTTCATTGTGAAAGTTACTATGCAATATAGTATGGAATTTGCTAAAACAAGATTGATGGGTGCTATGAGAAACTACTCATACTACTCATACGTGTGTTGTACCAAAGTGTAAGTAGCTCCTGCTTTTAAATTGTACATTTCCTGTAGGACCTAGAAAACCCATTCCTAGGTAAATACACAAGAAAAATAAAAATAACACAGGCCCACACAAACGCTTATAGGTAAATGTTAATCATAGCATTCCTCATAATAGTTAAATATGTGGGGAACCCAGACATCCACCAACTAGTGAATGGAATAAATAATGTGGTGTATCAATACAGTAGAATATCATTCATCAAAAAGGAATGCTATGCAGATACATACTACAACCTGGTTGAACCTTCAATATATTAGATAAGTGAAAGAAACCAGACACAAAAGACCCTATATTGTGGCAGTGTTATATGACGTATTCCAAAAAAGTAAAATTACAGAGACTAAAAGATTATTATTTACCTAATACTGGGGAGTAGGAAGTAGGAGTGACAAAAATCATTAAGTTTCTTTGTAGAGCAATAAAGGGTGCTTTGTTGCCAAGAAAAAGTCACATTTCTTTAGTTGAGTTGCATTAATTGGGGTCTAGTAAGAACTGGTGAAATAATATTCTAAGAGACATTTCTGTACATTAAGATACAATTTAAGTCAAGAAACATTTACACAAGCAAAAGAAAATGCAGAGATGAGTAGGAGTCACCTTGCTCTCCTCTCCAGGAAGAGTGAATGATGTTGCTCCTGAGATCTGGTCCTTTATCTACAGCCACTGCCGGAGAAGCTGCTAGAGACAGGGAACAGATTTTGTCTTGCATTTTTCACTTGCTGATCTCCTGATTTCTTATGACCTCTCCAGTTGGTTGAAAATGGATGGAAATGAGCAGTATGAAACCCATCTTTTGTTTTTCTGCAAATATCAGAGAAAAAGAAAAAGAAGAAGAAATGAATGTGAGCACAAACTACTCCAAAGCCAGCACACTTGAATTCTAATATTTAAGTGATTTCACCACTTTTTACCTCTTTTCATAACACTAACTGTTCTTGGGCTCTGACTGCTCACTCCTGTCAGACATCTCTTCATACTGTTCTTTGTTGTACACTCTTCTCGGACTCCCCATCTTCTATTGAGATTTTTTTTATTACAAGTAAACTCAGTGATAATGTTTTCTATAAAACTACTGTAGAAACTATATGTTCTACCATCCATCCCACAACTAAAAAATCAGTTCTCAATTGTTGTTATTTTGTTTAATCTTTCCATGTAAATTATAGCATCATGAAGGCATAGAATATCCTCTAGACATTAACACTGAGAATAGCTAGCATATAATATTTAAAAAGGGATTCTTAAAAATATTATAGAATGATCAATTATTTTTTCCAGCACGTAAGAAGGCTGAAATTAAAAGGTCACTTTTAATACATTATAGAAAATTAATCCTGTTTTTTGTGTGTTTCCGTCCACTAATTTTACTGTGAAGTTATGCCACAGATTGGTGAGTTTCATTTCTTACTGTACTAATATGTTAAGGATATAAAACACTATCCAATACTAGCATGTTTTTCACTTACCATTTTTTTCATTCCACTCAATGCTAAGTGATGAGAACATTCCTTGAAGAACTCAAAAGTTGGAATAGCATGATATGAATGAAGCACCTTTAGAAATATAGTGTAACATAATATCTAGGGAGGCATCATTGAAACAAACTTCCAGAGCCAATATTTTCCTAGGAATAGGAAAGGAGGTTGATAAGTACATTCACAGAAAGATAGAAATTCACTTCTTCCATTATACCCATGGTCCATGCAGCCCACTATGCACTTGTTCACAGAGATTCTAAAGGGCAAAATGAAGGCCTTCGTATTTAGAATACTCTATCTTCCTTTATCACTACATATGGCTTTGCTATTTACAAATCAGCCCAAATTCATCATATATCTTACCAGTATATATTTTGATGTAATGTGTTTATTATTATGTTTTTTATCATTTATGCAAAGTACTAGTTTCTTTGCAAAGCAAAACAAATACACTAAGAAAAGTCTGGATTACCAGATTGAAAAAATACCAGTGTTATTTCCTAGTTTACCGATTCACTTATTCACTGTTTTCATATGTACACTTTTATAGGAGTTGTGTCAAAATGATACATGAGTCTGTTTTCAGGTTTATTCTTATTTTGTATTGGCAATTTAAGCAGTAACCATCAGTTAAATAATACAAAACATTAGACTAAAGATAGAAGTGTTTGTCATTTCAATCTTAATATGTACTAATTATTTATAAATATTTTTTAAAGTTTTCATATTCTAAATTTTGACTTGGAAATTCTTCTGGGGTGATAAACACAATTTTATTGGTTTATATTGCTAGTAATTTAAAAATAAGTGTTAAACTAGGAAACACAATAAAAAAGGACAAATTCTGTGATAAAAATCAAGAATTTATTTATAGCCAAGCAAAGAAGGGATAAAAAGTCAAATGGATGACTCCAGTTGGCTAAAAGTCTTTTTAATTAGTGATCTGGCTTTACTGTGAGCTTGAGGGGCAGAATCTCATATACACTGGTTTGAACATTTTGAATCATCTTAAGTTTAGGACATTACACTTTATTCAAGAGCAGTGTGACCTTAGTTTTGCACACCTAACTCTGATTTCATATCCAATTGTGTATTAATGATAGCTTCTTGGGGTTATGCTTAATAGTGAGAACTAAATCTATGCATGCTATATTTGTTAAATATGAACAAGATAAAATAAACCTTTTGAAGATGTGCATCTACCTATATCTTTCAAAGGTGATGTGTATAAATTTCTTAATCTATAAGAATTGGTATGGTTCAGTTGACATAATGGAAAATTTATTAGTTAAATTACTGGAATAAGTATTAACATTATTTTAGACTTTTAAAATATTCAATTTCGTTATGTGATGTGTTCTGGAATCATAGAGAGAACTAAGGTCAAAATGAAATTTCACACCTTTGAGATCTTTCAAATCTTCTGCTTGGAGTTGCAATATCTGAAGCATCTCAAAATTAATGAGAATATATTAGAATATAATTAAGTACCAATCCTTTATTCAGAAAGTTCAAATGCAAATATTGCCTCTTTGCTGAGTACGCATATTAGTTTGGTAAAAGAATTGTGATTTAACTGAGACTATTATGTCCTTAATAATTTATTCAAATTCATGAGATTATTATCGAACTAATTAGCTAGAAACATGACTATTTCTGTTATTCATTAAATGTAAAAATTCTTCACAAAATAAAGGACAAAAATGAAAAATGATCTAAATGATCTACAAAAAGACTAATAAAGAGCTGATAATATCTACCAAAGAAATAGTAATACTTTACTTTGGGAATAATTTTAGCTAAGCCAAATGAAGAAAACAAAAGTTTTTTTTATCACTGATTAGTTATTTCAAGGAAGATCACTTTGATTAAAGAAATCAAAGACATATGTATCTTTCTATGCTGACTTTCAGAGATATCATCAACTTGTCTTCCATTGTTGAGAAACAATTACAGTTTACAAGTCAAAATTTTCAAACTCTTGCTATACACCTTCAATTATTACATTTATTTCTAAGTATATAACAACAGTAATTAAAATTAATCAATTGAAAATAAAAGAATTCATAACATGAAGATATCTATTAATTGTTAAGTATTCATTTAACTCAGGTATACTTATAAGAAGAAAGAGTATCATGTATTTTTATTCTACACACAAGCAAGTCACAGGTATTAATTTGTGTTGGGGAGTTTCTTTCAAATTATCAATATATAAGTTACAGAAAGTTTTATATTAAATTGTATTACCAAACTGTGGAAAGAACTGTTTATTTCATATGAATACAAAGCCTATTGTAAATTGCAAGCAGCAGAAAAGTGAGATTTTAAGTAAGAACATGACTTCATTTCTCATGATTTATCAACATATAATAAGAGAGCATAAAAAAGTGGATCCAATAGCTGCTAGATGACACAAAGAAGAATAATCTAAAATTAACTGGAAGTAGTGAAAAATCCAAAGACAGCTCAAATGACATTAAAAACCTGTTTACAGAAATAATAGCAGACACTATACAAATATTGGAAAAGAGTTTAACAAACAGGTAAATGAGGCATATAGAGTCCCAAAAGCTACAATCAGAAAGAACCTCTTCATGACATATCATGATCTAAAGCAAGAACAGGATCTTAACAGCTGTTAGAAATGCAATCAATCACTTATAAAGGTAAACTCATTCGAATTACAGCAGATCTCTCAATACAAACCTCAAAGGCCAGGAAAGCTTGGAGTGAAGTGTTTAAGTTCCTAAATGGAAACAATTTCTATTACAGACTGAAATAGTCTGCAAATATATCTTTCAAATTGATCAAAAAATAAAATATTTCCATGATAAAGAGCACCAAAGCCAATTTATGGCCACAAAACTAGCCCTCTCAAAAGTTCTCCAGGATATTTCAGAAAGAGTCAATGAAGCAAACAATGACAAAAGGTCCAACAGAATGAATACACCAGGTAGGGTGAGCAGGTAAATAAAAGAGGGCATCAGCAACAGGAAAATAATGCAATGACACGAGTAAGTAAAAAACTTCAAAAAATAACTGTTAATGTGAATGGTCTCAACTAGCCAATCAAAAGAACCAGATTAGCAGAATGAATCAAGAAATATAATCCAACAGTGTGCAATATACAAGAAACACATTTAACCTAGTGGAAATGCACAGACTAAAAATCAAAGGATGGAAAGCAACATGAAACAAAAACAAGCAGGGGTAGTTACCCTACTTTCAGACAAGTGGACTTTAAGCCAAAACAATAATAAATGGTGGTGGGGTTGTGGGGAAAAAGGAACTCTTCTACATTGTTGGTGGTAATGGAAATGAGTACAACCATTATGGAATTAAGTACAGAGATCTCTCAAAGAACTGAAATTAGAAATTCCATACAACCCAGATATCCCCTGCTAGGTATCTTCCTCAAAGAGTTTAAGTCATCATACTAAAGTTATACTTGCATACCAATGTTTATAGAAGCACAATTCATAATAGCTAAATTCTGGAAGTGGCCTGTATACCCATCAACAGCTTACTAGATTACCAAATTGGGGAATCTATATATAACGGAATATTACTAGGCTATGAAGAATGACAGATTTGAGGAATTTGTAGAAAAATAGATGCACCTAGAAAACATAATGCTGAGTGAAATGAAACAGACATACAAGCTTGAATATCATATGGTATCCTTCATTTGAGTGAGCCAAAGAACACACAAAGAAAATGAAAAAAGACAGAGAAAGGGACATGGGGAGAGATTTCTCACAATAGGCAAATGGAAGAAGGGAAGGGGAAATGAGAGAACTAAAGATATGCCATGTACAGGACATTAATAACCCTAATCAATGTAAATGTTGTAAGCTATAGCATGTGCTAAGACAAATGCTATCAACAGGTAAGAAAGAAAAGCTGCAATGTGCACATGTAACCACTCCCCAAGATGACTGTACACTGCATGTTACAAAATAAAATAAACAAAAGCAATAATCACTTAGTGGAATTATGTTAATGTAAAAGCTTCTACACAACAACGCAAACAACTAATAGACAGAAGAAACAGCCTTCAAAATGGATAAAAAACGAATTTTCAGCTATTCCATGCACAGGAGACTATATCTAGAATCTATAAAGAACTCAAAAAATTAAACCTTCCAAAATACATGACCCAATCAAAAAATGGGTCACTGAAATGAATACATCCTTCTCTGAAAAAGTACAAATGGCCGTTAAATAAATGAAAAAACATTCGACATCACTAGACATTAGAGAAGTGCAAAGTAAAACAACTCTGAGATTCCACCTTACTTCAGTCCCAATGACTATCATCAAGAAAACAAATAATCATAAATGCTGGCAAGGCTGTGGGGAAGAAGAAACACTTGCACATTGTTGGTGGAAATGTAAACTAGTTAAACCATTATGAAAATCAGTATAGAGATTTCGCAAAAAAAACTAAAATGGAAATTCCATTTGACCAGCTATCTGCCTTCTAGGTATCTACTCCAAAGAGTGAAAGATATATTACAGTGTTATATGCACACTCATGTTTACAGCAGCACAACTCATAACAACTAAATCTTAAACATAGCCTGGGTAAATTGCCAGATGAATGGATGGAGAAAATGAATTTACACGCAATGGGGTGTGACTCTGTCATAAAGAAAACAAAACTGGAGCCATCTGTAGGAACAAGGAAATGGATGCACCTAGAGATCATAATGTTAAGTGAAATAAATCAGACACACAAGCTTAATATTGGATGGTTTCTATTAGATGAGAAACCAAAAATATAAATACAGAGTAAAATAAAGGTTAGATAATACGTAGTGGGGAGACAGATCTTTTCAGTTGGTGAGCAATCAAGTGATGGAGAGGGGAAGGAAGGAAGGGAAGGGAATAAAAATAACTAAGATGTGTTATGTTCCTGTGCCAACTACCCACAAGCTGTGTAATCATTATGTACCAATAGAAAATAAAATTGATAAAATAAAAATATAGGCCCAAATATATCAATATTTCTGTTTTCTCCATATCATCACCTGCTAATATTTGACTTTAAAAATTTTATGAGCTCTTGCTAATTTTATTATGATGAGCGATACTCTACCGTAATCTGAACACTTTGTTTGATGTCTTACAAGCCTGTGGATCTTAGATAATTTTTCTGTTTGACTTCTTTTCATTCTATTCTAGTGGGGATTGGAGAGGTCAACTTAATGCAGCCAGGTGGTGGTAGAATTCCAGGTTTTCTACTCAATCTCCTGTAAGGACGGGGGAGGCATTCCTTCTTACTGCTGCGGGGAAGGTAGTCCAGCTCCCTATATTGTTTTCTCTAACATTTCTGAAGGAAGGTGATCATAACTACCTAGACAAAAAAAATACATCTATCTACTCAACATTCACTGACACTCTCTTGGCGATGGGGCTGGGTTACCTTCTCATAGTCGGTGAAGGTGGAAATCTAACTTTCCACTAGTCTTTGCTGCTGAGAATGATAAAGGGTTCACAATAGTTTTCTATCTTGTTTGGCTGGAATATATATCCTGTTTTATCTTGCTAGGCTGCCTCTTTCCAAGTTCTTTGATTAGAGAAAATAAACTTTTCTTCCATTTTTAAAAATTCCTTCTGTGCATGTTGATGCTTTCATGTTACAATATTTTATTCAGCTCCAATTCTTGAGTATATAGGTCCAAAATAATGCAGAAACCCCACTTATATTCTATTTTCCCTTTTTTTCTTAGGTCACAAGAAAGTATAACTTCTTTCCACCTTTCCAAGTTTTATGGTTGGTTAGTCATAAAGTCTACTTTATAGTTCTACTTTGTGAAGGGAATAGGAGAAATGCATTTCCACTATCTAGGAGAAAAAGTCCAATAGGTTTATTTTAAACCAGGTCAGTCAAATCTGTTTTCAATAAGTATGCATATATTTATATTAATAAAATAATATTCTATTGAAATAATCTTATAAAATCTAGTAAATTTAAAGCAACCAAACCTCCAAAATATAATATCTATTTATTTGGACAATTCAAAGATATATTCAGAATATAAAATGATAGAAAATATCTACTTAGCAGGAATATCTGTCCTGGTAAAATCTTCATTAATATTTATTATAATTACTATTAAATCTTTTATTGAAAATATATGACATGTAAACTCTTTTGATTTGCTGATTTTAATTTTTTATCTAATCAATTTATTTTCACTATAACTTGATTCTTATTTCTTGTCCTCAGTGATTTCTCTTATTAAAGATCTAGTCTTCATTTTCATGTTCTTGATACAGAATGCTATGAGGAATCATAACTGAAACAGTGTATATTCTATACTTAGTTTATTTATGGGCTTCTCAAAGTACAACAGATATGAGACATTGCATCTTACCATCATGACTCCAAACAAGCTTGAATAGAAAAATATTTGATGATCAATAACATGCATATTTGAATTGAATTGTAACTTGGTTCAATTTATTTATAGATCTTTCAATGAAGTAGTTTCTTAACTGTACTCACAACACAACAATGAACTTGAAGCCAAAGATGTGTGATGCGCTCATTTCATTTGCTTTAACTGTGTCCAGAATCTGCCTTTTCTACTATGAAGGCTCATGGCCAGATATCATTCTCTCTGACAAAGTCTGAACCTGTATTCAATATATAGAGATGTAACTTTTGATGGAAAGGATTCTTGATTCTACTTGCAATATCAACATGAATCCAGAGCAAGTCAAGTTAAACTTTAATCTAACTAATACTGGGATGATTCCAAGATAATTGCAACTGAGTTGTTGGTGCTCATTTTGCCCTATTATTGTAGTAATTATTGGTGGGTGGGTCTCTAATCATAAATTTAAATTTAAATTGACCCAAGCACTGTTCAGTGTGGAACAAAACTGATTGTGTAAATATTTGGACTCAAAATTTCCCACCTTTCCTCTTGCTCATTTATGTATTGCTTTGCTGTGGCTAAACACTGTGTGTCTAATAATCATAGGTTGTTGGAACCATGGGGCCTCTTCCTGGGGAGAAGCTTTGTTTTTCAAAGTTTACAGAGAGTTCATCTGTACAAAACACATACTCATTAGCCTGGCTTGGCTTTTATTTTACTTTCTAATATTTTATATATTAAACACTATAACACTCTTACTAATTTTCATATATGAACAAAAATACTGACTAAAGTACTTTACAGTAAAAAATACTTTACTAAAGTTAACCCAAACCATAGAGGACAACTTTTTCTAATTTTGTAATTGGTAATTAATTTTCTATAATTTTCTTGTATATATGCGAAGAGCATTTTTATGTAACTTGTTGATTAGTGAACATTAGAATTACAGACTTTTTAGCCAAAAGTGACCTCAGGTATTCATTATCTTCCAGATAGGAATGTTAAAACTTATGAATAATAAATTTCTCAAAAAATGAGTAAATGGACAAATAATAGGTAACATTAGATTTTGTCTAAATTGAAGGCTCTCAAGCTCTAAGACCCTTTGTCAAAATTACTTTAAGAAAAGAACTCTTTTAGAAATCAGTCAAAATAAGAATTTGTTAATTTATATGTAAGAAAGTTGACTAGAGGCTTTTTCAATTCATCTTTCTGTCATAACCACACAGATGATGACTGCATACAAATATTGCTTTCAGTCACCCAAGCACACCTTTCATTTAGGGAAATCTTAGTTACTCCCTCACAGATGGCCATGGGACAGCATATGCTGTCAGATATAATTTTGTCTAACTTCAGCGTGTACCTACTCTTTCCATTAAAACATCTTTCCCACTCCATGGGATTAGGTTCTCGGGTTCATCATAAAAGCCATAAGGCTTTTACCTATCATTCATTATCTCCTAGAGACAAGCCCCGAGGAAGTCATTTTCATTCATCATTATTCCATTCTCTTTTGATATTGGGGTAAGTTCTGGTATTTCATTAATAACCATTTTAATGTTCAGATGATACATTAATAATGCCATAATTTTTCCTGTAATGAGGTATAACAATGATAGTATAAATAGTTCTTATTTTCCTGAGTATATTAATTTGGACAGCTGGGCTTCTGTTTTGAAAACTTTCTTTTTGGTTTAGAAGTTGATGCCAAATTTCATTGGACTCTTTCCCTCAGCCCTCCTAATGCTACCACCACTTTGTTAATGTAATTTTTTTTCCTTATGTTGTAGGCATCTGTTTGCAGCATTTTTCTGTCCACTATAAAGAGTTTTTGCAAGAATCTGTACTTGGATGTAAAATATATACAAATGTGTTATTTAAGTGAAAATATTATACATAGTGATTGCTTAGTAGATATGTCATAAATTACAATTATTGTTGTGTAGAACACGTTTAAATGATTATTTTACTAGTGTTCTGGGTTGACTCAATCAAAATTTCTTGATGTTCTAGTGCATGAATAGAAAATGTAGATTCTACTATAGATACATAAAAGCATGCTTAAGTAAATAAAACCATTTCTTGAAATTAGAGCTAAACATTAATTAGACAAAAGATATGTAATTGAAAGGTAAAATTGTAAATTCAGCCTCTTATTCCTTATGCTTAAGCATGATAACTACAGTCTTATTATAGAATAACTACTTCTTATAGAATAAACACCAGGTATGATGCTTAGATGGACAGAAATGGGAAGATATTTTTGGCTGTTGTGTTTGCAAGCAACATACTTTTATTATGGTTTAGATCTAGAATGTCCCATAAAATTCTCACACATTCAGAGACAGATCTTCTGGAAGGTGAGTAAATCATGCAGGTGCTATACTCATCAGTGAATTCATCCACTCTTGAGGTCATAGGCTGAGTGAGTTGTTAGGAGGTGGACTTACTGGAATGGTTCTCTAGGGGCATGATCTCTCTAAGGGTGTATTTCTCTTCTCCTCTCCCTTTTCATTCTTTGCTTCCTGCTCACCACAACATGAGCAGTTTCCTCCACTATTGCACTCTGCCATGCTGTTTCTACTTTGGAGCCAGACAATTATGAACTGAAGCTTCAAAGAAAGGTGAGCCTAAATGAACCTCTCCTTCTTTAAGTCGGGGGTATTGAGTATTTTGTTCCAGTGATGAGAAAGTTACTAGAACAATTTTTAACTGGGTAAATCTACTGAAGAGGCAGATAATGCACTGAATGTTCTGAAAGACCATAAAATAATGGATGTCAACCAGAAATGTTTTTTTAGAATAAGAAAAAGACTTTTACATTTTGCAACACAAAATAAAAATGTTTCTGATTTTTTTCTAAATACTATTAAAACAATGGAATAATATATAAAATAAACATAAGAAGGCACTAAAAGGTAGAGAGAAGAAGACAAATTAGGGAGCCGGGACCTACATAATAACAAGATGGTAAATCCCTTCAATAATTTTTTGCCATACATAATTCAGACAAGTCTAGGGAGTTGATATTCCATGAATCCCAACAGGCAAAGACATAAGAAGGTCCCTCCAGAGCTTGCTTTCTCTTCAAGAAAGACCACACAAAGGCCATACTAGCAAGATAAAAACTTTTAGACATTATTTGAAGACCACAAGGAGAAAATGAAAAGACACTGCAGTTAAATTGTGACCCCTCCTTTGCCCTCTTAAAGAGTGACTAGGGAAACCTTGAGAACCTGAGCTTCCTCTGTTGCTCTTCTGTACCAAGTAGCCAAGGTTCCAGCACAGGTAGGGAGTCTAGTAGCCCTGGGAATTGGTTATGGTGTTGATGGAAGCCTCACTTGACATTAGTGAAGCCACTTTTGACTTCTCCACAGCAGTGGTGTCAGAGGAGGATGTGTGGAGAGTCAGGAAATTCACCACACCACTGCTGAGTAGAGATGTAGCCCTTATCCCCTAGTGTCATAGAGGCCAGAAAGGAAGCAAAAATGCAGCACTCTTATATACTCAAAGACACTGAGAGCTAATAAGACCTAACAAGGGACAAAAACTTCCATCAATACCCACAAGTGAAAAGGACTTCATTCCTCCCCAAGTGACAAGAGGTTAGGTGGAAAATTTGACCTTCTATCAAATATTGGAAGGCCAAACAATGGACACCTCCAAAATCCAGATTATTAGTACCTACTTCTAAAACTTGTACTCAAATAAATTGGAGAATCCAGAATAAATGAATAGTTTCCCTTAATTACCAAAACAGAGCCAAGAAGATATAAAAAATAAGTATAATACAATAACATACAATAGAATTGAGGCAATATTTTAAAAACTACCAACTAACAAAATCCTAGGACACATTGAATTCACCACTGAATTCTACACAAATTTCAGAGGAGATATAACATAAAAACTCCTCAACCACTTAGTGAAATAAAAAAGGAAAGAATAGTTTAAAAATCACTTTGAAAGCTAGCATTAGATCTGAACCCAAATGAAAAAGCAAATGACTCATTTCCTTAATGAACATAGAAACAAAATTCCTCAAGAAGATTCTGCAAATGAAATGCAAGAAATCATGAAAAAGATCCTGCACAATGACCAAGTAGGCTTCATCCCAGAGATGAAAGGATGGCTCAACATATGCAAATCAATAAATGTAATACATTCCATAAGCAGAGGCAAAGACTAAAATCATATGATCATCTCAATAGATTCAGAAAAAGCCTTTGACAAAACCCAACATTCGTTCATGTTAAAAAACCTGAAAATAGGTACAGAAAGACCTTACATCAATCTAGTAAAAGCCACTTGTGACAAATCAATTGCCAATATCATATTAAATGGAGAAAAGCTGAAAGTTTTCCCTGTACTTTGGGAACAACGTAAGGATGTGCACTATCATCACACCTGTTCAATATAGTACTCAAAGCATTAGCTGGAGCAATTAGGCAAGTAAAGTAATAATAGGAACATTTACAGGAAAGAAAGAAGTTAAATTATCATTTTTTGCAGAGGGCATGATCCTCTACATAGAAGACCTAAAAAAATTCCACCAGAACCCTCCTAGGATTAATTATAAATCAGCAGTGTAGCAGAATGCAAAGTCAACAATGAAAAATGAATAATAATTCTATATACCAATAATGAATTGAAAAAGAATTTAGAAAAAATACCATTCACAATAATTTAAAAATTAAATACTTAGAAATGAACTTAACCAAGGAAGGGAAAGACCTCTCCAGTGAAAATTAGAATACTCTGAAAATAAAGTATTGAAGAAGACATCAGAAAAATTGAAAGATATACCTGTTCTTGGATAGGCAGAACCAATATTGTCAGAATGGCCATACTACCAAAACTAAGGAATAGATTTAATGCAGTTCTAATCAAAATACTAAAAACATTCCTTAAAGAACTAGAGGAAATTCCTAAAATTCATATGGAACCATAAAATATCCAGAATACCAGAAGGAATCTGGGAAACAAGAAGAATTTAAATTACAAAGCCACAGTGATAAAAAGAGGATTATTCTGGAAAAAAAATAGACACATGCATTAAAGGGACAAAATATAGGATTTGGATTGCACATTCAGCTATCTGATCTCTAACAAATGGGCCAAAAAACATGCTTGAAGAAACCCCTTTTAAAATGTCATGCTTGAAGGGTGGAGGGGGTGAAGGGGGGGCAAGGGAAGGGGAAAAAAATAAGAACCAAGAGACTCATGTAATGGTATAAGATCCCAATGATGAACGTAACTGTATTTTATACCTAAAATGTGCCAATAAAGTTAATGGGGAAAAAAAAAGTCATGCTTGGAAAACTGGCTAAATTCAGACAAGCAATTAAATCTACACCCATATCTCTTGCCATGTACTAAGCTAAAATCAACATAGATCAAAGATTTACATATTAAAACACATTCACTTCATCTACTGAAAGATAGAATAGATAAAACTTTTCAATTTATACACATAGGCAAGGACTTTTCGAACAGAATTCCATTTTCAAAAGAAAATGAGTCTGTAATAAATAAATAGGCTTTTTTACAGCAAAGAAAACAACCAACAGGGGGAAAAGACAACCTACCAAATAGAAACAATATTTTGCCATATACTCCTAAGAAATAGGGATATATCTACAATATATACAAAATTACAATATACAAAAATTTAGAATCCCCTATAAAAGATATAATCATAAAATGAGAAGCTAAAATTACTAAATCCTTCAGCGAAGAGAAAGTACAAATGACCTATAAATAATGAAAAATTGTTCACCATCTCTGCCTATTTGAGAAAGGCAAATTAAACAACCCTGAGACTCCATCTTACTCCAGAAAAAAATGGCTGTCATCAAGAAATCAGGAAATACACACTAATGATGCAGTAGGGAAAGTAGAAACATTTAGATTGTTGGTAGGAAAATTAAACTAGTTAAACCACTAGAAAAATAACTATGGAGATTCCTCTAAAAACTAAAACTAGAAATTTCATTGGACCCAGTTATTCTCCTTCTAAGGATATTCCAGAAAGAATTTAAAGACATCATTTTATAAGGATACATGATTACTCATGTTTATAGCAGCAAGATTCAAAATAGCTTAACCTTGGAAGAGGCCTATGTGTTCATGAAGAGAAGGATGAATAGAGAAAATGTGTTATTTATCCACAGTGGAGGATAAATTTGAGTTATTTGTAGAAAAATGGACACATCTTGAGATATAAATGAGACATATAAGCTTAAATATTGCAGTTTCTCTTATATGACTCAAAGAATAAATAAATTAGAGAAAACAATAAAAGACAGATAATAAGAAGTGGGGAGTTCGATATTTTGCAAATGGGAAACAGATCAAAAGATAGAGGAGGAGCAAAAGGATATGTACCAGTTCCCCAGGGTGAATGTGATCATTAGTGACTGCCAACTTGCACAAATATAAACACAATTTAAAATAGAAAGAGTGAAAAAGTAATTACAAAAGCATTTAAAACACAAGAAAAGAAAAGCAAAATTTCGGCAAAAAAAGAGTACGAAAATGAAAATGGAAATTTTATAAAAGAAAATGCAATAATCAACATTTTAAAAAATCACTGGATGGGCCAAACAGTACTTACAAACTGTCCCATCTGAAGAACAGGCAGAAAAGGAATGGAATCTCAGGAATTTTGGGTGAAACAATAAAGATTTCATACTTAAGTCATGAAAGATCCAGAATGAGATGAGAAAAAAAGTGAAGATGAGTATTTGAAATTAAATGACAGCTGCAATTTTCCAAATTTGGCAATATAAATAAATGTATACATAAAACGTTGACAAAATTCCAACACAATAATTCCAAGTTTCCCTAAGCCACCCTAGTGCACTTCAAAATTCTGAAGCTTCAAAAAAAGGAAAAAATCCTAGAAGCAACTAGGAGTAAGACCTTAGGACATGTTCAGAGGACAAATGTAAATGACTGAAGTTTTTATCACTGAGAGCACTGCAGCCAAAATACATTGTTACTTAAGTAGGGAAGGGGGAACTTTTGGTCAGTCCAGAATTCTATATCCACTCAAAATATCCTTTCAGAATATGAGGAAATAAAAATATTTTCAGATGGAGAAAACTAAATGAATTAGTCAATAGCAGGTGTACCTTTAAATAACATCTAAGGGAAGTTCTCAAAAGAAACAATAAATGAACAAATACTGGAACACTTAAAAGAAAGAAATAACAATGCAAAGAAAAAATATTAGCAGTTGCAACAGATTTGTAAACCTCTGAAATTTTCTAAATTTTGTTTGATGTTTAATGTAAAAATTATAACAGTTTGATATGGCTCAAATTGTATGTTGAAGAAATGGTTAAGGTATCTATGTAAAAAACAACAGAAGTTAAAGTAATGAAAATAGAAGGTTTCTATGCATCATTTAAATTATTAAATGTTAATACTGGTGGTTTAATGTAATAGCCAGATTAACCACTAAAAATCCTGTACAAAGAAATACATACAAAAACTTGAAATTCTAAAAAAAGTTCAAATGATTTTTCAAAAAGAAAACAAATGTCAACAATAAATCACAAGCAAAAACAGAAAAAAATAAAGTAGAAAAAGTATGCTCTCATATAGCAATAATTATGTGAATGTAAATAGCATAAATATACCAGGTAAGATACAGAAACTGGCATAGTGAATTAAAAGCAAGAATCTACTACTACATACTGTCCACATGGTGTCTCTTCCTAAGCATAATTAATTCCTAAGTTTGCCAGAACAAGTTACCAAAGCTTGATGGCTTAATACAACTTGAATTTAGTGTTTTAAAATTCTAAAGGTGAAAAATCCAAACCCAAGGTGCTGGCAGGGGCACAGTGCCTCTGAAGTCTCTAAAAGAGAACCATTTTTTGCCTCTTCAAGACTGAAACCTCGAAGCAATCCTTGATGATCCTTGGATTGATGTTCTGTGGAGCCTGTATAACTCCAAATTCTTCCTCCACCTTCATATGAACGTCTCCTTTCTGCCTGTGTTTTCTCCTTTATTAAGAAATAAGAATGCTTTTCATCGAATTTAGGGCTCAGCCAGTTAAGCCCGGATAATATCATCTTGGGATTCTTAATTAAATTCACCAAAGTCCTTTTTACAAATAAATACATTTTCAGATGATGAGTGGAAGACTTCTAAGAGGTCACAATTCAACCCACTGTAAACAATATATACTAATCCTCTGAAGACAATGGAAACAAATCAAGTAAACTTTCCACTTCTGTAAGGAGAAAAAACTTGCGTTAATATCTGAGATTTGGTAACAAATACTCCTGTTATATAACTTAGTGGTTGACAGTTGATATAAAGAGTTTCAGTTGATCTCATTCTTCTTACCTCATTTCCTAATGATGCCCTCCGTTGTACCTGCTGTCCTGGACAATGATGCTCTCTCTGTATCCTGCCCAGAGGGCCAGTATGTAGTTTGTTGGTTCATTCCTATCAAGTGCATTTCATAACTTCAGCTTTCTACTCTTATGATCATCATTGGTATTTCTTTCTCTTCTCCAGAAAATTTCCAAAGCCTGCAGCTTACCAGTGACTTCTCTCATTCTCTTATTCATGATGAATTCTACTTTAAAAAAAATATTAGCTATCCTTCCTGTGGAATTTCAAAAAGAGAATTAAAAAATGCTTGTTCTGTTAATGATATATCAACTTTCTAAATCAAACTGTCTTTCTTTACTAAAGTGTCAGTTAAAATTCACTTCATATTATTATATGTGTATGTCTTTCTTATTGCTTTTTAATACTTGAAGATTAAACACACTGTCTATAACGTGGGAAGTGTTCAATACATGTTAGCTGTTGTAGAAAGTAGGACTCTTTCTAGACACTGAAAGAATCTTTAAATCATTTACAGATTTATTAGACAAAATATATTCACTTAGACTTTTTTTTTTTTTTTTGGTACTGGAGATCGAACTCAGGTCCTTGCGCTTGCACAGCAGGTGGCAAAACCACTAAGCTAAATCCCTGGCCTTCCCTTAGACTTTTTACTAGATGTTTTATTCATTTTATTTCATTGAAAGATGTATACATTAATTATCAGAGACTATTAATTACCAAAACTCTAACAAAGATGCAAGAATTCTCTCCTTTTATTTTCAATAGAATGTTCATATAATTTCCTGGAAATTGTCAGAATGATGCAGCTGTTTCCTTTTCCTGAAGTTTGAAGGGTGTATACATTAATACATGAATAAAATTTTTACAGTTCTTCTTTTTTAAATTTTTCATGAATTAATCAGTCTGAAGAAATAGTGTGCACATCACACCACTTGATACTTAAAAATTTATAACTACAATCTGGCTTTTGAATGACTACCATAATTTAGTGTTATGCTTGAATAAATTACATAGCATTCAAGAAATGTCGTTTATCATTTTAAAAATTAGGCAACTCTGTTCACCCCGAAGGAAAAAGAAAGTTGATTTTCTGTTTACTGAAGTTAATTAAACTGCAAAATTATAATCTCTCGTAGACAGAAAGTTACTTTAATTTTGAATATGCATTAGTTATGCCAGAGAAGTGAGTGTCATTATTGTCTTTTATTAACCAGTAGCTTTTGGTATGTAAGAAGTTTGATGGCTAAGAATGCCTTTTACTTTATTCTGTATTCCTAATGTTGCAGTTAGGTATTAATACACATAGGCTGTTGTATTCCCTACTATTACTTTACTGTCAACTTTGAGACAAATGAATTGTAACAAAATAGGTCCTACCTAAAGCAATGAAAATAATATCATATGCATTTATTAAATGTTTCAAATCAAAGACTATAGATTTTATGTATACAATAACACACAGTTTGAAATTAGAATACCAGATACCTTTTTCCTTCCATATTATTTATTTTCAAATAAATAATTATTTGAGCGCACAATATATATTACATATTACATTATAATACATAATACATATGGTATTAGGCTTAAAGTAGCCCAAAACAAGTACAAAATATAAAAGTCATTCTTCCTTTACAGAATTAGACTGGTTTGAAGGGTGTATACATTAATACATGAATAAAATTTTTTTTTTCAGAGATCGTATGGTTCATTATTAGAAACAACCTAAGAATTCAGTGATATGGTTAAATGAATACAGTAATTTCAATAAATGAATTATGTTCACTATGAAAATACACCTTATATATGGATATTAAGGGATATGGGATACATTTACCATTAGTTCAAATATAAGAATAGGTTACCCATATTGACCTATGTTTATTATATATGTACATTTACCTATCTATCCATGTAGTATATTGCAAATTTGTTAAATAAAAGCAAAATCCATAGTACCCTGAAATATTCATGGTTGCCTCTGAAAGGCAGTGTTTGTTTGTATTTTAAATATTTTTCTATATGTCATTAATCTTCAATTAATTCATACTATTTTAAAAAGCAAAATGAATAAATACTGTTCAAACTAGTGATTCAAGATTTAATAGCTGAATGGATGGTGTTAGGTCAATCCAATTAAAATCAAGCTACTAACAGTCATTAGGATTAACTTGGAAAACATCACATTTTATCATGACAAGTATTCTGCACTACCATGCACACTTGGAGGGCATGTGTTTGAATATATCCTTTCACCCTTATGATAGGGTTAAGACTGCACATCTGTTTTCATGCAAATGTTTCCATGTAGGAATAGGACATAAAATGTCATTTCTATTGAATTTTCAATAATATTAATTCTAAACAAATGTACAAAATAGACAATCTCAATATATCTATGAATATGAGCTAAGTCACTAATTCCCATGCCTGTATGTTAGGGCAGCATTGAAAAGCAGAATGTATTTGACATGGATTTTAGATGTGAAAAGAAATAAAGATAAGCATGTTCAAAAATTATTACTTCAATAGAAAAAAGAATACCTTTTCATTTAACTTCTTCAATGTAGGCTCTATCATATTGGCTATGTCAAAAATAGATTATTGAAAGCTTGTGTAGATTTGAATAACAAAGCCTCGAATTACCCTCCCACTTTAGACCACTAAAAAATTATACAAATCATGTGAAATAACTGTATGCAAATAGATAACTCAGGCCTTACACTCATAAGTGATGGTTAAAAAATAAGAAGAACTCGCAAAAGCCCTCACCATCTCACTCAAGGTGCATTTCCAGCTTCCATGAGGGAAGTATGATCCCAGACAAATGTGTCCATGTTGCTGAATTACGGAGTCCTGACAGTAAATCAGTCAGTGGATCCATCTTAATAGAAGTTGTAGGTTAGTATTTCTAAGATGTAGGAGCTATACAGAAAAAAAAAAAAAGGGGGAAGGGCTCAAAATCTGAATAAGAGTCCTTGTATCTTTGCTGAATTCTTAGTAACTCATGTATTGAATCAAACATTGAATGGCATTAAGTGTAGTCCAAGATTCGTGCCTGAAGTTTTCTCAAAGTTAGAAATCATTTGATTTCTCAACAACCAGAATATATAAGCCTTGTTAAGCAACTCTGGGATTCACCACATAATGCAGAAGAGCCATTTCTTAAAACGTGACTCAACCTCCCATTGAATAAATACTATTAAAGAATCCCATCCTTAAAACAAGCTTCTAATGGATCACGTGGAACTCCAAGCAACATAACTTTCCACCAGAAAATGGTAAGGAGATTAGAAAATTCAGGCATGGAACACTGTAAAATTCATAACAGCTGATCTAAAATCGTTATATATGCTGAAAGGTAGGAAAATATGACCTGGAAGTGAAGAAAAACCAGTCAATAATAAATAAAATAAAATTAAGAATAATAATTCAAAAAGAAAGCTAAATATTTCCAACATATAATGGCACAGGGCAAATCTTCCCATTCTAAAAGGGAGGAATTCCGGAATAGAAAGAAATCAAACCCCAAGCCCAAAGCCCAGCAGGGCAAACATTAAATCCTGTAGCTCCATTTCCATATCTGTGGCAGGTTGTGGTGCCATGTGAGCTCCAGGGGCTTGGGCAGCCCTACAGCTATGGCTTTGCTAGTTTTAGCTCACATGTACTCTCTCTGGGAGAGATCTGCTCATGCCCTGTACCTTTCCTTTGCGGATGTCACACATTACTGGCAGCTGCAACTTCCTAGGGTCTCCACTGAAGCTTTTACTTTTACCTTTACTCTTCATGGTTTGCCTTCTGGGAGGATCCTGGCAGGGACCCTGATCTTGTCATATCATATTGCCTGGCTCCAGCCTGAATATTGGGATGCCTTGAAATTTTCTCCACCGGATTTATCTGTCTGCCACCTTTAACAGTATGGAAGCCATGGGTGGAGTGTTTATCCTTAACAGTGTGTAAGAAGGCTTTGTGTTTCTCAGATCCGTGCAACTTCTGATTGGTTAAACTTCAGCCTCACACAAAGTTTTAGGACTTAGGAAAACGTAGACAAGTTCTTTGCCAGGATATAACATGCATGAACTCTATTCCAGTTTCCAACAGAGCCTTGATTTCCCGCTAACACGTGGTCTCTATCATCTGCATCTCTATCAGCAGACTCATTTTCTGAGCTCTGACCCAAATCACCCATCAAGCTCTCCTCACAGCATTCCAGGGCTTCCCCTCTCCAAACTTTTCTCAACCCCTCCCACAAATTAGTTGCAAAGGTGTTTGAATCACTTGGTCAAAAATAGTCAATAGAATCCACCCCATTTATCAAGTACCGATTTTCTGTGTTAGTCACTTTCCTGTTGCTGGGACAAAATAGGGAACATGTACAACTTAATGGAGGAGAGGCATATTCTTGGTTCATGATTTCAGAGGACTTGTCTATGATTGGCTGGCTGCAGGGCGAAACAATATGGGGGAAAGAACACGGCAGAGAAGAGCTGCTTATACCACCGCAGACAGAAAGTGGAGAAGGGAGGAGCCAGAATACACCCTTCCAGGTCATGCCCCCAAGGAACGTCTTTTTCAACCAGGCCCCACCTCCTAACAGCCCATTCAGTTTTCAGAAATAAATCTACTGATAAGAAAAGCACCTTCCGGGCCAGGCATCTTTCAACAGCCCCACCTTTGAACACAAGAGAGTTGGGGATATTTTAAATACAAAAAATAATGTAAAGTGTAATATTGAGATGTATTCTGCACATAGATTTATTTAGACAGTTTGAGAAAGTCTCATTTTGCAAAAGCTGTGCATTCCGTCAAAAATTTCGGTGCTGTCGAACGCCACATATATTTCTTTAGTTGACATTTATTTGTCACATTTAAAAAATGTATTGATCTTGTAAGGTAAAATTGCATATATTGGTTTTTAAAGGTTAAACTAACCTTGCATGACTGAAGTGTTATTCACTTGATTAGTAGTGTATCTTATACATTTTATATTACATTGAATTTGCTGTTTTTTATTAACTTTTTTGGATATATGTTCTTGATGTCTATTGAGTTTATAGGTTTTTCCCTTTCCCTTTGTGTTAAATTCAAATAGTTTTGTAACATTGAATATGTTATGAAATGCTCTCCTATTTTATGGCAGATTTTGTGTAAAATTGACATTATTTGTCTCTTATTTATAAAATTCTCTAAAGGAGAAATTTGAACCCGCGCGCAGATTTTTCAATCCAAATTAAATTGTAAAGTGCATGTATTCAGATTAATTCTTCTTGAATAAGTAAGTTATTAAATTTACCAGCATAAAGCAATAAGAAATATTTCCCTTTTTTTAATACCAAGATGGAACATAGGGCCTTTGCACTGAGCTACAATCACAACCTTTTTAAAAATTTTATTATTATAAATTTTGAAATAATGTCTCACAAGTTTACTGTTACCTAGCCTGCATTCGAACTTATAATCTTCTTACCTCAGCCTCCCAGGATGCTAGAATTACAGCTGATCCCAGTCCTATTTTAAGGTTTTAGTTCAAAAGAAACAATTACTCTTTCCTTTCTGATATTAATCACTATGACTTCTGTCTTGTAATTGGATCAAATTATAGTGCATATTTGTAAATATTTTTCTTTGGATTGAAACAAACGCATTTTATTGGATGGAATATTTCATAAATATCATTTAGATCCAGTTTGTGATGTTGAGCCTTTCTGACATTATTTTCTGTTGTTTCGTTATTGTGAAAGAAATGTTTCCTAGTGTATATAATTGTATTTATGGATTTATCTATTCCTCTTTCAATTCTGTCATGTATGTTAAACCTAATAATTTAGATAGGGTTAAGATTATTTAGGTAGGATTAAGATTATTATATCTCCTCATGTCATTGAATTTTTTATTCTTAATAAATGATATTGTTCAACTTTATAAAAGTGAAACCAAGCCTACCAGAACATCACACTGTACTCCCCAAATATATACAACCATTATTTGTCAATTAAGAATAAGTAAAGAAAGAAAGCTAAGCCCAAACATTAACACAAACAAATACCAACAAAATAAATGACTAATGTAGTCAAACTTCTAACATAATTTATGATACAAAATTCATCCGCAGTGATTCACACTATAATGATAGGCTGAAAAGGTGTGGTGTTAGAAGTGTTGTAGATGTTTTAGCATAATACTGGCAAATTTTATCAATAATATGACCTCCTCTTTTGGTTTAGGTTTGCTCTTGTTGAATAAGAGAAGTAAGACCAAGGAGAAAGTTGAATCAGGAGAAAAAGCAGAGAAATTATAACAGTGATTAAGAATTAAAAGGTGAGTATTTATGAGTATAAAATGTTTTAAGATCCAAGCTTAAACCATTAGGCTATTTCTTCCAAATTTTTCATACTGTTTTCTCCAAATTTTTCAAACACTGTAAATTGCTTTCTTAGTCACATAATGTCATTCTAGACAAAACAAGAAATGGAGCTGCAAAAGAGCTTCAGCCATTTAGGACAAATTCCAGCAGAGAGTGCCAGCTTCAAACTTCAAGTCTCCTTGAGCAATATGATACCATCTAATTCAGTACCACAAATCCTCTTTTCAATGTTGGCATCTCACTTAATTTGCTTCCACTTATACAGGCTGTCAGTCTATTGGATATTGAAGGAATTTCTTGAAGCACAAGAGCTAAAAATTGATAATCATTTACTTTCTAAATGAAAATCTCAGTTTTCTGACCAGAAAATATAGAGGTAAAAATCTTCTCTCCATTCCAGACTTAGTTACAAAAACAATGTAATTTACAGTTGTCTCCATGGAAAATCCATTTGAATCACTGTACCAAATTTTCTCTTTTTCTCCATTTTATGATAAAAACAATAATTAAAATCTTAATCAGCTTGGTGATGCACATACACATTTATAACACAAAGGTAATCTAAGGAGAGGAAGGGAAGAAATAAAAAAATTAAAGATGCAATATATATATGTATTGACTCTCCAAAAGTGGATGAATGTATTCATTAGTTATAATAAGCAGGTACTAAAAAATTAAAAAATATGTAAATACTTTCACACTACATTTTGGGTGTGTAGCCTTCAAATTCCATAAATTCAAGTTAATATCAGGTTAATATTTGTGATTAAGGTATTTTTTCCAAGTCCAAAACAGAAAATATTTTCCAAAAAATACTAAAATTGTCCCTCTTTTATCTTTACATTTCAGTAAGCAGGCAGATTTTTAAATAATAAAATATGAAAATTTTATAATGTAACTTTTAAACAAGAAATTGAATGTATTAAAATTTGACATAAATTTCACTCAGTGTCTGTTTAGAATAGTCAGTTTGGATTTGTATATAATGTTCTAATCCATTCATCCAAAGGTTTGATTATATGAGGAAGGAATTTGTTTTAGAGTAGCAATTTGAAATTATACATTCAGTTATAAATTCAACAACACAATCATTTGTGGGGTAATTATAATCATTTTACAAAACATAACAACTTTGCACTACATTATGTAAATAATTAAAATCCTCATTTGTAAAATTTGCAGTGGTTTGTGAGCACAACAGTTTATGTCATGGATGTTGTCATTATTTTTAATAGCTAAAATTATTCCACTTATAATTCCCATCTATTTTCATTGTAAACATTTTTATCACAGAAAATGTTCAGATAAATATTTAAATCGCTGATCAGGTGATATATTATCAAATATTTTAATCTTACCACTGTACCTTCAATCAAACCTAGCAAATTTTCTTATTTGTTAGATACACTGTAGCAGACATTTCTATTTTAGTTATGAAAGTTGTGCTACTGTAGGAACTTATTCTTCTCTTAAATACTCTGTCCATTATTCTAGTTAATTTTCTCATTAATTATTTCTTCTTCATCATTCAAGAAAAATTTCATTCTCCGGGGTTTCTTTTAAATTGTGTAAAAGCTAATATTGTGAATTTTTCATCAGGATTGTCTCTATAGTCATCTAATTTAATAAAATCAGACTTTTTCTGATACAAATACTACAACTACCAACTATGAATGATATATTTTCCGTGCTATAACCAATTCAGCTTTAAAAATATTACTATGTTGGTTTCTATACAACCAATACTTCTGAAGTTTGAGTAGACAGAGTAATTAACCATTTTGATTTCTTATTTGTTGTTTTATTTAAATATAGATTATAATTCTCTCCAACTAATTGTCATAGATATTTTACTTCGATTGATAATGAGAATAAAGATTAAGGGTTTATACTGTTACATGACAGTAACATTTTCATAAAACACAAATTATAAGTAATCTATGGAGCTAAGCAATGTAATGATGACCAGAAATAAATCAATATGGTTCAATTTAACCAGTGAGGTTAATTCACTATAAGACTCATTCCAATATCTCTTCTATTTTCCTCTTCTGCTGATATCTTGCTTTGTACAATGAGAGATCAGCAATTTTTATTTTGTATAAAGGGCTACATATAGTAAGTATTTTGAGCTTTATGGGCAAAATGCAGTCTCTGACATGTATTTTTTCTCTGTTTTGAAATAACTTTAACATATTTTTAATCTCTATTTCTATTTGAAAATGTTTTTGACATAATTACATTCATTTTGGGGAGTTGGTACATACACGTATTACATTTTAATAATTTTGACTTCCTTTCCCCTCCCTCTTCTCCCATATTCCCCATGTCAATCCCCTACCTATCTTCAGAAAGGCTACCTCCTTGTTTCCTAGCATTCTCTTTACTATTTTACTCTTTAAATTATTGATTTTTGGTTTCTCACACAAGAGTGACAATGAATTATCTAACCTGTGTCTGATTTATTTCACTTAACATTATAGTCTCAAGATACATCAATTTTCCTATGAATCAAATTTATCTCTCTTTATGGTTGAGTAGTACTCCACTGTTTATACAAAATGGATTTTCTTTATCTAATTATCTCTTGATGGGCATATAGGACATTTCCAAACTTCAGCTATTATGAATTTTTCAAAGTAAAAAGTTTGAAATGCTACAGTCAAAAGTTTTACTTCTCCACAGGTACTAGGAAAGAATAGGAAAAACAAATCAATGTTCATATTTACTTTGATAGAAATACCCTGGCATAATAACAGGTATAAAAAATGTTTCTGACATATTCCTTATTTAAATTTAAATAGCTTTGAATAAAAATATTTGAATAATATTTGTTTTAGTCAAATACTGTTTGTTACATTTAAATAGTTTCCTTTATTCCTGTTAGAAATGGCTGATGATTTTTATCAAAATCTCTATAGCCTCTAGTTATATGTTTCCTCTAGTCAACAGCCATTCCACCTTGAATGGGCTTGATTTCGTCTGATATCTATCCTCTATAATAATAAATAATAATATTTTTTCAAATTTGAATCATCCTTGAATTCGCTGAATAAATCCTATCTGTCACAGTACATTATTTGGCATACTTTTCTTATTAATATTTTACTTACATATTTTGCAACTGTGATTTCATCAAGCTTTTTAAAAAAGGCTTACTCAGATTTTGGTACAGGAATTATACTGGGTTAACAATCAGGAATTTTGTGATAATAGAGCAAAAAATTAAAGTATCAGAAATTTAGTATAGTAGTTTTATTTCTTGTGGCCTACTCCTTAGTCATCTGGAGTACTACTTTATATCATACTCCAGGGCTTGGACACAACAGCCATTGTTTGGAACACTGTTCTTCATTACATTGGAAATTTAAGATCCAGAAATACCTTCTGAAGACCATTCAAGGATATTACTGCTTCCTCTTCTGGTTAAGAAACACTGACTCAATTCATATTCCTCTGGGTAAAACATTCGTACACCCAGCAGTCTAAAACTTCATCAGACAATGGAATTTATATCCAATTGAGATTTTCTGGTGATATCCGGTTGTTTCTACACTGATGGGTGAAGTTGGTCTCAAGATTTTCAGAACTAGAAAATAAGAATATATGCTAACAATACCTCACATATTCATCTGTACAATGATGTAACAGGAACTAAAACTACAATTATTTCATAAATAGGAAAAAGAAGACAATTGAGAACTCCTTTTCTTAACAACTCTGCAATACCATTGAGCAAACATGTTGAGGGTACTTCACTCTAAAGGTAGATAATAGCCCATTATTAAGTCTGAATCCTGCTCTTTGAAATACTTTAAATTTCTTCTATTTTTGGTCTTAGTCCTTGGCTTCACTTTTTGGGAGTTTGCTCCTTTTTCATCGCTAATGGCCACGTTGAGGACATGAATATTGGAGAACATGCTCACTGGCTGCAAATATTACTGTTTGTTTCTTGCCCATTAAATTTTGTGAGGTCAAGGTTCACTTAAGATCAAAACAATCACATACTCTTATAAGCCAGTGCTCTTGGTTTCTCCAGAAGTTCAACCATTTAATTATTCTTATGTATTATAAAATGTATATCAAACTCAAGAACAAAGATTATCTCTTGGATTTTGTTTTCTAAAATGTTTACATTTACAGTTAAGTCTTTAAACTGCATAGAATTAATTTTTTCAGGTGATGTAAGGCAAGAACAATAGTCTGTTGGTGTATGGTTCTTAAATCTTTCCAACACTATTTCCTGAAAGGATAATCCTTCCTCTGTTGAAAGGCCTTGGCAATTTAGTTGAAAATTAATTGATGATGTTATGTGCTAGATCCATCTGTAGACAATTTTTTTCTCTTCCAGGAATATGTAAGCTACACCAACTCCAGAGTTTCTTGAATACTGTAAGTTAAAGTCAAGTATTGCAAGTTATGCAACTTTGTTCCTTACAAACAACATTGAATTAAATTAGTTGCAGTGATGTTGTATTCTTTGGATTTTTAATCAATCTATCAACTTCTAATTCAAAATTTCAACCAAAACTTTTAAGAGCCTTTTGTTGAATTTATATATCTATGGTTCATTATGTAAAAGAATGACATATTAACAACATTGTCTTCCATCCATCTGTTTCATGTCTCTTTCTATAATATTTTTATCTCAAATTTTTTGGAGTTTTCAGTATAAATGTAAAATTTCCAAAACATATTTCTAAAGAGTTCATGTGTTCTTTTATAATTCTTTTTCTTACATATTTACTAATACATACAAAATAAAATTAATATTTTCACTTTCACCTAATGTCTTGACATGTTAAAAAATTGTATTTTTTTCTAGTAGGCTTTTTATAGACAAGATTTCTACATAAACATTATATTGTTTGGATAACATTTTGTTTTTATTCTTCTATGTAAATATGGAGGCTTTTCTTTTCAGTCTTTTTAATCTGATGAGAAATTTGACACGTTAAGTTCAACTGAGAATTGACAAATGTAATTCACATCAAGGGGTATGTTAGCTCTATGGTTTTATGTAGATTTATTTTATCATGCTGAGGAAGCTCCCTACTATTCTTATTACAATAAAATTTTACTTTGTTTTTAATGAATGAATATTGACTTTTTCAAGTTTTTATTTCCCTGCTATGATATATTTATAGTTTTAAATTTTTAGTCAGTCAATATGACAAATTAAATTGACTATTTCCAAATACTAAAGTAACCATATCTTCCTGATGTTTTATGCTTTCTACATACTAATAATTTTACACTTCTAATTAAGAACTATGGAAGTTTCTGTTTTTATTTATAATATTGTTATTTCATCATGGCATAATGCTGACTTTATAAATCATTCTGAGAATTTGTTCCTTCTCTTGTATTTTCAGGAAAATATTTTTGCAAAAGGGGAATTATTTTATCAGTAAATTTTAGTAGAATTCACCAATGATGGTAATTCTCCCTGATGTCAACTTGTGAAATGTGTTTTAATAATTAATTCAATTTCTTTGTAAGTATAGAATTTTTCAGGTTGTATTTTTCTTGATGAATAGACATTGGCTTATTGTGTAAAAAATAAATTTGTATCTTTATAGACATTTTTTCCATTTCACATAATTGTCAAATTTATTGGTATGGTGCCACCAATAATATTTCCTTAGTAATATTTTAATGTCAATATGTATGGTGATGCTTTGATAATTTTGCTCTTTTATTCCTAAACTTTATTATAATTTCCTCATCAAGCTCAATAGAGTTTTTGTCAGCTTTATTCATTGCTTTTCTTTTATACTTTCTTGATATATTCTCTCTACTTTATCCGTAACTTTTTCCTTTATATTGAGCTGTTTGTTTTTTCTAGTTGTCTAAGTAGCAAATTTAATCACATATGAAGAAAACTATAATTTGGAATTTTTCTATTTCTCCTATCAACACTATTAGCTTGTGTTCAAGTTCATTTTTAGCTAAATAGATACATGGGATTATTATCTAATGAACCACCCCTTGGCACTATGAAGTGCCCTTCTTTATTCTTGTTAATATTTCTAAAAATTCTATTTTTATGTTAACTTTTGCTTCAGTTCCTTTTATTAGTATCACTACTCTATTTTACTACTTTTTTCCTTTTAAACACTATTTTCATGTAAATATTATATTTCTCATACACAGTATATAATT
>NW_004624738.1:16646653-16677869 GCF_000247695.1 Heterocephalus glaber | reverse complement strand
TTCCATACTATTATAATATATATAACATCATATCTTCAAATACTATTCAATAACTTCACATAAATAAAACAAATTTATTGCAGTGTACATCCTAATTGCACTCTGCTATCCTTTATACAATCATTTTCATAAATTTTACTTCTATCTAACAATGGTCCTGATAATACACAGTTTTCCTTTGGCTTTAGATAGTCATTTATATTAAAGGCAGTTTAAAACAAGAAAAAAACCACCTCGTATTTATCCATGGATCTATAATTGTTGTATTATTTATTCATTTGCATCGGTATAACATTCCTTTTACTTTCATTTTTATTTCCACTATAAAACATCTTTCTTATAGTATCAACTTCTAATAATAAATTATTTCACCTTTTGTTTAAGAAAGTCTTTCATTTGCTTTAAACTTGGAAAGATATTTTCACTGGTGAAAGAATCCTGACTTGACCTTTAATTGAATCAATTGTGTGTTAAAAGCTTCTGCATTATGTTCTGATTTGCTTTTATTCTGAGAGAATATTTAATGTCCTTCTTACCTTTGGTGTACTGAAAATACATTATATTTTCTCTTTCTGTTCATAGAGCTTCTTTTATCTGAGCTTACTCAGGAATTTGATTCTGATGTACTTTGCCATAATTTTCTCTACATTTATTTTGCCTGATGTCTTCTGAGCTTCTTGAATCAGTGGATCTATATTTGTCAAAAATTTTAAAAAGAACTTGGAAATACATTTCTTCAAACCTTTTTTTCTGTCTCCTCTCTCCTCCTGGAACTCTAAATGCAAAAATGTTAGGCTATCCAGTCCTGTTGCACAGGTAATTTGTTTCAGTTTGTTTATTTTTCATCTTTATGACATTATAGCTTCTACTGCTATGTTTTAAAATATTTTATCTTCCTTTAGTCAGTGTCTATACAACCATGAATCCAATCTGTATATTTTGTTAATTTTTGATCTTATATTCTTTTGTGAGGTATGACTTGGGTTGTTTTTATATTGCCTTTTTATCTATATATCTGCTCACATTTTATTCTACACTCTTATTTTTAAGGGCTATATTTTGTCCTTATTTTCTAGTTTTATTTCTTTTTTACCTCACAACTTAGGTCATTTGTGGATCTTTTTATATTGATTTACTTTTCTTCAAATTATGTATCAAATTTTCTTTCTCATATGCATGTCTGGTCATTTTTATTGGATACTGCACAGTGTAATATTTTTTGTTGTTAATGGTTTCCAGAGTTTGTTGTGTTCTTTAGTTTTTCTTTTTTTGGGGGGTGATTTTATTCTAGTCTATAGCTTTGTTATTTTCAAATAAATATAATTTCAACTCTTCCTTTTAATATTTATTATGGAACATTCAGAGCTACCTTCTGTAGTAAGTGTAGTTTTAATTTATCATCAATATTAAAATTATTCATGTTATGTATTATGAATACTTACCTATTTATTATGAGAACACAAAATATGCCTCTTTGTGAGCTCAGAAAATATTTCAGTCTACTCTCTTATGGTGAATATTTCCTTGGATTTGAATAGTTTTCTTTGTTAAATGCATAACAATACTCAGCGATTCAAGGTTTCTCAGAGGATTCTGTGAGACAATGAGATATGGAGAGGTGGGAGGAGAGAGAAGGAAAAGAAAAACAAGAAGAGGAAGAAGGAGAGGGAGGAGGAGAAAGAAGGAGAAGGAGGAGGAGAAGGAGAAGGAGGAGACCCAAACCCAAAGGTCATTCCCTATGGAGATAACAGCCCAAACATAGTCTTAGATTTGGGAAAATGCAGTGCACGTGTGTATATCAAGTCTGGTCAAAGCATGGGTGTCCAACCTTTTGGTTTGCCTGCGCTGCATGGAGGGAAGGGGAATCGCCTTGGGTTTCATATAGAGTATGCAATATAGTTTATATGCCATATATAACAAACTTCTTTTATATGGATTTCATTGCCTCATTCAAATGAAATAACACTATGCCAAGTTTAATCAGTAAATTAGAAATTTGTCTGTCTCGTAATAGCAATATATTCCAGTCTTTAGAGAAACACATGTGGAGGTATGTTGAAATACTATGACTAGTACCACTGTGTTTTGCTCACCAAGTTGCACAAGGACATGCAGCATCTGACCCGTGCAGGTTTCACCTGGATTGACTGTGTGTGAAGGGTGAAGGAGCTGGACTCAGTACTGTCCCAAGCCTTCCTCTACACAAAATTTAGAGGAGCACTGCACCATTAAATCATGAAGAATAAAAACACATCAGACATTCTGGGAGACTGAGGCAGGAGGCTCCCAAGCTCAAGCCCAGGCTTGAACTCAGTGAACCTTGACCAAGTGAGATCCACTCTCAAAATACAAATGACCTTTGAAGTGGTCTAAGGGTGTAGAAAAGAAAAACACCACATGATAATGTTAAAAGCTTATGAACTTGTAGGGCCTCATGAGACCCCCAAGTTGCACATACCTGGGTTAAAGCAAAGATTTCCCACATAAATGTATGGTATGTTCATCAAGCTAGGCAATATTGGGAAGTTTTTTGTTTGTTTGTTTGTTTTTGGTGCCCGGGATCGAACTCAGGACAGGTGGCGGCACCTCTGAGCTAAATCCCCAGCCCTATTAGGGAAGTTTGATAGGGCATGAGTTATGGTTACATCTTCATTTTGAGAGGATTGCAGTAGAATAAATATAAGGGGTCTATTGAAATTTTGCAAAATTCACTGAAAATAATGTTATAATGAATTATATTAATTTTATTCAAGCATTTGTAGGAAAAAATTCAAAGATAAAAAAGTAAAGGCATGTGTTTTATATTACAGGATCTATCTTATTGTTTTTGTTAAGGGGCAAGCCCAGAAAATTACAGTATTTTGTCCCATGCAAATTTAATATTAATATTTTAGTCTGTGTTTTCTACAATAAAATTAAAAGTATATGTTTAACACGTTTCTATTTTCATAGATATTTTTTAACTTACAAACAGAAATTGTTTTTGTTCACCAATGAATTGTTACTACCTCATACCAAGGTCTGATGAAAATTATTGATATGCAGTCCATTTCTGTATCATAAACTCTACTATCTTGAGGACACAGTTTATGACTTTATTATTGTCATCAAATTAGTATCCATAAGTGCTGATGGCTACATTTTTCCCTTGGTCTCTGGAAGAGGAAATCAGTTGTACTCTATAAATTCAATTACATAGAACTGAAATCTGTGTCTAAAAAGTGGCCCACATCATAATTGACTTGATTGTAATACATTTAATTCACTTCAGCATGATTCCATTTCTTATTAATAATAATCCATATCAGCATTTTTTCTGATAAAAAATGTAATAACCAATTCATACTTTCACATTAGACTGGAAGCAGAGTGAACAGCTGAAAACTGTCCTGATGAAAACAATACAGTAAGAGTGAGAACAGAGAAAGGATTGTAACCATGGTGTCTTCAGCACTGCAATTATGCTGGCTGTCCCAAACCTCTGGTATTTGCTTGATGCTGCCTTATTTCACTCAACCTCCTTCAGGGACATGGCCTCAGAATTGAAAAGTTTTAAGTGAGTACATGTCACAGATTTCCAATAAATACATACATTTTAAGTTCATTCTTTTTATTAGATTATGTTCTGGTGGAATTAGTCCAATATATCTCACACTTGGAAAATTCAGAAAATGTAAACCCATCATTATTGACTTCATACTATCATAAAATGAAGCAAGATTTGTTTGGCATTTCCTTTAACTGCATAAACCAGATCCTATGACTGTATTAAGAAACTCATCCTGCCAGTTTTGTGGAAAGGAATACATTTTGAAAGAATCAAGAGGGTGACAAGAGACACTGTTCAGAAACTGGTGCTTCTTTGCAGAGATTAGAAGCAGTCAGGCTAACTCACTGAATCACTGCAACTTACAGGTTTAGGTGCTGCAACAAGTAATATTAATAAAAAATAATATGAATGAATTTCCTTTCAGCAGTAGCATGTCAGATTTGTCTGTTTGCATGTCTTCTTTGGTGGAATGCCTATTTAAGTCCTTTGCCTATTTTTGCATTATTTTACTGACATTTTATTATTGATTTTATCCATTCTGCATTAATGTCATTGATCAGATAGATTGTTAATAAATATTTAGTCTCATTCTGAGGCTTATGTGTTACTTTTAGTAACAGTGACTTGTTTTTAATACTATAAAGTTCAATTTATCAATATTTTCTTTTATGGTCATACTTTTGGTGTCATATTTTAAGAACACTTTACCTAATTTAATGTTACTAAGATTTACTTCTATATTTTTCACTCTAAGTTCGATAGTTTTAAATTTTATATTGAAATGTCTCATATATTTTACATTAATTGTTGAGTACCTTGTGAGGTAAGAAACTAAGTCTGTGTGTTAGTGTGTATCTGATTGTCCCTACATGATCTTTTGAAAATAATATCCTCTTTCCATTAATGTGTCATGGCATCATAGTCAATATTCAAGTGGCCAGAAATTTAATGACTAAATGCATACTCTCAAACCAGTTGCATCTCTCTATATTCCTGTCTTCACATAATTATCTCTATAACCTTGAATCTATAAGCAGAATATTAAGCATTGATATCAGGTAGTATAAATCCTCCAAACTTAGTCTTCTTTTTTCTAAATTCAGGTAGTTGTGGCAACTAGGGTTTAAATATGGAGTAGACTGAATTTGTAGATGTATTTGATGAAAATTGTCATTTATCAATTTCAGTTTACTCTCCCATGAACATTTTGACGAGTTAAGTTACCATATCATTGATTTCTCTGTTTAAAGTTATTCCTAAGGGTAGCATAATTTTTAATGATATTGCAATTGGAGTTATTTTCTTGGTTTTCACGTTGGAATCATTTGCTACTAATGCATAGAAATGTTGATTTTTGCATATTGAACTTTTATCATGCAATCTCTTATAAGTCATTTATTGATTCTAGTAAGTATTTTCTTGATTACTAATAATGTTATATTTATAGGATCATTAAGTATATGAATAGAGACCATATTGCCTTTTTTTTTTTCCAGTCTGGATGCATTTAGTTCTTTGTGTCATTTCATTCTACTGACTAAATCTCAAGTAAAATGTCGAATAGAATTAATTTGCCTTGCTTAAATTTTAAGGGATAAACAGTCTTTTACTAGTTAAACTTAAGTGTTTCATGGATGTTCTTCATTAAATTGAAATTGTTCCCTGTTATTTTGAGTTGTTGCCAGCTGTAGTAAAAAAATAAATGTTTATTTTGTCAAATGAATTGTACATATTCAGATGATCATTTTTTCATCCTTCACTATATTAACGCGGTGCGGTACTGTTTTGGGCTGTTACATCACATTTTTACTCCCAGGCTAATGCTCACCTTTTGGTGGGGTAAAATTAATTTTGTATATTGCCAAATTTGGATTACTGTTTTCTTTTTTTTTCATACCGGGGATCACTTGGGTCCTTGCACTTGCGAGGCAGGGGGTGGAACCACTGAGCTAAATCCCCGGCCCCATGGATTACTATTTTCTTATTATCATGTTTTGCACCTATGTTCACAGGAACTTTGTTGTAGAATGTTCTTTGCTTGTGATGGCTTTGTCTGAATTTTATTTTAGTGTAATACTAGGCTTTCTGAATGAGTTTGGAGGCATCCTCTGCTACTCTATTTTGTTAAAGGGTTTATGAATAGGTGTTGTTTAAATATTATATATAATATACATTACATTTATTCCATACACTCTAGATCAGGCAGCTTTTAAAAGCCCTACCTATGAGTGCATGAGGCTTCAGGGGGTCACCTAGATATAAACCATAAGAGTCATTAGGCAAAGCCCAACTTAATTTACAATGAAATATCTCTAGACACCAGCTAGATTTGCTATAATTAAAAGATGAGAAATTATCACTTCTCGGCCTTTTGGCTAAGATCGAGTGTAAAAGATGAGAAAATAATAAATGTTGTTAGAATATGGAGCAATGGGAACCCCCATAACATTTTTTATAAATAGGAATATAAGAAAAAAGTCACTGTGGAAAAACCACTCCACAATTTCCCATAAAGTTATGTACAAATATACCACCTAGCACAAAAATTTCTCTCTTTTTAATCTAGTAATTTTGTAGTAACATCAATAATTTCTATACAGAGGAGAAATTAAAATATATATCTGCACAAGTATATACATAAATAATATCATCATTATTCTTAATAGTCAAGAACTTTAAATAAGCCAAGAATCCATCATTTGGTAAGTGAACAAGTAAAATGAGATTATATACTTGGACACTATTTAATTAAACAAAATACCAAACCACTGAACTGTAAAGACATTCCACCAAGTGACAGAAACCAGTTGCAAATGCTTATGCAATATTTGATTTTCTTTATATGAAATGTCTGGGAAATTCACATCTAATATGACACAAACCAAACCAGTGTTTGGCTCTGTGTAGAGGGAAGCCTGGGTAGAAATTCACTGTCATTAATTTCAAGGAAATGTTGGAGGTTTAGTTTGGATTGCTTGACAGACTACTATGTATCTACTAAGGGTCATTTATTTCAATTCTTAATTTTGATTAATTTATGGTAAGTAAAATTTACTTCAATACTATTTTAAATATTTAAAATGTCGGTTTAAATTCTTATGCTGAAATTATTTAATCCCATTGTTTTTATATTGAACAATGGGGCTCAGCTTGAACTGGATTCTGAAAAATGAAAAAGAGAAATTTTTTTCCCAACTACGAATCATTAAATCATTACTTATTGGGAGCTGATCCATATATTGCTGGCATATAATCTGGGATGGAATCAATTTATGTCTTTTGCTCCCTAAATCTCAGAGTTGGCCCCAGTAGTGTGAATTCTTAGTTCTAAAGTCTATTGATTATAACCTTTGCTGCTCTGTTTCCTTCAAAGTCATAGAGGTTTTGAATTTTGGAAAAACAGAGTCCTATTCTGCTGAACTACTTTCACTAACTTTCTACTCTTTTCTGTGTCCTACAAAGTCCTAAATAAGTATTTTATTAGAAAAGACAATATATTTTTTTATTTTCAGCATGAATGATATTCTAGAAAATTAAGTCTTTTTAAGTAATATGGATTGGTAATTCCATCAACCTACTGAAGGAACTTTAAGAGGGAAATTTTCAATGCAAAAGCGCCCAATATCCAAGATGAAAATATTTCAACATTATTTACACCTAAGTAGTTAATATATATCTTTTTAAATAAATCCTTGTAAGTAATGAAAGTAGGTTTTTTTATCCTTTATTATCTACACATAAATTGAAGAGTGATGAGTCTTACTTATCTGGATAATTTTTCATCATTATAATGGTGCTATTTGATAATATTCACTTGTTATGATGAGCTTGACATTCATCTGTTTCAAGTTGTTGAGAACATGGTGGCCATGATGGTGTCTTCAATTAGGTGATTTGGCCAGAAGATATCTTGAAGAGACCTACTGCCTCAATATCCAGAGAAAAAATTTTGACCTGGATGAAGCCAAGAAAGAGCAAAAGTGACAAATTACAACCTTTGATGAGTTCTATCCACATGCTGTCAGTTCTTGATTGGGTCACAGTATGCTTGTACGTGGTCATTCACTCTTTTTCGATCCTATTTACTTACTATCACACATTTAACGATACATGAAGACTTTTGCACAATTATGTAATAAACATGAAAAAACTTTCAGAACATTAATAAGAATATATTGAATTAGCAAGATTTAATGATTTCTTCCATATTCTTGTTTTATAGTACTTTCAATTACTATTTAATGTACTCTGTCATCATTCATTTGGTTCTTACCTATGATTTTTCCTAGATACTAAGTGCTATCATAAACTTTTTATAGTACACATGTGCTTTCTCTGTCTTGTCTGACAAATTTTTGAGGGCTCTGAGTAGCAATATGAGAATTTGATGAAATCCCTAGAGATTGTGGTTGTAGTTGAGGCTTAGAAATGTGGCATATTCTGTACTGTTTTATTTCAATTGATCTTCAACAATGATGTGATGTGGAGGCATAATTTTAACATATTTACCCTTTCATGTAGGCAGAGATTATAAAGTACATCTGAAAAACCAGTCTTAGCTCAAATTGGCTTTATTTGAAGGAGCATGAATGGAGATCATAAGATCTGAGTAAAACTCTATTTAATAAAATGAGTTTAGGAATGCATAGTGCATTGTTATGGTAGAGTTTTACACATTATTGCATTGGTGAAATTTGTTACATCAACCTGTAGTTCACATTGATCCATAGCACCACAGAAACTTGATAGAAGCTGCAGATACTGAAAATATTTGAGAACAGAAAGCTTTTAATTACCGTATTCTCCACTAAGCTCTATAAGATTTATCCATGTATAAATGTGTAACATTATCCAAAGGAACTGTTTTCAGAAAAACATTTTGAATTACAATTTCAAAGATGTGATGTATTGGGTTTAGAAAAGTTTTCTATTATTGGTGATTGTTTTCAAATCTGATTTTAAAGATGCTTTAGACAGCAAAATTTTAACATTCTCCACATGATAGATATTTCATGCTTGGGATCAGAAGGAAAAACAGACAACCTGATTGCAGGATTTGAAAAACACCTGCAAGTCCATTATTTTTACACTTTGTGGCCCTGGTGGCACAAGAAGTCATTGATAGGGTAATAGGAATCAGCATGAGATTCTTTATTAGTGGTAAACTATAAGAAATGCCTCTTACATATCTGTATATTATCAATGTGAAAAAAATTTAAAATCAGGAAAATAATTTGAAACTAGACTTCAGCATGATATTTTAAAATATCAATTATTTTTGTATATTAAAGGTAATTATTAAAGTATATAAGTTATATGACAAGCATCAAAATTAATCACAATACATATAAAAGGAAATATTTAATATAATTATGTCAAATGAATAAGAGAAGATTGAAAAATTAATGATTAAACCAATAGGTGAATGAGAGAATCAACAGCAGCAAAGGAATAATAGTAGGTATATAATAAAATAAAATTCAGAAAAAAGAAGCTAATAAAAATTTTAAAATATATTCTAGTAGACTAGTATGAGTTTATTTACACCAATTAAATTTGAACTTATTAGAAATCCATTTCTATATCGTTTCAGGATGTGGTGAGAGGAGTAATATCACATTGTGTTTGTAGAAGTATAAAATATCCCTTAAAATCTCCAGCAGTAAGAAACAAGAACATTACATTTGTTCTCATTTCATTTTGCACAGTAATTTAGCTTGAACATAGGTGTCCAAGAAAATCAAGATTTGACCAAAATGCTGAAGATATTAATTATGGTATACATACTTATTCAAAGCTAAAAATATGGAATAATAATTTCAAATCATAAATCTTGCTATAAGGTTAAGATTTTGGTAGATTTTCTTAAAAGGTGGAAAAATATTGAATGCAGAGAGTTGAACCACTGATCTAGGGTGTATTATTCTATACCATCCCACATATCAATAGGAAACTGTGTGTTTGTATTATGTTCATGTTTTTAAAAATATCTCAATCTCTTTACAATAATAATCAACATGCATCTTAAAATATGTGCAATTTAACATATTTAAATAGAAATGTAAAGAATAAATTTCAACATACTCCAAAACACATCAAACAATCTTCCTTAGGCATAAACATTCTTATCACAATTTGGTTCTTTTAAAGACTTTTAAAATGTATTCTATAAATTGTAATAAATTCATAAATTGTAATAAAATGTAATAAATTTGTTTCCCAACATATTTTCTGTCTTTATTATAGATAAATACTTAATTTTCTAAATCTATTTCTTGTTGTAATTAATTAGTATTAACCATTCCTATACAAAATCTGTCATATTATTAGGAATTCTAACAGGATGCAAATCTAAACAAGGTGATAACACATGGTCTGCTTTGTGTTCTGTACTGTACTCACTAATAAAATTTGAAACTATTAGAAATCAATTCTTAATTCACAAAAACATTTCTATTCATTAAGCACACAAAAATGTGTATACCTTGTGTATTCTGAAAATATTCTAAATATTATTGAGTGAAAATTAAATACATAATTTTTATGAAATGTTGAAATATTAAGTTTATTTTTAAGTATATCATGTACAGCGGTACTTAATTTGTGAGCTTAATTCATTCCGCACTCGGGTAAAAGGCCACCATTCCATTGTCACCCGATGCGAACCAACTGAGGGTTTGCAAACAGAAGTGTTCGTGAATGGAGATACTACTGTACTTTGCTAATACTATCAATGTTTTAATTTCCAAGAAAATTAGAGTTTGTCCTTTATCATTGAATGATTTGTGAGCCTGGAAGAAATACGTAATATGTGCAATTCTAAAGTACCTACAAATACATTGTGTATCAAATATTAGTAAATCGAATGTTACTTATATGCTCTAGGGAAAACTGTTATTAAAAATGATTGAAGGATACATTCTTTTATAATGTAAGGAGCTATTTTAGAATAAATAGTTATCGTTCCCCAATGTATCTTTTATGTAAATAAGAAAATTCATATCATGGTTTTGCATTTTTTAATTAAGCTGTGTATCAAACTGTTCTATTCACTTGGAACACTAAGTCCTGTCACTTTTGGTGGCCTAAGAATGAGTTATTTTAGGCTTACTTTCATATGTAGATGTTTCACAAATTAGTGAAAAGCAGTAATGAAGAAGGCTGAATCTTCTGCTACCATTCTGTTCACCCAAGTAATCTTTTGCAATCTTAATATACCTTAATTCCAATTGTGTATTAAATCTTGGATTATTGTTTTTAGTTTTATCTTTGCTTCAACTTTTTTTTTATAACATTAACTCTGTCATCTGTAGTTGTATAGAATTTGCTCATCTCTTTACTCATTTAGTAAAATTTACATATTTAATTGTCTCAATTTCTTGTAAAAAATAAGAATTCTTTCAATTCCAACTGAAGTTGAAATTCACTATTTCTTATATAATGAGAAAATTACTTTCCTTATGTATTAGAACTGCACGTGTAACCTGATTTCCTTTTTAACTTTTCTCTCCTCACTTTCACTTCTTCATGCCTTCTGATTCCTTGCTATCAAATGAAGTCTCTCACTCTGAGCTCAGACTACTTGTGGTCATATATTCCCTCCTCATTCCAGGTCATTAATCTGGATCCTCAACTTCTTTACGCATAATTGGGGTAAGAAATGACATCTAGTCACACATTTTGTGGTTAATCAAAATGTACTTAATCATCCATTCACTCAATGTACATATAACCCTTTGTCTTTTTTTGATGTTGGTTTTTTTTTTTTTATTGTTTTCTGCTTTTTATTTTTTTGAGACATGGTATCACTGTGTAGTTCAGACTAACCTTGAACTCACTGTGTAGCCCAGGCTGGCCTCAAATTTTTGGAGAACCTTCTGTCTCAGCCTCCTGAGTCCTGGGATTATAGGCACGTGCCACCAAGCCTGGGAGCAATGTCTACTTTGTAAAAGGCATACTCCTAGGTGATGAAGAACAAGACACAAGAAAGTTCCTGCTCTCATTTAGCTTACATTGTAATATGCTGTATGTGTGTGTATTTATTGCCAGAGGTGGGGGAAGGAAACTCTAAGTGAGAAAATCCATATAATATTTAGTGTTCTTTGTGGCAGAGAGAGTAGGCAGATATGCTGCTGCTGTTGTTGATATCATTATGGTCTTCCTTTCTATTCCATTAAAACTAAATGTATACTTGGTTGTAGTCTGCCAACAGTTGGGCTACTTTATCTTAATGATCATGTAATTTTTATAACATACACACAACTTTGCAGTCACTAGTCTAAACTGGCAGTAAATACGCTCATGAAATTGAACTCTAACTTCCCTTTCTGCTCTAAAATATTGTTTCTAAATGGTATTTCACTGGTAGTTTTTTGTGATCTTCATTCCAAAAGCAGAGATTACATGCATTATCAGAGATAAGTGACAGAATGTGTCAATATTTGTTTCTTGATAGTGGAGTGGATATCCTTGACTGATTTTCAAAGGTCAGATTGTGTTTCATTGCAAAGCTTAAAGAAATCCAGTAGCTTCAATGAATCAGGATGCCTATCCTTTGGGGAAATCAAGTATAGATACCACAAGAAGAAATTTCAACTTAACACTAAAAGTCCTTGGTTATTTTCAGGATCTTGAGTGGCAACTGATGATCTTGATAGAGAGTTATTCTGTAAACCAAATTAGAAGTAAAGTGATACACCATAAGGTATTTATCCTTTTAGGCTATTTCACTTGCTTGGGAGCTATTATACTACTGGCTTCTTGTTTTGTCAACTTGGCTTTTCTACTCTTCCCATTCACACTTTACTTACATGCCTGTATATCTAATTATGCTGTCTGTTTAGAATGTCTGTTCCCAAAGACTGATCAATGCAAGATTCAGACTTAGAGATAAATTCCAAAAGTTTAAATTGTTTTGAACTTTGTATAATCCATGACTCTAATGGCCGTGCACACAGTGCTCTAGTGTGAGGGTCTGAACTTCCATATTCTGGAAAGAATTCAGACCTAAAATGATTTTTTTTAAACTTTTGATTTCCACATAATTTATCAGTTTCTAGAAACAAATTATATTCTGGATTTTAAATTTCTTACAAGCATTCAACAAATTACTGTAGTAAAAAATAAAAATAATACCTCAGTTCAGGAACCTATCTGTTTATAGATAATTTGGTCAACAAACAAAAGCGTTCTGCAAAATTTTCCTTCTGTTCACAAACTCCACATTGGATGACAAACATGACCATGGACACCTTGCCCACAAAGACAAACATAGCCATTTTCCTCAAAATCATAAAAATATTAAGTTCATAAACAGAAGTACCACTGTATTGAAAATCAGAAAATTCTCTTAATGTAGTCCATTAGACAGCCACTAATTGATGGATCAAATGTTGCAAATTCAATTTGATAATAAATTTCTACTCATATTGATTTTGAAACTGATAATGTCTCCTACTTGTCAGTCACAGGTCCTGAGATCACAATATAGAAGCCAGTTTTTATTGACATGATAATACATGATGGTTTCAAAAATGTCACATTATTTAAAAGTTTTAGTTCTCTTGTTTTATTTCTTGTAACTACAGAGCTAGATTACCAAAGCCAGTTCCAGTTTATATATATTGCACTGATTAATTTCTATGACTATTTCTTTTATTTTAAGAAGGTTCTTTGGATGATAAAGACTGTGGTGGTCCACAATGCAGCACTCATAGGAAAGCTCCCTCCATTTGCTGGGTCAGCCTCACATCCTATGTTCTGCAGTCATCCAGGAATATGTCTCCTGTGAAGAAAGAGACCTGTTCTGCAGTCACTGTATTATTCTTCATTCCTGTTTATTATGTGCAACTTTAAATCCAAAGGTGAATATAGACATAATGGAAGTGATAACATAAGAAACCTGGGAGTCATACATCTCTTACTGATTTTCTACTTTCTAGGAAAGTTACTCACACAAAGGGATGGAACAATAATGGTCATACAAATTGATGAAAGAATCCCAATCTATACCCCCTTTGACTTAGAAACAAAGTAAAATTAATATTAGAAAAGTAAGGAAAAATGAGAAATCAAAGTACATATTAGAAAAGATTTTTCAGTGAAATGAAAATATTAGTCCATGTCTAGCTCTTAATGAGTGATGGAGACATTTTTTTCTAGCATGCCTAAAACTAGATATTTCTAGATCAATGCTTAAAGTGATTGAATCAGTTTTTGAGGTCTGACAAAATAAAAATTATAGAAATTTAACAGTAGAGTATTACAAATTAATAATTTTAGTATGATTATATGTACTTATATTTACTAAATGAATCCCTAAAATGTGATAAACATAATTATTCATTCTCTTCAAGCTTTAAAGCAATATTTTATTAGTTTTCTACAAAACTATTACTCATAGAACATAAAATTTAATGATAAATTAGTAGCTAACAAAAAAAGTTCATTTTAAATAACTATCTGATTATATTCTGTTAAAGTATAAATTGTTTGGAAACTTTTCCTTGGTTATAAGTATTTATAAATTCTTTTTACACAATAAAGTAACAATTTCTTACACATATTTATTAGGTTGCACTGTCTCAATTTTATTTCTGTAAAAACAAAAAGTACCTTTTTTATTATGTAAGTTATGATTGTAAGCATGCTCTAGATTTGTTTCGAGTTTCTTGAATTTGTCATACTACCTTGCATCAAATTCCCTATTTTATTGTTCTTGAAAGACCTGACTCCACTTTTCAGCAGGCTAATTCACACTCTTCTTTGAGTTCTACAGTGTCAGTCATTCTAGGATATTCTTAAGTCAGTTGTTTTCATTATCTAGTTCCTCACATTGAATGGAACTCTCTTTGCATTTGTAATTACTTTTCAAAGTTTGATTTTACAACCAGATTTCAAGCTCTGTAAGAGAAAGGACCAAGTCTAGTTTTGCGAATTTTGTTGTTGTATTTTTTAAAATTTTGTGTTTTTTATATAATGTGATCTAATAAGCATTGAATGGTCTCTATTAATGTTTAACTGTTAAAGATTACCTGAAAATTCAACCAAAACTATATGGTACCAACATCTCTCTCTAGCATGCTTTAGCTCAATGGGAAACCAGAACAAAAACCTGCAACATTATTTTCTTTTATAGTAAAATTTTCTTCATTTATTCCTGTCCCTATTTTATTCTTTTTATTCATTTGAAAAGAATATTTCTTTCTGCTCAAGAATAACAGAAACCATGTGAAAGCAATCTGGTTCAAGAAGAGATGCACGTATAATTATGGATGCATTAAAACCATAATTTCAGTACTTACTAATTGTGTGAAATTGGTCAAGTTTCTTAGTCTCTCAAAACTTATGCCATATTAAATTGAAATATTTATCTCAGAGTTATAAAAAGAAGGCTAAACAACACACTGAATGATACATCTTAGAAAGAAGAGAAAAAAATAATGGAAATGCTCCTAGTCTAACTACTTTTCAAAAAATCCTATTCAGCCATTGATGACTTGTTATTAGAACTACAAAATATTACTTTGTGCCACGGCAAAATAAATATTGCATTTGAAATTATAAAATTGAGAAAGACAAGGAAAAATGATTTGTAGATCATTCCCTTTATTGTTTACATATTCTTTACATTGAAAGTTGTCTCTTTGATCACATAATTTTGAATTGTAAATATCCCTAGCTATATAGACAAGAATTTATTCATCTCAAATTTACTCCATTATTTTTAGTGGACTCCTTTTGAGCAATTCCTTTTTACAGTTAATATGTATTATCACACAACTTTATTCATGGGTATTTAGCCCTGTGGACTCTCTTGAAATTTACTTCAGAAAGTGTAACTATATCAACATTCAATTGGCTTTCTTATCATTGGTTCACCTTCATGCACACTATTTTTATTTGGTTACTGCTATATGATACTGAATTATTTAATGCAAATTCAATACATAATTTCTCTCTTCATTGAGAAACAATCACCCCTTTCATTATAGTTCAGTCTGGCAGCTCAATTATTGAGCTTGTGCTTTCAACAGTGAATCCTTTTCAGAGCCTACAGTCTGACCTTCCACCCTTCTGAATTTTTTTAAAGAAATACACTTCATAGTCCATTTCAGTATCATATATGAATGGAAGATTTTATAAAACACTATATTAAGGTCAAATTAAACTATTTTTTGGCCATGCTAAATCCCTAGAAACAACAGAAAATAAAGTAGGGAAACATTGACTAAGAATGTCATCATTGTTAACACTCACACATTTTGATGGATATATTAATAACATTCCTTTGCACAGATACACATTTATAGATTTATTCGAAATATTATTATCAACATCCTAGTAACTTTTAATATACTTTGAAAATACTTTAAATGTAAAATTAGGAGTTTAAAATATCTTTTGAAGAAAGGAAAAGACACAACTTTTTCATGGTAAATACTTCTCTAACTGGTGACATCGTTTTGTTTTAGTGCTATAATCAGTGTGGATATCAGAGATATTGTTGTACATGTATGACTCAGAGAGATACATTTTCTATTTTAAAAAAGTATCTTGTGGGAGTTCAAATCTCAACGTTTGTTAGTCATATGACATTCTTTGTTCATTCAGGGTTTTACTTAAAAATATCGATGATATAAAGAAGACTGATCAGCTAATGACTCATTTTTATTCTCCAGATTATAAATAAAACCCTGCAGTGAACTTAGCAAATTCCTCAGGAGAAATAAATTGTTTGTGTTTTTTAAAGATATCAATATTGTGAATGTAATTTGCATCTTACTTCTTACTTCAGCCAATTATATAAATAGATATAGATATAAATAGATATCATATTTCCATTATTACCATACAATGAAGAGTTTATTTAATTATTTCTTACATTACTGTAGGAAAATGCTTGAGTTTGTGACCTTCACTTTTCTTAGCACTACATATTTACCAAATATTTATTATATGCCTTTTGTAGTGCAAGGCATTGAAATCAATATATATGTATCATCATTGCCATACATATACTTTCCTAAGGAAAAACAAAGAAACATGCCACTATCAAAGTGCATAAAATCCTCTAATAAAAACTATATTATTTCAAATTTATAAATACTAATTTTGATTCTCTTTCATTTGATTTGTTTACTAATCATTTGTTATTTTTTTACATAAAAGGACTGTTTCTATATGACCACTCTAAAGCTGAATCTAGAACCTCCAAAGTAATGTAGAGTAGAATAATAGGATTTCTCTCACTGCTGAAGCCACATTGTACAAACTTCTGTAGAGACTTGGATAAGTCACTAGGCAAGTCATCTGTCCACACTATTATTTTTCCCTTACCTACACAGAATGAGTCTCTCTACTAAGTAAGTAAAGTTGAGCATGATGAACTAGGCTTATATTTTCTCAGCTCTTTTAGAATTAATGTGGTGTGGAATGATCAAGAGAGGTTCCTGCATCTTTCTGATGATTCTGCTGTTCATCAAGTTGTGTTAAATGATCCTTTAAAAGATATCTTTCATTCCTGGTTCACAAAAGTTAAGTTCTGAATAGTATTGTTTTTATAATGTACAGTCCAAGAGGTGGTGCCCAATGGGCAGTATATTAACCAACTTCCTCTGGCTGCATCTCCAACTGAAGCTCCCTATTCACCGCATTCTCATCTACTTTCATGGTTACCACACATTCACTCACTTTCACACTATCATATGATCATTATTCATGCTTCCCTAGAAGAACTATTGTGCATATTAGCAAATCTGGAGCTTAAGTACATGTTTAATAATGTTTGTTCTGCATGCCTGAGCTTAAACAATGGCATACTTTTAAATGGTTGTATTTCATCTTAAATTGGAAATATTGATATTTACAGTTTTGAAATTTATATTTCTGAAAAAAAATTAAAAGTTGGGCTGGGGATTTAGCTCAGTGGTTTCGCCCCCTGTTGTGCAAGCGTAAAGACCCGAGTTCGATCCCCAGTACCAAAAAAACACAAAAACAACAACAACAAAAATTATAAGTAGCAGTGTTTTGTCAGTTATCAATTAGATCTTTAAGTGACATTCTCATCTTTGATATCAAGCTGAAACAATAAGTTCTGGAAGACAGAAGAAAATATTTTCCATATGTAAATTTGGTTATGAATCCCTGAAATATTTATCTATACTCTACATACCTTTATACACCCACAAGACAAAACATGCTAGATTTATATTAGAAAATGTATTGAAAAATATCTATTACAAGTGCACTGAAAGGACTTTCTAGTTGTTTTATTTCTATTCCAGAATACCTTCGTATCATTGAAATAACTTCGGCTAAGCAAAGTAGACATGTTTTAAATTGAAAAAGATGATGGGAAAATAAATAGGCTATACTTTGCTGTTGTTATTCATATTAGAGTTAGAGCTTTCTGATAGTAAGTTACTGCTAAGAAGGAGTAATATCTGAGCATCAATAAAAGAGGAGCACCTACCATATATCTATAACCAGTAATTCCACATTTACAATTCAAGTGCAAGGTCAATGGTGGCACAGAGAGATATTCAGTTTCAATATAAAATACCTAGAAAAAAATAATAAATATCATTTTAATGCCATATTAAGGAAAATAATGTTTAATAATAAATATAGGAGTTCCTTGGTTCTTATTTTCCCCATTCCCTGTACCAATAAAAGAATTTAAGCAAAATAAATAAATAAATAAATATAGAAGTTCCTTTGAACAAGAAATGCTAATTAAAATATATTTACATTATACTAAAATTAGGATGAATAATCAAAAGTAGTTAAATATTTCCAAATTGCTCACCTATTGCCATACCTGAGTACTGTATCTATCTACTTTCTAGGTATTCTCTGGGAAGAAAATGGCTACATCAGGGTACACTTATGTATGTATGCATATTTCTCACTACAGTTATTTCCTGCATGAGGATGAATGCTCTTAAAGAAAGCAGACACCACTTCCAGCACATACAATCAAACATACACACAATTTAGTCTATAAAACACTCCAGGCACTATCCTTTCAAAAACAATCAAATTAATTTTATTTTCTCATTACTACAGCTTTGGCTCTCTGCAACAGATGAGGAAATGCAGTGTAAATGGCTAGGGGATGCTGGTTATATAGTGGAGCTATGCAATTTTCATGTTTTGTAACCATCATATTTTTTAAATGAAAAGAAAGGATTTTTTGTTTTAAAGAAAGTTTTATAGTGTGTTTTTAAATACTGGTTGAATCATTCCACCTTATCTTTGCTGCATAAGTTCCTTTTCTTGGTGGAAATAAAATGAGTAAATGGGACTTGGGATGTCTGGTGGACTCTTTCCATTTCCTCTTTTGGAAGACAGAAAAAAGAGAAGGTCCAATAATGAAGTAGCGAAAGATTATTCTTAGTAAAGATTCTTGTTCTTTTCCTAGATCTGCCTGCTGATCTTTTTCCTGCCTCGGTGAAGGGATTGTTCAATGAATGGTACCAGAAGCAATGGCAACATAGAGAAGAGGGGTTCATAGATCATTTAAGTGCTTAGGAAGTGAAGCTTAGGGCACAGACAAATCATAAACATACCAGAACCTATGCCAATTAATAATACTAGGAAATGCATTCATATTGCTTATTTCTTGCCAGGCAAGAACTCCAATATTCCAACTGTTTTACTTATTTTAACTCATTTAGTACTCATAGCTACCGTATGATGGGGTTATTGTTTACAGCCTCTTTTTATAAGTCACAGGCAGAAAGAGGGGAAATGGCTTGAACACAGGTAAGCTGGCAAAGGGCCCTGAGGTTATGCTGTGTAGCCTGCTGTGCAGGCTGGCTTGGCCAAAATCAACAGAAGCATCAGTGTGGAGGAGAACATGCCCAGACAAATACTGTTGTCAGCAAACTTGAAGGCTTGTTTCCTTTTTGAGTGTAGAAGCCCATGAAATTGAGAAAACAAACAGAAGGAAAACATATAATTGAATATTCTCTCTACCTGCCACAAAGTAAACATCAATTATCTACAGTGAGTGAAAAATAATCCTGGAGGCAAGATGTGGGAATGAGTTCCAAGCTCCTCTCTCATCTTTCATTACAGCACTCTGACTACATAAGAACCAATCCTAAATAACAGATCCTCAGTGAATCACACACCTGTACATCCGGAGACCAATGTACAGGGCAGAGAAGAGCTCAATTCCAAGTAGTCCTTTCCATTTACATCCATTAATATTTCTCTTATACGCTACAGTGTACAACTCTATAGACCTTTCCTTGGAATCTCTATCTTCCCAGTAATTTTCTTTTATCATTTGTTCTAAGAATCACTCAAGAGTCTGTGACTACCATGTACCATCATGCTCTGCTTTGGGAGATGACAGTAGAGTTCATATACAAGATAAGCTGAATCTTCTCTTTGCACTATTTCTTTCATTGGAGAAATACAGATGTAGAAGAAAGGAAGAAGAGAGCAGGAGGGAGGGAGAGAAGGAAAGACAAAAGGGAGAAGGAAATGTACAAGAAATTGAGTAAACGTTTCAATGCTGATGAAGTTCTGTGAATGAGATAAGCTTCTGATAGAGAAATGGAGAATTTGGAGATGGTTTTATGCCAGGTAATTTAAGAAAGCCAGTCTACAGAAGTAATATTGAACTTGAGTCTTGATTTTTCAGAGATAACCATCTAATAACCTTGAAGAAGAATTTTCCAATAAGCAACAGCACATGCAAAGAGTCCTTTATTCTGAGCAATGTTTTCAAATTCCCTAAACTACAACATTCAAAAGATTCTTGGACTGGTGGGGAATTTAAGACTAATGAGCCTGGTATCTCAAAAAATAACCCTGAAATTGGCTTTTCCAGTCTCATGCATCCAGACAGAAGCAGGTAATCAAGGCTCCACCAACTCCAAGTACTCACATGAGATTTTGGCTCAGAAAGCCTGAAGACAAGGAAATGTTCTGTGCATGGCATGTTCACTTTGTGCCTGCACTATCCACTTGTGAGGAAAGCATTAGTTTATTAAGTGGAGTTGCTATAAAATTTGGATCATGTGAAATGAACAGACTCTTCACAAAAGAAGAAGTAGCAATGGGCCAACAAATATATAAAAAATGTTCAGTCTTTGGCCAATGGAAATTTAAAAAAAAGGCTAAGATTCTATCTTATACCAGAAAAAATGGCAATCATCAAGATGTAAAAAAAAAATAATAATAATGGCAAGACTGTGGTGAAAACGGAAACCCAACATTGTCAATGGGAATGTAAACTAGTATAACCATTATGGTAATCATAATGGAGATTCCTCACTGAACTTAAATTACAAATTCCACATGACCCAGCTATTTCCCTTCTAGTTATCTTCCCCATCATACTAGACATCATACTACAGAGATATATGCATACCAGTACAACTCAAAATAGATAAATCCTGGAAGTAGTCTGTCTACCCAGCATTAGATGCTTGGATAAAGATTATGTGGTATCTATTCATAATAGAATACTACTCAGCTATAAAGAAGAAATCTGACACATTTGCAGGAAAATGGATCCACCTGGAAAATACAATTTGAGTGAAATAAATCAGAGACAAACTTAAATACCATTCAAGCATCCAGTGATAAATGTAAATGTATTGTATACCTAAAATGTACCAATAAAAGAATTTAAGCAAAAAACCCCACCTTAAATACCATATAGTATCTCCCATCTCAGCAAGGCAAAGCACAAACAAAAAAACATAATAAAGGATGGACAGAAGAAGACAGGGCAATGTATCTCTTGCAAATGTGAAAGAGTCAAAGAGAGGAAGGAAAAGGAGAGAGGGGATGAGGAAGGGAAAATAAGTAGAATAAAGATATGCCATATCTAATGAATACAATAACTTCGGTGAAGAAAACCCATTATATGTTATAAACATGAGCTAAGATTAATGGTATTAAAAAGAATGAAAATAGGGAAAAGGGATTTAGAACAGGAGGAAAGAAAGTAGAAGGGAAGGGGAAGAGGATTAAAAAAAGAAAAAAGTTATATTATGTACAAGTACTCACTCCCTAAGATGATTGCAAACTTCATGCACTGAAAACATGTACAAATAAAAATTTTTAAAAAGTTTTATCAGTCCGTGCAAGTGACAATAATATCAAGAATACAGCCTAATTTCTGGCAGCAATACAAACAGCATTTGCTGTGGTTTACTCGTTGGATCATTGTTACATTTAGCATTACATAAATGCAGCATTTTAGCATCATCCTTCAAAATTTAAACTCAGTCCTATTGCTCCAGCCTTTCTAATAATCTGCGAGCCCAATACTATTTTTGGTTTGATTATCCAAATAAAATGCCACAGTTTATTATTAAGAACTTTCAAATTTAAAGTTTGGATATATTTCAGGAATAAAATCAATCTCAGTGTGGCTTCTGGTTTTTCTCTACCCAGTGTAAGCTAATTTTGTCTTTTCATATAATTATTCATAATCTGACTTGACATTTCCATCTTTTCTTTTCTCTTTTTCCTTCAATACTCATATTATCTAAGTGTAATTCAGAGGCTAAGAAAACAAAATTTACAGTCATCTCCTACAAAATATCCTTCTTTTTTTAATTTCCCACCAGTGTTTTTATAATATGTTTACTAACATATTATAAAAATACTTGTAATGCCTTTTGTGCTGGTCTCTTTCAGCATCATCCTCTGTTAAGTTTTAGCTTTTATCCATGTTTTCATGGTTGATGGAGAGAAAAGAATTTCATAATCATTCATTTCTCTTGGACACACCCCATATGCTTGAGAGCTCTCTTAGTACAGTGAATATTCCCCCATGTGAGTCCCTGAACATACAGGTACACCATCTAAACAGTTCCCTCCAAGTAGATTCATTGTCCTAAGCTGTATCTAAACCAAAAATACTTATTTTAATTCTTTGTAAAAGATTAATAAAAATAAATTGCATTCATTTATTTGAGCTCCTTGTCATTGCTGCTTACCACAGAACATTACTCATTTCTGATACACATGTACAGAAGTAAATTTGTTGAATTTTTCTTTCTTGGAATGCAACTCCAAATACAGTTCTTCCAGCTTATCTAGCAAAGCCATAGCTCAAATGTTTAAAAATAATTTGATAGGCACCAAGTTTTGGAACTATGTCAAGTAAAGAATATAGTCTGAGATAGTCGGCTTTTATAGAATGCTAAATGCAATTATTTTCAAACTTTTTGGCAGTGACCGATAGTAAAATACATTGGGTTTTGCAACACAGCATTGAAAACACTTTAAATACAGAAACACATGGATCACATAAACACATTCATAAAAATTTTTTAATGTTTCACAAATATATTCTTATTTTATAATGAAGATTTATCTTAATATTTCCTATTTTCACTTGCCAAAAGTTACTAGTTACTAAATGAATTTAAAACTCTCTAGTGTGGATATACCCTACCATCTAAAAATGATATTTTTGCATTTTATTTATTTGTTTTTTATATGCTCTGCCATCTAACAATAGTATTTTTGCATTTTATTCATTTGTTTTTCATTGTACATAAGTATGATGTGATATTAGATACACATATGCATTGTCTGATGTTCAAATTTGGGAAAGCCTATTTATCCTGTCATTTGTCATTTACCTGTGGCAAAACATCCTTCCTTATAGTTTTATGTAATTATACAGTACGTCCTTTCTTGTAGCTTTATATACATATACAGTACACTATCATCATTATAGTAGTAGTCTTAGTCACTTTCCCATTGATGAGACACAATACCCATCCACAACTTGAAGAAAGAGAGATTTATTTTGGCTCATACTTACAGTAGGCACAAATGGCATAGTCAAAGGGTCTGAGTGAAAGAAAACTGCTTATGTCGTGGCATCCAGGGACTAGAGAAAGCGGGAGCAGCCAGGTAGGGAAATACAGTAAAGCCTTGGTTTCCAAGCATGATTCATCCTGGAAACATGGTTGTAATCCAAAGTACTTGCAGAACAAAGTGAATTTCCCCAAAAGAAACAATAGAAAGTCAGATGACTTGTTCCACAATGCAGAAAATATTCATATGAAAGTGATTACAATATTGTGATATAATAAAGAACATAAAAAATAAACAAATTACCCTGCACCTGCTTTGAAAAGCTTCATGGCTGCTGTGAGGGAGACAAGAGAGAGGGTTATTGTGGAGGATGACTCGCTATCACTAAAGCAATCACTTCTCTCTATTGACTCAATGGAATCCTTTTCTTTTTGTGCATCTTTAACAAGAAACCTATCCAATGGCACTTGCTTTTGTCTCCTTTTGAGGATTTCATGGAAAAGTGACATTGCATCGTCCTTAAACAAATTCATTCCTCACAATTGTCCCTAAGCTTTATTGGGTGATGCCTTTTCTACAAAATTTTACACTGTTTGCCATATTTTACACATCTCCCTAATCTTATTTAAAGTGAGGAGTTCTCTATCTTTTTCTATTCCTCTGTGGAGAAGATTTCCTCCTCTATAACCTCTTACTTCTGGGAGACTTCACCCACAATCCCACAACAAGAGAGAGAGAAAATAGGCTGGGGATTTAGCTCAGTGGTGCCTCTGCCTGTCTTGCAAGCACAATGTCCCCAAGTTTAATCCTTGGTATCAAAAAAAAAAAAGAAAGAGAAGAACCATTGGCTCAGTTGTGATTATGTGACACTTGCGGTCATGTGCTACTTTTATTGAAAGACATTGCTTGTTTATCAAGTTAAAATTTATTAAAAATGTTTGCTCATCTTGCACAACACTCATAATCCAAGGTTTTACTGTTTACCCTTCCAGGCCTTGCCCCAGTGATCCCCTTTTAACCAGGCCCCATCTCCTATGAGAAAGTTAGCTATAAATTCATCATTGAATAAACCTACTGCTGAGTATGGCTCCACCTTCCAAATCCATGAAAACTGCTGGAGACACGTGAAGTCTAAATCGTCCCAGCCTCCTTATGGCAAAATGCACTACTTTAAACTGGTTGTGGTACCATAGAGGTTAGTTCTATATTCAGACTAACTAAGGAACTAAATCTTTCCATTATTTCCATGGGAAGGAAAATGTTTCCCAAACGCTTCTGTTTTTCAATTTTTATTTTTTATTGGTCCATGTTTGCAGCACATATGATACTATTCCTAGTAGTAAGTTACGTGTGTGCATAACACTCCTTAATTCTTTCATTCATCTGCTTTCCCTCAATGCTCTCTCCCTACCCTACCTCCTGGTCCACTTCCCTTATGCAAAAAATAAATCTCCTTATGTCCTATTATCCATCTTTTATTTTGCTCTTTACTTATATTTTGGGTTTCTTATATAAGAAAACACATGTAATATTTAAGCTTGTGTGTCTGATTTACTTCACTTAACATTAAGATCTCAAGGTGTACCCATTTTCCCAGGAAAACCAATAGTGTGAAGAGACCACCTACATAATGGGAAAATATTTCTTCCAGTTATTTCTTGGACAGAGGACTGATATCTAGAAGATATATGATGAACTCAAGAGAAATTGGGCACTGAGACTCCATCTTGTTCTAGAAGGAATGGATATCATCAAGACATCAAATAATAACAAATTCTGACAAGACTATGGGTGAAAAGGTAATCCTATATTGCTGGTGAGAGTATAAACTGTACAAGCACTATGGAAATAAGTATGATGATTCTTCAAAAACTAAAAATAGAAATTACATCCAGCCCTGCTCTTCCCCTTCAAGGTATTTTGCCCAAAGAGTTAAAGCCATCATACAACAGTGATAATTACATACCCATGTTTATAGCAGCACAATTCATAATAGCTACATCTTGGAAGTGCTCTGCATGTCCCTCAAAAGATGAGTGGGTAAAGAAAATATAATATTTATATACAATGGAGTACTACTTCTCCAAGGTTTTAAACAATGAATTAGCAAACAACTTTCAAACTCAGTTTATTTATAAATTGCAATCTGGCTATGGTTTGTTCAAAAATTCAATTTGTTTGACTGACATTCACCACTCCACATCACTCATCTTTAGAGAGTAGCACAGAACAAAACTTCAAACTTCTCTATTAAGTATCACTGTACGGTGAAGCAGTTGCTTATGTCTGTTATGATTTGTCTTATGGAGTATGAAAAGCAAGAGACTAAATCTAACATCTAGGATTCACTACAGAAATTAAATGCAGAAGGAAGACATTTCTAGAAAGTCACTGACTTCCACAGCATGATCGTTTATTTTCAAATAATAATTTGTGTCACATTTAATGACATTTTGCACTATTTTCCACCTGCTCGTAGCAGTAAAGGAGTTAACAAAGCAATTATTCTCATCTATACAATATTCTTTCACTAAACCTTGTGAAATACTTATTAAAAATCTTACATGTTTAGAAACAACAGTGCATTAATAGGAATGCAATTAAGTACTTATTGCATTTGTCATTTAAAGTAAGTTAACCAGATGGCATGAAATCTTCCAAAAGAGATTTTAAACAAACAATCGGATTTAATTAATATGCACCAGTTACCTCATTAAATATATAGCAACTGCCTCATTAAGTATAAGGTAAATACTTAGTTGAGATGAGCTGTATATTCTGTTTTGCATTTATCTTCATTTTGCTTGACTGGTCATGTGATAGTGATTTTGCAAGCTAAAATATTTTAAAGTGTAAATATTTTGTATTTCTCAAACTTTTTCTCCAGTGCCAAAATAGAACTTGACATTATTTTCTTGGAAAAGTTAGAGTTTAATTAATACATAATAATAGTAATGACAGCAGCTAAAATAACTTGAATATTTATTTAAAATTAAATATTATAATAAATGCATAAATATATTTTAGAAGCAAATAATGATTACCACTTCATCCTTTATTATTACCTTTATATACATGGCTTACATATTAATATCCCCATAGAATTTAAAACAATTATCTACTTTCCCTACTCTCTGCCTCTGTACTCCTAAAAATAAAGTTAAACATGTAATTTTTTAACCATAAAATGTCCATTATCTTGTGAGGTCACTGTCCTTGCACTTTGATTAACATTAACGTGGAATGGCAACAAAGTAGCAGAACACAGGATTGGCCAGACATATCATCCAAGGCACTATGAAAAATGAACAAGAGGCAGATTTTGCAGCTTTAGGCACTATATATCTTAGCGATTTCAGCTAAGACATCACTTGGGCACCATAATTTTGAAGTGTCTATTAGGCTTTTAAATAATAATCTGACCATATAGATATGAAAAATACCAAGATCTACACACATCTTTGAATTTCTTCTCTTAGCATATGCATGTCATTCCTATTATGAGTTTTTGTTGATACTAGTTTACATAATCAGTAAAATTTTTATTTTCAGCTTCACATTCTAAATTAAATGATTAATTCCATTTACATTTTCCTCTACTTTCATTAGCATATAAATATACACATGTTCTGTACTTAATGTCATTAATCTTTAAAATAAAAAATACAATACTCTTATAGAGAATTCCAGTGCTAAGAAACTTAGAACTTGTTTTAATCTAAATATAATTTCAATCATTAAATAATTAAAAGTTGAGAGAAAAAATTAAAAGTTGGATATGTAAAGTAGGATATCAAAGCTTTCTATAATTAGTTTAACTGATGCTTTTTTTTGTCACTGGTAGCTTTTTCCATATTTTTTGTTTAAAAAGATTGTACACATTTTGACATCGTTGTCATAAAGATTGTGTAATCATGTTTTAATTGCATGCAGCCATCTGCCCATCCTTTTAAACTTTGCAAGTAACCATTTTGTTTTTCTTTGGATATGGTTTGTCCTTGGTAAAACTGAAGTTGAAGCTTGGTCTCCAATGTAATGGTATTGAAAAGTGGGAAACCTTGAAGGAGTGAGGTCTAGTAGGAGGAAACTGGGTCAGCTTAAAAGGGATGAATGTTCTTATGATGGGAGTGGGTTAGATCTTCAGGGATAGGTTCAGTTCTTATCAGAGTGGATAATCATCGACCTTGAAAACAGCCCACAGACTCCTTTGCATTTGCCCCCTTCTTCAGCTTCTCTCTCATAATGTATCACAGCCAAGGAGGCCTCACCAGATATTAACACCATCTCTTTGGATGGTTTGATGATATTTGGCCTTTCCATCTACCAGAATTATAAGACAACCAAAACTTACTGATCATACATTACCAAGCACCATATATTTTGTAATAGTAATGCAGAAGGGACTGAAAAACTCTCACCAACCATGATTTCCCAATATTAAAAACACAGCCCTGCCATCTTCAGAGTTCAACTGAATTCTAATTTTTAGAGCCTACCACTTTTTCACTCGCATTGTTTACCTCTGGTGTCTTCTTTTCTTCTCCAGATTAAAGCTCATAAGTCATTAATGTACTCACTTCATATTCATACTTTTAGCTTACTTTCATTACTCTCATTTTCATACTGTACTGGCAGAAAAACACAAACCCAGTTAAATCCAACACTGTTCATTATCTCCTGTACTATTCAAGCAGTTAATGTGATCAGAGCATGTCAAGAATAAGTTTTCTTTTCCATTATCTTTACTTATACTTTCTAAATATGTCATCTCATCTATGCAAATGAATTTTGAACCATTTATGTATCAACAACTCTCAAAATTTGTGTCTCTCAGAGTTCTCCTTCTCTAACTCTAATAAATTCTTTCAACTTCCCAGTTAAGATCATCGAAGTGATATATAATAGACATTTCAAAATTAGTATATTCAAAAACTGACCTCCTGATTTTCCCTTCAAAACTTGTTCTTGCTATTGACTTCCCCATATAGGTTGATAACAATTATATTCCTCTGACCAAAACTCTTGGCATCATCTTTAACTGTATTCTTTTTTCCAAAAAGCCTGAAACAACTTACCAGGAAATTCTCTTGTCTCTACATTGAAAACATACTCAGAATTCAGCAGTTTCTTCAAGGTGACCAAAATTTAAGACAATATGCTCTTTCATGTGTATAGAAACAATGACCTATAACTAAACTATTTGCTTTTCCTTGGATTTGTTGAGTAAACAACAGAACAGTCTCAACACAACAGAACTGGCGCCACATGAGGACTCCATGCCCACTGCTGCAGTTGTCAAAATGCCAGCTCCTATCTGGCTATGCCCCTGGTAACCCTCCAGTAGAGAGCCATTCTAGAAAGTGACAAGGAAAATGACAATGGTAAGACATTCAATAGAATAAATGCACCAACCACAGCAAGTAATTAAGTACAGAGGGGAAAAGAAGGAAGTCCACAGTGAGAAAAGGAATGTCAATATCTATTAGTTATCACTGTAAAGATTGTAGTGAGTAATGTCAATAACCAATATCACAAATAGACAGATCAATTAGACAAAAATTTGGCAAAGAAATAATAGAGTTGAACCAAACCTTTTAATAAATGTACTTAATAGATACAGAGTGTTCCACACAAGAACAAAATAGAATACAAATTCTTTTCGGCAGTACATGGAACTTTTTCCATAATACACCACATATTATGGAATGAAGCATACTTAAGAAATTGCAACAGAGTCAAAATTTACCAAGCAAATTGATAATTTAGTAAATTATCAAATAATAGTGCACTGAAACTAGAAATGAATTGGAAAAGAAACTACAGAAATTATCCAAATGCATGAAAATTTAAAAATACCTTCTTGAATAAACAATGAATCATAAAACAAATCAGGAAAGAAATAAGACATTTCCTAGAACTAAATGATAATGCTAGTACAACATACTAGAACTTATGGGACATAATGAAAGTGGTCCTAAGAGAGAGGTTTATAGCTATGAATATTCACGAGAAAAACAGAGCAGGTCAAGAAAATAACTTAATAAACACTTCAATATCCTAGAAAAACAAAATAATCCAAATCCAGAGGAAGTGTAAGGAAGGAAATTATAAAGATCAGAGCAGAAATCAATGAAATGGATACTAAAAAAGCAATACAAAGAATTGAAGAGTTAATGTTTTGAAAAAAGTAGAAACAGTCAATCTTACAAAAAAGAAAGAAAGGAAAGATACAAATCAATGCAATTGGAGCCATTCTATATAATATTGTGGGGAAATCATTTCATAATTAAATGTGGTTAAGGCCCATCTAAAGCCTAGTGTTTTCTTGTCTGTAAGACAGTGATGGTGTCAGGAAAAGTAACTCTATGTGCCTCAAGTCACAGTTGAGGCCTCTATGGTCCCATGATGTTGTGATCCTCCAAGGCAAGATTACATCAGCTGAAGACATCCCGGTTCCTTTAGAACTGAGTAATAATAAAAAAAAGAAAGGTTTCTCCTGGGGGGAAGGACAACTTCCTTATTATCCTGCTATCTTGTCCCACCTACTAGTGTAAGAATGCTTTGCCTTGGAGCTAACATCAATACTTCTCAAACTCTTTAATGAAATTGAGAGGAGGCATACTCCTAAAGTCATTCTGAGAAGCTAACAATACCCTGATTCCAAAAGCAGTCAATGACCCAACCAAAAAAGAAAACTACATGCCAATCTCTCTAATGAATATAGATGCAAAAATCCTTAACAAGATTCTGGCAAACAGAATGCAACAAATCATCAAAAAGTACATATAGTACATACTTCATCCCAGGGATGCAAGGATAGCTTAACATTTGCAAATCAATAAATGTACAACACATACACAGAAGGAAGAACAAGAATCATATGATCATCTCAGTCAATGTAGAAAAAGTCTTTGACAAAATCCAACATCTACTCATGATATTGAAAATCAACCCTAAAGAAAAGAAGTATAGAAGAATTATACAAGAACCTTGTATCAATCTCATAAAAGCCACTTAAGATCAACCTACTACTATCATAACAAGTGGGAAAAAACTGAAAACATTCTCTCTAAAATCAGAAAAAGATAATAATGTTCACTGTGGTGGATTAATTAATGGTTAACTTGGAATGACTAAATGAACTGAGTCAGCATGGTCTGGGTGTGGAAGACCCATCAAAGGATTGTTGCTAATGGCATAGAAAGAGATCTGGAGGGGAAGATTGTTGTCTGTTGATTTTCAAGGAGAAACTTGCTGTGGTTGGTTTTCCTGATAGGAACTTGGTTGTTCTCATTGGAGAAGGAGCTCTGGGCCTTGCTGTTGGTGGGAATGGCTGCTGTTCTCATCAGGGGAACTCTGATCCTCACCATGAGAACGACTTCCTGACTCCAAAGTAGATCCCTCAGTCTGGTGGCCCAAACCTTTCACTCTACTGGCACAGGTTTCCTGGCTTCCACCATTGGCCTTAATAACCAAATTCAGTAATATGGCAGGATACAAAATCAACATACGGAAATCCACAGTGTTCCTCTATGCTAATAGTGAGCTCATAAGAGTGAAATTAAGAAAATAATACCATTGACAATAACATCAAGAAAAATTAAATACTTACAAATTAATCTAACTTAAAAAATGAAAAATTTCTGCAATGAATTGCATTATTCTGAAAAAGGAGATAGAAGAGAACATCAGAAAATGGAACGATAGACCCATATCTATCACCATGCACTAAATTAAGATCTAAGTGGTTTAAAGATATAAATATTAAGACAGAAACACTAAACATGCTGGAAGATAAGCTAGGTGGAACTCTTGAAGACATTGGCATAGGAAAAGACTTCATGAACAAAACCTCAATAGCAC
>NW_004624738.1:16628609-16638647 GCF_000247695.1 Heterocephalus glaber | reverse complement strand
CACAGGTGAGAAGGAAAAAGAGAATACTAGGAAAATAAAGAAGAACTCCGACTGAGGACCAAAACAGGGACAAAAAGGGAAGACGAACAATGTGGGAGAGCAAGAGAGTGAGTGTAAGAGAGAGAGAAAGGAAAGAGAAAAGAAAGAAGAAAAGAAAAGAAAAAAAGGAGAAAAAACCCAAATATTTGCAAAGCGTAGGAAAAAAATTTAAAGATAAGAGGAGCAAAAGAAAGAAAAGAGGAAAAAACCAAACTAATAATACTAATTTTGGGAATAAAAAAAAAATGATGATGTAGAGCCTCTTTCAGGGTATGTCTCTACTGTCACAATAGATAATGTGCGTAGCAGTGTGCAGATATAAGTCAATTAGTCTCAGCAAGCGAGTCACAGACCCATGAGATTCAGGCAGATTTTTGGCTGCAAGTCCCAAGTTGAGCTCCCTGTCCTCCTGTAGGGTTGAACTCTGCAGAGTTGTAGTGCAGGTCTTATCTGCCCTTCCCCTGAAGATAGACCCAGTCCTGATGGGAGGTGAAGATGACTCCCATACCCAGTATAGTGGTCTGGTGGTCTGGTGTCCTCTGGGTCTTTGTAGTGTGGAACCAGGTGGCTGTACAGACAAGAGGCCAGAGGAGCCGGCAGGGGGAGATGTCCAGTGGATTGCTGCTGGGGCGTGGGCTGATTCAGCGTGTTCTGTGTGACTCGTGACCTTGATAGGGAGTCCACAGACCTGCCTGTCTGCAGCCCCTGCTGGGTATTTTCCCAAAAGAATTAAAAGAATCACACCACAGAGATATATGTGCACCCATGTTTATTGTGGCACAGTTTGTAATAGCTAAAGCTTGGAAACAGCCCAAGGGCCCATTAACTGGAAACTGAATAAAGAAGATGTGGGTTTTTTATAAAATGGAGTACTACTCAGCCATAAAGAATGAGAAACTAGAGCCATTTATAGCTAAATGGATGCATATTGAGGCCATACACTTAAGTGAAATAAATAAAACACGTGTAAATATCAAATAGTTTCTCTACTGTGAGAAACCGATAGTGTAAATAAGGACTAAAAGGAGTAATAACTAATAATTGATACTTTGAAATAGGAGAAGGTCCAAAGGAGTAGGAAAGAATGGAAAGGAAAAATTATGAGAAAAGAAAAAAAAAAGGAAACGAAGTACATAAATAGGGAAGGGTGGAGGGGTGAAGGGTGCACAGGTAATGGGGGGGGGAAGAACCAAGATACATCATGCACAGGTACAAGCACCCAAAGATAAATGTAAATGTATTGTATATCTAAAATGTACCAATAAAAGAATTTAAGTAAAAAAAAAAAAAGAAAATGGAATGATAGCACATATTTCTAGAAAGATAGAACCAATATAGTCAAAATGGCTATACTTCCAAAACTGATATATAGATTTAATGAAATCCCAATCAAACTACCATCAACATCTTGCATAAATCTAGAGAAAACAACCCTACCATTTGTATGGAACCATAAGAGACAGAAGTAAAACACATCAGGAGGGATCACAATCCCAGATTTTAACTGATATTACAAAGCTATGGATATGTGGCTTAAAGGAACAGAACAGAGGAAGCAGAAACAACTGCAGGTACATTCAGCTATTAGATCTTTGACAAGGGGTCAAAAATATACAATAAAGGAAAGATTAACCTCTTTATTAAATTGTAGGAAAATTTTATACCTATATGCAGAAGATTGAATCTAGACCCATACATCTCAGATGTTCTAAACGAGAATCCAAATAAATCAAAGATCTAAATCTTAAGAGAGAAACACTTAATCTTCTGGAAGATAAAAGAGATAAAACTCTTGAGATCATAGGTATAGGCAAGGACTTTTTGAACAGATTCCCAGTAACACAAGAAATAATACTGAGAATCGACAAATGAGATCATATTAAATTAAAAAGCTGCTACACAGCAAAGGAAAAAACTAATACAATGAAGAGACAACCTGCAGAATTGGAAAAGAGTTTGGCCTTGAATTGTATTACCTTGAACAGAGTACTGTTATTTAAACTATACAAAGAGCTCAAAAAAATTAGGCCCACCAATATAACACACCCAATCAAAAAATGGGCAACTGATATATATGTATATATACACACTTCTCAGAAGTATAAATGCCCCATAAGTACCTGAAAAAAGGTTCAACGTCTTTGTCCACTAAAGAAATGCAAATTAAAATACTATCGTAAGCTCCTGACTTATGAACAAGTTTAGTTCTGGAAGGATGTTCATAAATCATATTTATTAGTTAAGTCCCACAAAGTGAGTCTTCTACACTTTTGACAAAAATATACAATGAAAAGCATACAAGCCTAAGACATACACAAATATAGTAAGTCCTCAGTTGTACTGTACTACTGTAAGTACGTATTACACAGCAGCACAACTTTGACACTGTCTGGCAAACATGAGATCTACTCTTGCAAATTGTTCACATCTAAGAATATTTGAAATGTGAGGCCCATTCATATTTACGAAAATCTGTAACTTGAATATTCATTAAGTAGGGGGCTTACTGTATCAAGATTCTTTCTTACTCCTGAAAGAATAACTATCATCAAGAAATCAAATAATAACAAATGGTGGTATGGCTCTGGGGCAAAAGGGATCCTCCTACATTGTGGATGGGAATGTAATCTACTACAACCACTATGAAAATCAGTATATGGACACCTCAAAAAAACTCAACTAGAAATTCTGTTTGGTCCCACTGTTCCCCTTCTAGAAACTCTTCTTGAAAGAGTTTTAGTCTTTTAATACAATGATACCTGTATAAATTGTACATATAGAAGCATGATTCATAGTAGTTAAATCTTGGAAATGACCTATATTCTCATCAGTAATTGAATGGAAAAAGAAAATTTAGTATTTATACTTTACAATATACCACTCTAACATAAAAAAAAATAAACTTGGGTCAGGTAGGAAAATGAATGCACCTTGAAATCATATTTAATGAAATATAGTAAATAAGATACACATATTTAAATATTGCATATTCCTGTTACATGAGAAACCCAAATTATAAACAAAGAACAAAATAAAACATGGATAATAAGAAGTAGGTAGATCCTTTTCAAAATGAAAGGGGAACAAGAAATGAAGGGAGAGGGGAGAAAGGTGAGGAAAAAAGGGTGAAAAAAAAGAATTGAAGAAGAAAAAATAGAAATAGAGCTTTTCCAAGTGTTTTGGAGACCAAAGGTTGGAAGTAGCCATTAGGGATGGGATGCATACCAGACAAAATTAAGATGCATTATGTACATGTACAAATTCCTAAGAATAAAAGTAATTATCAGGCATTGTAAACATGTGCTAATTAAAAAAAAAAAAAAAACAGAACATTGGACTTCTCTTTTCTCTGTTTTCAATCTTGGAATGCTTTCCATTTACACAAATTGAAACCCAAAGCCATTAAATGGCCCACACCTCATATTATTTTGTAACCTCCATGCTCACTCTGTTCCAGAATAGTGGCAGTACAGTTTCTTGAGCATGCAAATGTCCCTGGTATACTCCTCCTCCTGACATACAGATACTTTATATTTCGAGCCTTTCCTCAAATGTCATTTCATATTTGCTCAGATCTAATTTCCTCTATGTCTTACTCTACTTTTCATGTAATATATTATATAATTTACTTTTTGCAATATTTTTATCATTTTTTAGCCTTTAGAAGAATGAAAGTTCTATGAAGTTAAGATTTTCTGTTTCATTTTCTATGGATGCATAGTACCCACATTGTGCATTACATATCTTAGTAACTGCTGAATGAGCAAATATATGTACATTTTTTAGAAACAAAATATTACAAGAAACTGTATGGTAAAAATCTCCAATGGAAAACAGTATTATTCAACTCATTACAATCCTGCATATATTTCTTGCACATAGCTATTTGTTCTTCTAGTAGTTAATATCACATAACTAAAGACATTACAGGTAGAGTATTAATATTTTAAGTGTAGAGGGTATGAATTAACTACTTTTTATAATAGAATTTAATTTTATTTATACTTCCTTTAAAAGCTTCTCCTCTCTCTGCAATCCCAATTGAAATTATGCAATCTTGATTGAAATTCCAACAATATATTTCACAGAACTAGAAAAATCAATCCAAAAATTCATTTGGAACCAGAAGAGACCTAGAATAGTAAAAAAAAATTTAAGCAACAGAGATATGGCTGTGAGTAATACAATACCCAATTTGAAACTATACTACAAAGCTACTGTGATTGAAACAGCATGGTATTGGCAAAGAAACAGACCTGAGGGTCAGTGGAATGGATTACAAGATGCAGAAACTACTACAGATTTGCTCAGCCACATCATCTTTGACTTAGTTACCAACCATCCTCATTGGAGGAAAGATAACCTATTTAATAAGTGGTGTTGGAAAAACTGGATTTCCACCTCCAAAGATTAAAACTTGACCCATGCCTATCACCTTGCACTAAATTAAGATGGAAATGGATTAAAGATTTAAATATTAGGGCAGAAACACTAAATTTGCTGGAAGATAAGTTAGGTAGAACTCTTGAAGATATTGATATAGGAAAAGACTGTATGAACAAAACCTCAGTGGCACAGGAACTTGCACAAAGAATCAACAACTGGGATCTTATCTTATTAAAAAGCTTCTCCACTGCAAGAGAAACCACCAACAGAGCTAACAGACAACTTATAATGTGGGAAAAAGTTTTCAGCAACTGTATCTTAGACAAAGGACTACTATCTAGAATATATAAAGAACTGAAAAAATCAGACTAACCAAATTCAAAGACCCAATTTAAAATGGACATCTGAAATGAACAGATATTTCTCAAAAAAAGAAGTAAAAGCAGCAAACAAATACACAAAAAAATGTTCAACACCGCTGGTTATTTGAGAGATGCAGATGAAAACAACCCTGAGATTCCACCTCACCCCAGAAAGAATGGCTGCTATCAAGAAATCGACTAATAACACATGCTGGTCGGGGTGTCAGGAGAAAGGAACCCTTCTCCATTGTTGGTAGGAGTGCAGACTGGTGCAACCACTGTGGAAATCAGTGTGGAGATGCCTCAAAGAAATAGGCTTAAAGGTCTCATTCGATCCAGTTATCCCCCTGCTGGATGTCTTCTCAAAAGAATTAAAAGAATCTTACCACAGCGATATACGTGCACCCATGTTTATAGCTGCACAGTTTGTAATAGCAAAACTTGGAAACAGCTCAAGTACCCATTAACTGGAAACTGGATAAAGAAGATGTGTTTTTTTATAAAATGGAGTACTACTCAGCTATAAATAATGAGAAACTAGAGAGATTTATAGCTAAATGGACTCTTACACGAAATAAATAGGACACATATGGGTAAATACCAAATAGTTTCTCTGGTGTGAGAAACTGAAAGTGTAATTATGGATACACACGGATGAAATGGCCTAATAACATATTTCTCAGAGTATGTTTCCATTGCGTGTCATATGACTGTATCAAAATTTAATTAGGGAGATGTTTGGTTTATGTGGAATCTGCTAAGTGGAGTTTTCTCCAGATCATTATTTGTTCAATGTTGGTTTTGGGGACCTTTCTGAAACAAATTACATCCTCTGGTATCTTTTTGGTTCTTGAGATGCTTTTTTAAGTTATATGGAAAAATGTTTAAGTGCTTTTCAGTTTTGTTTTGGTTGAGTTCTATTGTATTTGTATATTATTGTGGATTTTTTCCTCTTGCATTATTCTTCTTTGAATGGTTTTAATTTTTTGTATGTCTGTCTGTTTGATAAAGTTATTTTTAAAAAAAGCTTCTCTTCTTCCCTATTTGTTTAATATTAAAGGATCTATCTTAAACTTTTTAATATTTTGTATAATACACTTAATTTCAATTTTTCCCATTGTTTATATCAACTGAATACGATGTAAGATAAGAATATTCAATTTTCAGTATTTTTCCTCTTCTCTCATATAATATTTATCACCTAAACCTTTCATTTCATATTCAGTGTTATATATACTTATTCATTTGCAATCACAAAGTACCTACAAGTTTAAAATCCTGATTATCCAATTCATTTTTATAACAGACTCATCGCCTAAAAGTTAATCCCCTGGAAGTAAATATAATCTTCCATTAACTGCCTATATTTCTTTTATACTTTGCTGACTTATAACAAACAGAATGATCCTTCAATGCTCAAAATGAAGTTAAATAAGGGAATTAAAGTAGGAAGGTAGAATTGGAAGGCTGGAAGTTTTGTAAGCATGAAGATGACCTTTACCCTGATTCATGCCTGTCACTCTAAGCTTCTCTTTGGATGGCTGCATCAGGCATAGGGAGAAAATATAGTTCATGACCAATATAACATGAAGTATTTAATAGGAAATTCCTGTAAAACTAGATTAAAGTCAAGGGTTAAAACCTTAATATAAAAGTCAATAAGAACTAAATTCCCTCTTCAGATAATTCAGCAAATGAGCTTTCTTGAATCATGACGTTATCATTCTTAGCCAGAATTTCAGTTTGCACACAAGTTTGTGTTTAAAAGTTTACGCTAATGTCTCAAGACTAAAATTAATATAAGTAATAGCAGAGTGATAAGTGCACCAATGTTGAGAGAAACAAATATAGATCTTTCCTGGAGGAAACTATCTTTATCACTCATCTGGAAGCAGAAAGGGGCAGCAGGAGATAGGATAAGTAAGGGCACTCAGGATGTTTCTACTGTAACTATTTACCTAACTGGCAGGAGTATGGGTCCTCTCAGGTAGGTAATAAATTGTTCACATAGTTTGTATAATATATCCAATGCATAGATCATGATTTTTGATCAAATATGTACTTTATGATAAAATAATGAAATTTTGATATGATGTTTTATTGAACATTTTTTATAATCCTCATGTTGCAAGAAGCACTTCCTGTGGATGATATTATTTAAACAATATCTGAAAATAGTCCTGTGATACAAGCAGACTATTCCACAGGTTCAGAAGCTTTGCTGAAGAAAGATGAAGCACTTAGCCAAGGCCACACAAATAGTTTGTGGTAGAGTCAAGATATTTACTCCTTAAAATGAGTTGGTGAATAATACTCATTTCAAAGACAAGGTGTATACTTTTCCTTCTGAATAGATCTAATGTTAAAACACTTGCTGTATTCAACTATAATGCTGTTGGTCACAATAATTGAATTCTACTTCCTGAGGCTCTCTTATTTGCTCAAAAACATCCGGTGGTCTTCACAATTGGTCTATATTATTTTTTAAGTCTTTCTAGCAATTTTCCCTGATCAAAGTGATCATCATCAAAGATCCTGAGAAAACAGAGAAAAGAGACATCACATGGGGGCAACATGAGCCCTAGACTGAGGATGTGTGCAAAAGAATGGGATACAATTAGTACTTGCTTTTAAGCAGCTTCCCTTTTTGCCCTATGTGTTTTTGTTTGTTGATATCTGTTTTCTTTTGCTTTGTTAGCAATGGTAAGATTATTTGTATTTTATTCTCTATTTCTGCCTTCCTCTTACCTTCTTATTTAGTAACAGTTTTTGTAAAATACAAAAAATGTTACTGGCCACAGGTGCATTACCATGAGCTCTCAATAATAAGACAGCACTGGAAAATAATCCCATGGACAAAATGAGAGCAGCCCATGTTCCATTGTTCATTATTTCATGTCATGGGTTTAATTTGATACCATTATCATCTAGTCATCTTTATTTTATTAAGCATATTAATGTTCTGGAGCTAAATTGCTATACTCCTTACCCTTTCCTGTTCTCACATGTCTCCATAAAATGTGTCTCCTATTGCCCTAAAAATGTTTTACTAGTGCTATTAAGTTCACTCTGCTATGACATTACAACATTTGTAGAGATTAAGTCAAATCAACAAGAATCCTTCAAGCTAGTATGTTGAGGTGTTCAAATAAACAGAAACCATGAATGCCTCTCTATAGTTCACAACTTATTTGTAAGGTTAAAAAAAGGCTACATTAGCATAAGTAACAGATAACTGTGGTGGTTTTAAAACTTGTATGCATGCTATTTGATACTGGTCCTATCGAACTTTGGAAATTAATTTCCCTTCTCTTAAACAGGAAAAGCCCAGTGACATTTGTCAAATGAACAGTGTACAAGAGTGATGCTACACATGTGGCTAAGTCTGTAAGGTGATACACCCACTTGCTATCTCTTGCTTTCCAGTACAGGCATATTTGGAGAAGTCTTGCTACCCCAAAGACACTATTATGGGGAAATCATGTGAGGAGGTGCATAAATGTAAAGAGACATGATGGACACACCCCATTTCAGACACACCTATTTGTGACTTACTAGTTCAACTATGGACATGTTAGTGTAAGACCATTTGGATAGCTCCAGTTTCAGCTACCATAAAATGGGAACCCCAAAGAGGAGGAAGAATCATCCAACTGAACTCAGTCAACCACCAGAACCATGAGAAAGAACAGTAAAGTATATTGCCACTTTCCACCTCTAAATTTGATGATTGGTTCTGCAACAATAGATAATCAATTATTTAATTAATTCACAATAGAAGCTCAAAAAAAAGCATAGTAATTATGGGCATAAGTTATCTAAAGACATGAGGAATGGGTCATCTCAATATACATCCTCAGATTCATTTATAATTCATATGTAGTAATGTTTAAACATCATTTATTCACAATATCTGCTTATTTGAACTTTGAGACTAATTAGTAAATTATTAACCTTAAAGTTACTCAACTTTAGAAGACTTACCATTTTACTATAGCTTTTGTGCCCTGAAGAAGAAAGTAACTCAGGATACCTGGGAGCATGCTCATACGTACACATTTAAATGCTTATTTGATATACATGCAATGTATATAAGAAAGTATATATTAAGTTTATTTCCACAGTCAAATGTATAAAATAGATATGCATACCATAGCCCACTTAATTAACAGTACTTATTTAAATAAATTTGTGCACTTAAAGTTTTTGAGTATTAGAGGTGTAACAGTTGCTATTATGTGCACTGTACTCTAAACTTTCTGTGAGGTAGGAACTACTATTTCCAGTTTATACATTAGTAAATTTAGGGCCAGAGAACTTAAATGTTTTGTTTAAATTGATATAGCTAGTAAATTACAGAACAGATGCTCTAAACTGGAGCTTCTAATCCACAATCCAGTGTTCTTTTCAGTATAGCAAGGTTACACAATAGTTATATAATATATTTGTATGTGCATGTTATAGTATATAGTTGTATACTATGCATTATATATATGTGAAAGAAAAAAGTAGGATTTTAAATAATTACAAAGAAAACACAGCCTATAGGTAAGGGCTGTCAGGCTGTCATTCCACCAGTCCCAGCCCAGAGGAAGGGACTTACAGCCCACTCTTCCACCACTCCCAGGTCAGAGGAAGGGGCTTCCAGGCTGCCTTTCAATTGCTCCCAGGACAGAGGAAGGAGCTTCTGGGCCACCATTCTAGTGATCCCAGCCCAGAGGTAGCAGTTTACAGGTCCCCCTTACACCACTCCTAGCTGAGAGAAAGAGGCTTTCCAGCCAGAGTTCCACCACTCCTAGTGCAAAGGAAGGTGTTTCCAGAATGTCATTCCACTGTTCCCATCCCAGAGGGAGGGGATTAAGGGCCATCTTCTGTCCTGTCACTCCTGGCCCAGAGTAAGGGGCTTCTGAGTTGCCATCCCACTGCTCCCAGCTTAGAGGAGGTAAGCCATTCAGGCACTAACAGCACCCCCCACACCTGGGTTGAAATAAGAAGACTCATAAACAAGTCTCAAAACCAGACTTCCAGATTACCTACAGCAACTCCAAAGGGAAATGAGATGGAACACTCTGATACTCAACCACCTGGATTTCCTGAACTGGCAACAAAAGAGGATCTGAAAAAATGAAATCAGAAATAATTTCTAAGATAACAGCAGAGATTGTGCTCATAGTGCAAGACATGATTAATAAATCTAGAGAGGAGCTGAGGAACATGATGGAATCCCAACATAGGAAACAAATGGAATCCA
>NW_004624738.1:16577488-16614474 GCF_000247695.1 Heterocephalus glaber | reverse complement strand
AAGAGAAATGAAAAAGAAAAAGAAAAGAAAAGAAAAAAGTGTATTCCTTGTTTTTTTGTTTATGTTTATTTACTTTTTTAAGCACATGTTGGGAGTACAGTATTATTAGATTCATTGTAGGGAATTGATATATGTACATAACACATCCCTATTTTTTTAATTTTCCTATTTCATTTGACTATTTCTCAAATGCAAGTTTGAAACAATCTTTTAAAAATGCAGACAGGTACAAATAGTGTTGGTATCTCAAAAGTATTTAGTCTCCAGGTCAAAAACAGAAAAACATGACCATACACTTTATGTGGAATCATACCACCTACAATAATGGGTGACTGAATCCTAGAATTAAACTTACATCCCTAATATTTCCATGTATTCATCTTGCAACTTATTTTACCAAGAGTACACTCAGCAAGGCTCTCTGCTAATTAGCTATTGAATTGTAAAACACAAGGACAACCAAAGAATCAATAAGGAATTAAAAATTCTATTGTAATGAATAGACATCAATAAAAATCTGGTGATAAGTAAATAATGAAAAACTTGAATTTCTCACTATTGCTGCATTTCTAAAAATTTTATTAAAATGTCTGCAAACCTTGTCTCAGAAGTAAAGATTTGTCTTATTTCCTAGAGATTTTACATAAAAGTTTAAATTCAAGGAAATATTTTTAGATCTTTTTCATTCATTAAGCTTATCAGTACATTAAATTCATCACAATTAACTTTACCTAGCTTTACAAACATTTAACGATTTTCAACTTTATATAAAATCTGTGGCATATTTGTTCTTAAAAAGTGAGACATTATGAAATTCACTTAGAGTTTTGTATCATTTTCCAAATTTTGTATTTATAGAAAACTACCTTTTCTGATAAACTCACAGTGCAAGATCAATAGTGATTGATTTGTAATGCACATTTTTTGAGACTATATTTTCAGGTTCATGAACTTGATGTGTATTTAAATGAATTAAGTAATTCTTTTAATGCTTCTTAGGCAGATGAACCACATAACTAATTGCTTTTCAATTATTTATGAATTGGGTACATGAAAGTAATTCAAGATCCAGTGGTATTATAATTATATTATTTAGGGCTAATTAAATGATATGATGATATTTTTCTAAGGTTATTTTTTCTGGTGTCTGGAAACACAAAACAACCATCCCAAAATAATAAAAAAGAAAAACAGTTGCGTATATTCTATAACAAACCAAACTGAAACATTTTGAATTAAATATTACTAAACTGCAAAATCCAATCACATCTTCATTTTTTAATCTTATCTGTTCTTCATACTGTTTAAAGTTTGAGATCAAAAGAGTAACCTCTTAACTAGTAGTAAACAGTACCAGCCACAGTAATAATAGCAGAAATGAGCATAGCAAATGTTTAGATAGTGCTCTGCAATTTACACATTGCTATCTATCTACTTATTTGCTTATTATAAAATGTTTACATATTTACAATTATTATATAATTCCTGGGGTTCTATCAATATTTTTAATACTATGAGATCTTTTGTGTATCCTTGTCTTAGTGAATAAATCAGGAAGATCTGGTCTTTTAATTCATAAAGTAGGCTACAGTATTCCATGAATAATTGTTATGGATGGTACCATATATCCTCAAAAAACAATATACCCAAATGGCAATAAATAGGCATGTATATCTCGTGGATAGCTGAAAACTTGGGGAAGTGTATGATACAATAAAATTGTTATAATGCTACTTGATATGACTGGAAGTTTTTCAAGAGCACTTTTACCTGTTAAAATGCTTGGGTCTCAATCCTCATGTTATAAGATTTAAAAATTGTATGACAAGAAATATTCTATCCATATGTTCAAGAATGGAAAACATTCACCCCTTCATCTGTCCATCATTCTATTCACCCATCATCTGAGAAGAAATCCTGAAAATCCACATAGTAGAGTATAGGAGGGCAGAATTTGCATGACCTTGGGCTTTGTGACAATTTCTAACTCTGCTACAATGTTATCCAAATGTCCTGGTGTGTCAAACAGTGCTCTTCTTTGAAAGAATATCTTGTTGTATTATGTCCAGGTGAAAACTGGCTTGCAGAGCATTCACTGATGAACTGATTTCCTAAGTTTACTTTAAAAAAAAGAAAATCAAACCAAACCAAAGAAAAGAAAACTTTAAAAAAATAGAATAAGGAGATTTGCATCTCGTAAGACTTTAAATAATTTGATTGCCTAATGTTGTGATTCATACTGATATTTTTGTTCCACAGCAACTTAAAAAAAACTGTAAAAATTGAACAATATTCTATATGAAAAAGGAACTGAGAATAGTCTTTCAACATTAAATAGGAAAAATAATTTAATTCCTAACAAAGATATTCTCAGCCACTTATTAATATCTTTGGCAGGAAAAGGGAGTCATTTCACAGTGTAATGTAGTAAAAAAATAATTTTATTTTTAATGAGTCAGCCCTCACCTTTCCTTGGCTAGCTGAACTTATTTATTCTTCTAGCTTTTTAATTGTTTGTCTAATTTGATTTACTACATGTCTTGGATAATTAGTTATTTAGTTTAATTTGTTATTTTATCAATTCCAGAAAGAGAAGGGAAAATAGAATCTAATGATTATATTTTCTTGCTTAAGAAAGGTCCCATCAGTCTCATTTATGCAAAAAAAACTCCCTTCAAAATCCTCTCCTCACTCACAAGTTATTTCAATCAGTTGAGAATTAGAGTATTTTTTTATATCAGGCTAAACCAGTTCCAACAAGCAGAAAGAAATTGTAGGGAAATATCAAGAATATTCTCAGAGCTATGAATATATCAAGAATATTATCAGAGCTATTTAGAAACAACACAGCCAAATGTCCAAGATAATTGACTATTTTGTTAAGTATTAAGTGCTAAAACAGGTCAGGAATCAATCAATAGCTTTTATGGAAAGTTGCAGGTGAAATAGTTCTGGAAAGAACACATACTGTGACCAATAGGTTTAGAAACAAATGTTAGGATCGGCTAAGAATAGTGAAGTGCCTATTTCAGATGCTCTTTTTTTGGATTTAGTCTTTTAATTTGGGGGGGTCTGATTTTTTTTTTTAGTCCTTTATGTATTCTACATATTAGTCTTTTGTCTGATGAATAACTGGCAAAAACATTTTTCCCCTCCCAGAAAAAATTTTTCTTTTTTTTCCTTAATGAGATAAGCTCCCAGTTGTTGATTGTAATATTTCCTGTGTGCTTCGGGTTTTGTTCATAAAGTCTTTGCCAATACCTATGTCTTCAAGAATCCTATCTATTCTATCTTCCAACAGATTTAGTATTTCTGTTTCAATATTTAGATATTTGATCCATTTCAATTTTAGTTTAGTGCAAGGTGAGAGAGATATGGGTCTAGTTCTATGGGAGAGATGCAAATTAAAACATCACTGAGATTCCATCTCACCCTAAAAATAATGGCTGTCATCAAGAAACCAACCAATAACAAATGCTATCTGGGATGTCAAGAAAAAGAAACACTTCTCCACTGTTGGTGCGAGTGTATCCTGGTTCAACCACTGTAGAAACCAGTGTGGAGATTCCTCAAATAACTGAAACTAGAGGTTCCATTTTACCCAACTATTCCTCTTCTTGTTATCTTCTCAAAAGAATAAAAAGCATCATACCACAGTGATATATGCACACCCATGTTTATAGCAGTGCAGTTTGTAATAGCTCAATCTTGGAAATAGCCCAAATGGACATCAAACCAATGAGTGGGTAAAGAAGATGTGGATTTTTTATACAGTAGAGTATTACTCTTCCATAAAGGAGGATGAACTTGGGACATTTCTTGGTAAATGTATGCACCTTGAGACCACACTCTGAAATACATGTTCAAATATTGCATGGCTTCTCTCATGTGAGAAATCAAAAGTGTAAATAAGGACCAAAATGTATAATAGATATTATGAAATAGGAAGAAAATGTACAAATGAGAAGAGGAGCTATGGAGGGGGGATGGGGAAAGGAAGGAAGGGAACAGAAAAAAAGAGAAAAGAAGGAAAAATGGAAACAAAGCTTTGGTAAATAAGAAGAGGAATTGAAGAAAGTAATGGAAAAAAGAAGAATCAAGATATATATCGTATGCAGGTACAAGTTCCCTATGATGAATATGATTATTATCTATACCTAAAATGTACTAAAAATTAATTAATTAAAAATAATTTTGAATGTTGAAAAAGATGCACTTGTCCAGGTCATGGCCCCAGTGATCCACCTACCTTTTAACATCACATTCAGTTACTAAATACATTGTGGATAAATTCACTGTTGAACAGACCACTTGCACATTTCAATCACCATGTTAACATGTGAGATGTTTGGGAGATATTCTACATCTAAATTAGAACAATCCACTCATGGCACCTAAAAGGCTCGTGTCTTTCTCATTTTATGAAATGTTTTTGGTTCATCTCTAAGAGTTATCAAAGCCTTCACTGTTCCAGCACTGTTGAAAAGTTCAATTCCAAAGTCTCCTCTGAGACTTAAGGCAAACCCTTAGCTGAGAGGCCTTATAAAAATCAAAAAGAGAGTTAAATACTTTTAGCAAGCAATGACACAGGATGAACAGTGTGTTACAAAAGGAGGAAATGAGGGGCTAAAGAGAAATTGTACCAAAATAAGGCCAAAATCCTGCCAGGTAAACATTAAACTCTGTAGCCCCATATCCAGCACACAGGACAGATTTTGGTGAAATGTGAGTTCCAAAGGGCTTGGGCAGTCAAAAACTTATAGAATTATCAATTGAGTTGCAGCCCATGTACCATTTTTGTTGGGCTAGCTCCACTCATTTTTTATGGCTTTCCTCAGCAAACCCTCTACCCTCCTGATCCATCAAATTCCTGAAGTCTCCATTGCACTTTTGGCTTTATTCTCACAGCTTCAAAAACTACCATATCAGAAGCATTTTGCTTGTCTTTTTAGGCCATCTTTCAAACTTTGATTGGAAGCCTCCTTGACCCCACAAATCTTACATTCTATATGCCTGATAAACCAACACCATATGGATGACACCATGGTCTGCCACCAGCTTAATTGATAGCTCAGGCTCATTGAAACATGACTGCAGCACCATTTGAGTGCCTAGATGATTGAGCATTATAAAAACAATGCCAGAAAAACAATTCCCTATGTGGCCCTTCTGGAGCAGAGTGTTAGTGGGTCTTTTCTCAAATTAGAAAATTATGTCTTTTCTATCTGGTATCTCAAAAGCTTTCCAAAGTCCTGTAAACCATTTCTAACAGCTTCTGAACCAATTTTTCATATATTTTCACAACAATGACTCCACTTCCTGCCAATTTTCTGTATTAGTAACTATCCTATATTGACAAAAACAACTTAAAGGAAGAGAGACTTATTTTATCTCTTGGCTTTTAGGTACTCAAATCTACAATTTGCTGGGTCCAAGGCATAAACATCATGGCAGAAGGGGTTGGTAGAGTAAAGATGCTCAGCAGATGACAGACAGGAAAGAGAGTGAGAGGAAGAGCCAAAAACAAGAACACACCCTTCTAGGTCACACCCCTAGTGACTCATCTCCAACATACCCTACTCCTAACAGTAGATGTAGCTATAAATCTCATCAATGGATGGATCCACTGAGTACCATGCCCCCAGGTTCGTCACCTACTAACCATGTGAGAATTTGGGGGACATTGTCAATCTAAACTCTAACATTCTTGCACTAAAAATCCATATTTTCCAAGTCTTCATTTGCCATATGAAATTCTACATTGTGAAGATGTTTCTACCTTTTTTAGAATATAAGTGTGACAAGAGATGTATTCAGGAATATTTAAATATCACCATGAAACTAATTGTGAAATTTACCTGTAACATTATTCAAGCTACATTTTCAAATTTAAGCCATGAGTAAATCATAAAATATTTTCCTAAATACCTCCATAAAATGCATCTATGACTATCCAGATCTCACAAACTACCCTGAAGAAAGGAAATACAGTTGACTTAAATGTGTTTATATTTTAATTTTATATAGTTTAAATATTCATATGATTGATGAAGTTTCAAATATTCCAACACACATTTCAAAACCAAAATTAAATGTTTTTAGTGTCATTGCTAACTCTGAAAAGGTTGTAATCAGTCAAACTTTATATATTTACTATACTTATTCATTAAAATTGCATTTAGTATGGCATGCTTAATAATTTACTCTTCCCCTCCTTTTTCTTGTTGTACTTTCTTAAAATGGAAAGACTTTCTCTTTTTGGGGGGGGGGGATGTTTGTTCTTTTGGGAGGATGTTTTGTTCATTTTTTTGTTCATGCTCTGAGGGTAACAATTGAAACATCATAGAAAATAAATATTTAAATATTTGGTTTTTGTCCTATTAATCTCTTGGGACATTTTGTGATCATGTAACCCCGTTCATGGTTTCTAACTTGTAAGAAATTTTCTAAGAAATCATCACCTCTACTATAATTTTCAGGCACTTTCTTTTTTCTATAAGTAGTTAACATTTACCTACTATTTCAAAATCCTTTCTGCTAACTATTTAAATCTAGACCTCTCATTAAGAGTTGGATCAAACTACTGGAAATATTTCATTGGAGTCTTTGTATCCAAGAGGCCACTAAAGACTTAGTGTAAATTCATAGGATTTTTTGTATTAATCAAAATCCTCAGTTAATGATTTACTACCTCTATTAGTTCAATAAAACCATGAATGATTCCATTTTATCTTATTCATTTCATTTTGTTTTACTTGACTTTACTTGTTAGCCTTTGTATCATTAACTCAAGTTCATCACTACTCCTCTTTTTGGATAATAAATGCTAATATACTTTTTTCTAGAATTTCTTGAGCATCTCTCTTTGACACTAACATTTATTCATAATGTCAATTCTATGTTTCACCAGTCCACAAATCATTTTATTTGCTGTAAAGAAAATCCACCTTGATGTAAAGGAGAATTTATTTTTCTGTTTGAACTCTGTTTTTCAACTATTCCAAACAAAGCACTATCCCTTTCTTGTTCCTCTTACCTTTAATAGGACAAATAAAACTTATTGACATCAATTGAATTTGAGAGTGAGCCTTATAAATCCTAATGTTTATTATTTCTTACACTGTTTTATGTCTTTATTTTGATATATTAAAATAGTAGTTTCTGTCCATTTAGAAAGTATAACTCACTGTCTGTCAGTCTGTATGCATAGTATTCTTTTCCATCCTGTCATTTTAACCCTGCAATATAATAAGATTACACAAAATGTTTATGTAGAGTTATACAAAATGTATATCTCAACATGCTTCCTTTTCTAATGTCCTGAAAGTAAAGTGATTTAATTTTATTTTTTTCCTATGATTTTAGATCATTTAAACAATCTGTGATTATAGTTTATAAACAATATTCCTCACTTGATCTTAGCCAAAAGGCTGAGAAGCAATATATAAACAATATATATCAGCATGCTTCTTTTCCTAACGTCTTGGGAGTAAAACTGATTTTTTATTCTTTTGTTTCATGTGATTGCAGGGCTTTTATAAAATCTGTAATTACATTTCACAAGCAATATATTCAATATGTTTTTATAAAATGACATCTCGTGAAATACCATCTAATTCCTTAACAAGCATGTCCTTGTGAGTGTGTCACAAATGTCCCATGATAAACATGTAACATAATTGTGTAACAAGTGAAAAATAATATTTGTATTTATAATATCCACTAGGTTAAAGGACATTTTAAACAAAAATCCATATAAATCAAAGTAACAGGAAATAAGAGTTATCATTTTGCAGCAGTTTCAAATTAATGAACTGTGGATACACAATAACTGTTGTTTTTATTTTTAAAAGGCTGAAATATAAAAGTCAAAATGTTTCATTTTGTTTTGCATAAAATTCAACCCAGACTGTTTTAAAGTTTTCATCTTAATTTCACTGCTTCAACCCAACAGTGGAGGTAAATATTTGTTTTCTGTTAATTAAGCAGTCATTTAAACATCTGCCTTTATTTTATGGACTCCCTTTAATGTGTAAAATGTGTTTTTCTCATGAGAGCACTTTATGTTCCCAAGTGGTAATTTTAAAATAAAGTCTCTATTTCTCAGATAAACAATCTAATGTTCAAAGGTTTTGCCATCTGTTCTAGTAGTTGCACTTGTGAGTTCATTGTTTGATTAGAAGCAACAAAGGCATAGGCAATGCATCTTGACTCTAGAAAAAGCTACAAATGATGCTTGCCTTTTAAGATTATTTTTACAAATATGCCATTTTATTTTTCTCGGGATTAGTTTGATCTTTTAAAACAGAAAAACATGTCACAACATTGAATTTTATATCATTGATGGGAAAGCAAACCTCAATTCAGTTTTGAAAGCAGAGTTCTTGCTTTAATTCAAGTCAAAGAAATTACTACTACTAACCACGTCTACTTAATAAAGAGCTATGAAACTAAAAAGTGATGTAGTGTATGGTGGCTGTAAACCATACTGAGATATAAATTGATCTTGTCTCATAATTAACTACTAAAACACAGGAGAATATTATTTCACAGAAAAATTTCAAGAGTCATTTATAAGATTTTTAAAATTCATTAATGATATACAAATTTTGATATGTGGACAGAAGTTTAGTTTAAAAACAGGAAAGTATAAAGACTTCACTTTTGTATATGTTATTTATTCACTAATTGTAAGGAAAATGCCTAATTCAGACATTTTCTACCTACCAGAACCATGAGCAAGTGGGAATCTCTTAACAAGTTGTGATTATTCTATAGACAAACATTATCCCTGAAGTCTTTGTCATTTTTAATAAATATTAACCACTGTTTCCAATGTGGCTACTAGAAACATGTAGAATGATATAAATTATTTCTATGCCCAAAGGGACTCAAACCATTTTCTTTATTTTATGAGAGTTTTGCTTTGGGGCAGACACGCCCAAGTGTATTGGCTTAAAATCTCATGTAATCAAAAATTATATTTGAAGCAGCAGTCATTTCATGAATCTTTGGACCTGAGTTCATGATTTGTATTAATCCTGAAACTTTACTTTTTATATCTTTTTTACCAATACATGTTTCTTATAGAGAGTAACAGGTTTTATTTTGGCAGATTCATTCATTCATAATTTTCACACACCCCTGTTATGGTGTTGTCCCACTTTCCCCCAGTTTCACATTTTGGGGCAAAATTTAAATGCATATAACATATTTTGATCATGTTACTTAACCTAATGCTCCTCTCTCTCCCCCTCCTCCTCGTTCCCTTCCTCTTTTCTTATAATAGTCTCCCTCTCCTTTTTATTTTATCTTTTTTAAATTCCGTATATATAGGAGAACACTTGATGTGTGTCTTTTGAATCTGGCTTATTTCACTCAGCAGATCCATCCATTTTCCTGTAAATGACAAAATTTTGTTCCATTTGATTGAATAGTGCTGCATTGTATACGCACACATGCGCGCGCACACACACACACATATATAATATTTTCTTTATTGATAGGTAAGTTCTGCATTTTGGCTATTGTGAAATGTGCCTCAATAATAGGTACACAGCTCTCTCTATAAGCTCTGCCTACGTATATTGACTTTAATTCCTTTGAGAATCTGCTGAAACATGATACAATATAGCTGGATCAAGTGGTGCCTCTATTTTTAGTTTTTGAGAAACAGTCATACTGATTTTCATAGTGACTTTACTAATTTAAATACTCAACAACAGTGTAGAAGGATACTTTTTTCCCTGAATCCTCACCAGCATTTGTTATGTTTTATAATTTTGATGATAGCCATTCTGACCAGGTTGACATGAATTTTAGTGGAGTATTTTTTTAAAAAATTGCTAGTACATGTTTGCATGGCCTAATGTTTACATTCCTTGTGTGGGGTTGTTACATGTACATAAAACATTTTAATTCCCCTTTCCATCCCATTTCTGTCCCCTCATTTCCCACTACCTTAATCTTTTGATCACCTTCCCAATTAAGAAAGATCAATCTCTCTAACTTTCATTTTGCTCTTCATTCATATTTCAATTTCTTGTATGAGAGAAATCATGCAATATTTAAGTTGTATGTTTAATTTTTTTCAATTAATATTATGTTCTCAATTTTCTTACAAATAACTAACATTTATCTTTCTTTATGGCAGTGTAGTATTCCATCATATGTAAATACCAGATTTTTTAAATCCATGTTTTGATGGGATATAGGCTTCTTCCAGTTTTAGATATTATGAATTGTGCTGCTGTAAATATGAATATGGATGTTTTACTGCAATATGATGTCTTGAACTCTTTTACCAAGATAACTAGAAGTGGAATAGCTACGTTAAATGAAATTTCTAGGTTTAGCTTTTTAAAGACTCTCTATACTGGTTTTAATAATGGTTCTACTAATTTACATTCCCACCGAAAATTAGAGTTCCTTTTCCCTGACAACCTCAAAAGCATTTGTGATTATTTTATTTCATGATGATGGCCACCCTTTCTGGGTAAGATGGAATCTCACTGTTGTCTTGATTTTTGATTTTTTTTTTTTTTTTTTTTTTTTTTGGTACTGGGGATGGAACTCGGGTCCTTGCACTTGCAAGGCAGGTGGTAGAACCACTGAGCTAAATCCCTGGCCCACTCACTGTTGTCTTAATGTACATTTCTCCAATTACCAGTGATATTGAACATTTATTCATGCACTTATTGTCTATCTCCATCTCTTCTGTGAAGTATGTATTCATTTCACTTGTCCAACTTTTTATTGAGTCTTTTATTTTGGGTGGTCTAATTTTTTTAAGTTCTTTATATATAATAAATATTAGTCCTGTCTCTCTGCAGAAGAGCTGGAAGTTTTCTATTATGAAGGTGATCTTTTCACTCTTTCAGTTGTTTCTTTTGCTACGCAGAATGCTTTCATTTGATATGATCCCATTTGTTGGCTTTTGGTAGTGTTTCTTGTGCAACCAGGGTTCTGATCAGAAAGTTCTTGCCTACGATTTCAAGAGTTTTACCTGTTTTATCTTCTATTAGATCAAGTGTTTCTGTTTTAACATTTAGTTCTGTGATCCATTTTGATTTTAGTTTAGTGCATACTGAGAGATATGGATCTAGACTCAATATTCTGGATGTGGATATATAATTTTTCTGGCGTCATTTATTAAAGAGGCTATCTTTTTCTCAGTGTATGTTTTGGCTCCATTGTCAATGAAATAAATGACTGTGTTCAGTGCTGTTTCTCCATGCTGTATTTTGTTCCTTTCATCCTCATGTCTTTTTGTGCTAATAACATGCTGCTTTTTATCTCTGTAGCTTTTTAATATAACTTCAAGTCCAGGATTGTGATACCACCTTCTTTGCTCTTGTTACCCCAGATTGTAACCCTGAAACTTTTATTTAGGATTTTTGATGAGTTTACATCTTGATCACTTGTAACAAGTCAAAAGGAGCTACTAGAATCCTTAAGAATGCTAAATAGTTCATGGATTCACATTGTTTCCTGTGCCTATTGTGCTAACTACCTTTAAGGGAGACATTATAAATAATCACAAGATAACACAAGAGAATTTTTGCAAACCTGTGTTCAGTAATGATGATGGAAATAATGTTATTAAGTATGTATGTGAAATGTATAGCTTTTCCAGGAAGTCAATGCCAAGACATATTATGATTTTAGATTTTAGATAGTTTTTACACTATGCTTTCAAGTTTGAGTAATAACTAGAAAAAAAAAAGGAAAATCAGGTAATAGGGACCACAACCCACCTTCCAAAATTAAGAAAAGCCAGAGGAGCAAGACAAATGTAACCCGAAAAGATATTAAAGAAATTAAACTAAAATAAGAATTTATTTAAATCATGAAGATAAGCTGAAAGTACAGGCTTGGATAATGCCTTAAATTAGAGAATTGTGACTTTTTAAAATTAAAATCCATTGCACATCCTTGTATAGCTGAAAGCAAGATTAAAAGTGTATTTTTATGAAGATCAATCAAAGGATTATGTCTTCTTTCACAATGCACAATATAAATTTTAACAGATGCATCTTATAATTTTATATATTATTTGGAAAAAAATCAAAACAAAGAAGCCCATTAAGACATTGCAATACTTTATAAAAATAAAAATGGACAATAAAACTAAAGATGATATAAAGTATAAGGCTTTGGGACTGAATATATGTGAGAAAAAGAAAGATTTTTAGACCATAGCATTCAATGAACATAATAGAGGACTCAGCTTGCCTGAATCTTATTACACAGTGTAGACCAGGACAATCCCTGTACCTCATTTTTGTCTACTACAAGATTGGTGATACCATCTGTATTGCCCACTTACAGTTTTCATGAAGGAAAAAAAAAAACAACCATGTATCTACAGAGGCATATTTATGTCTTTTGTAAACTTATGAGCTGTTCCACTCAAACATGCTGTAATTAATTAATATTATAAGAATATGTCCAGAATTATGAATCACTTAAAATAAGTTGAACAAACATAGTGCTGCTATGTTCACATATATAATTACAAGTCACCAAATGCACATAAGAAATTACTTCATGAATATTTCTTGTAGAAAACAAGAGGGATATCTAAAACACCAGAGTGTAGACTGAAAACTTTTGAATCTCTAATTAATCATAGAAATTATTCAATGTGTTTCTTTGTCAGTGATACCTAATTTGTCCTAAATATATAATAGTCTAAATGTTTGTGACCCTCTCCCAAATTCTTATTTTGAATTTTAATCCCAATGTGCTAGTATTTGGAGTGGATGCTTTCTATAGGTTAATTATACCATGAAAGTAAAGCCCTCATGCATGAGATAAATGTCCTTATAAGAAGCCAGAGAGATAGCTAGCTCTTCTCCTGCCATGTGAGGACACAGCGTAGCATCCGCAACTGGAAGGGCCTTCACCAGGCACACCCTGCTGACACCCTTATCTCAGACTTCAAGATCCCAGAACTGGGAGAAATAAATCTTTATTGCTCAAGTCACCAGTATATATCAATTTCTTATGGTATCTGAGAGAACTAAGTCAAAAATAATCTTATGGAAGAAGAACCATGTACAGTTTTGTTATGAGAGTTTAGGATATAAGCTTGAAGTTTCATTTATAACTAAATATGAATCTGCTCTCTGGAGTTTATATTCATATTAACACAACAAACCTATGTTAAAATAAATGCATGGAGCTCTTCTGCAAATCTATTTCATCAATAGCTGTATGCCTAGTCATATGGTTGCACCAGAGCAGTAAAATGTAATTATTCAGAGGCTTAGCATAATCCATTAGGAGTTATATTAATGAAAGGGACACGGAAACCTGAGGATTTTCTTTTCTCCCTCTGACTTTCCCTTATTTAGGGAAATATCCTCCTGACTGTTAAGACAATTTCCATGAACTTAAACTTCCTCAAGCACATGTCAGGATACATAAAGAGGAAACACAATCTATTTTGCCTAAATTAATTTTTTCTTTATGCTGAAGACTTTTATTTAATCCCAGCTAAATTTACATTCATTCTTGTTTCTGTCATTTCATATTTTGTAGTTTTTAAAAACTTTCATGAAGAATGAGTCCAGGGAAGGGATGTGAACCTTTTGGAGATGAGCACCCAGAGTGCAACCCAAAACCCACTTATTTATTGCAAAGTTATAACACTGCAATTCAACCTGAATACTGAGGTTTTAGTTTAGAAAAACAACTCATACATTAACAACTATTGCTTGAAGATATTGTTATTGCCAATTATACTACTTTAGCCAGGATGCCATACCTGTTGTAATCAGTTGTTCATCAACAACTGTATGACAATACTGATTGTCTGAGGTCATAATCATCACATAGTCCAGCACCAAAGGACTGGAAGCTGAACCAAATAGATGAGAAATTCTCATCCCTAATAAATTGAGAAGGTTGGATCTTGGGACTGACAAAAATACCAAGAGCCAGCTAGACCCAGAAGACATCTCTGAGGAATAAAAAATTCCTAGGGAAGCTTCCATACTAGTGATAAAGCTACCTAATATAAGAAACTTACAAACATAAGCCCAGAAAATTAATTAAAATAAAATAACATAGAAAATGACAAGATAGAGAAGCAAAGTGCAAGCCCAGATCTCTGGCCCACCCATGACAAATCCATGGCACAATGAGATAGAGGAAATCAGAAGCCATCCGACTGGAATTTTATGAAATAATAACAATAGAAGTAAATAAACAGATGAATGAGGCTATAGAGAAAATCAGAGAAGAAATAATCTCTCAGGTCAAAAAAAAGAGAGAGATGATAAACATGTTGAAAGACCTGCTCAGCAAATCTAGACAGAGATAAAAAATAAAATACAGGTGCTTAGGAAAATAAGAGAAACTAGGAATTCCCAATATAGAGAAGAGATGGAATACATAGAACAGATTCAAACAGATATCCAGGAAATTAAAAATACAATTAAAAGTTTGCAAAGCCAAATGAGCAAAAGTGAAGACAGAATTGAGGTCAGTAATCACAAAAAGAAAGCTTTCTTAAAAATAGCAAGGAACTATGAAAAAACAATCCAACAGCTGCAAGATGATGCAAAGAACAGGAAGACTGATCTAAGTCAATGAGAAAATCAGAGTCAGTGCAAACGCCATTAAAAAAATAACTGTTCATAGAAGTAATGGCAGAAAACTTCCCAACCATGGAAAAAGAATTAGACATACAGATAAGTAAGGCACACAAAACTCCAATCAGCCATGACCAAAATAAACATACACTAAGACATATAATAATCAAGGTCCTAGAAATTCAGCACAAGAACAAAATATTAAAAGCTGTTAGAGAAAAGGAACAAATCATCTACGAAGGAAAGCCCATCAGATAACAGCAGACTTCTCAAACACAAACCCTTAAATCAAGGAGATTTTGGAGTGAAGTATTTCAAGTCCTGAAAGAAAACATCCTCCAACCCAGATTGATGTGCCCTGCAAAACTATCTTTTTGAATCAAGGGAGAAATAAGATACCTCCATGGCAAAGAACAACTAAAGAAATTCATGACTACCAAAACAGCTCTACAAAATGTTCTGAAAGATATTTTAGAAAGAGATAATGAAGACAATTCTAAGAACGCCAATAGAAAGAAGCCACCTGGCAAGGGAAGCAATAAAACAGAGGGGAAAGTCATGGAACTAACAACAAGAATAAGACAATATATATCAACAATAACCACCAATGTAAATGGTCTCAATTCACTAATCAAAAGAAATAGAGTGGAAGAATGGATCAAGAAACAAGATCCAACAATTTGCTGCGTACAGAAAACATATTTAACTCAAAAAGAAATTCAGACTGAAAGTCAAAGGTCTGAAAGTCAGTGGAAAACAATACTTCATGTGACAGTAACCTGGGAAAAAGCAGGGGTAGCTATCCTATTTGAAGACAATGTGAACTTCATCCTAAGACTGATCAGAAGAGACAAAGAAGGTCACTACATTCTTGTTAAGGGAAGACCCCAAGAAAAGGAGATAATAATCATAAATATATATCCACCAAATACGGCACATGCAACTTTGTAAAATAAATATAAACAGACATTAAAAAGTCAAATAACCACAAACACATTTGTAAGGAAGGACCCCAATACCCCACTGTAACAAATAGATCAACTAGATAAAAAATCAACAAAGAAATATCAGAACTGAACCAAACCTGTGAACAAATGGACTTAGTAGATGTCTACAGAGTGTTCCACCCCAGAACATCAGAATACAGATTTTTCTCATCTGCACATGGGATGGTCTCCAAAATAGAACATCTATGTTCTATTTTGATTTCTATATTGATTTCCAATATAGAATGGCAAAAGAATGGCAAAAGAAACCATAAAAATTTCAAAAATATATGGATATTAGAAGACACCCCCCTGAACCATCAATGGATCACAATGAAATTTGGGAAGAAATTAGACAGTCTCTATAATTAAATAATGCTGATAAACATACCAGAATGCATGGGATGCAATGAAAGTAATCTAATTTATACCAATAAACTCTCACATCAGGCAAACTGAGAGAGCTCAAATACACAACCAAATGATGAAACTCAAACTTCTAGAAAAAAGAAGTCAAGCTCAAAGCTTATCTGAGGGAGGAAATTATAAAGTTTAGAGCAGAAATTAATGCAATTGAGCCTAAAAAAACAATATAAAGTATCAATGACTTGAAGAGTTGGTTCTTTGAAAGAGTAAATAAAATTGATAAACCTCTAGCCTACCTTATCAAAAGAAAGAGGGGTCAGGTATTTAGCTCAGCAGCACTGTGCCTGCCTTGCAAGCACAAGTTTCTGAGTTCGATCTCCCATACAAAAAAAAAAAAAAAAGAAGGAAAAAAACCCACTCAAATCCATGCAATTAGGAATGAAAAAGATGAAATCATAATGAATCCTGCAGAAATTCAGAAGATCATCAACACCTATTTTGAAAATCTTTATTCTAATAAGATGAAAAATGGAGAAGAAATGGAACGATTCCTAGATACATATGAATTACCAAAGCTGAATCAAGAAGCTCTAAAATTGTTAATAACTCAATAACAGTAAATGAAATTGAAGAGTTAATTGAAAAGCTACCAACAAAAAAATCCCAGGTCCTGATGGATTCACTGATGAATTCTACAAGAAATAAAGAGAAGATCTAATGACACTATTCTTCAGACTCTTTAATGTAATTAAAAGGGAATCAGTACTCCCAAAGTCATTCCTAGAAGTAGGTATTACCTTGATACCAAAACCAGAGAAGAATCCAACTAGAAAAGAGAACTACAGGCCAATCTCCCTAATGAACATAGACCAAAAAATCCTCAATAAAGATACTGACAAGCAAAATTTAGCAAATCATCAAGAAGATTATACATCAAAATCAAGCAGGATTCATCCCAGAGATTCAGGGATAGTTCAATACACAGAAATGAATAACTGTAATGCACCATATTAACAGAGCCAAGGACAAAAAACACCTAGTCTTATCAATAGATGCAGAAAAAGCATTTGACAAAGTCAACACCCATTGATGATAAAAAAAAACCCTATGGAAAATGAGAATAGATGGTCTTTATCTCAATCTGATAAAAGCCATCTGTGAGAAACCAACAGCCAACGTTATACTAAGTGATCAAAAACTGAAAGCTTTCAGTCTAAAATCAGAAATACAGACAAAGATGTCTGGTATCACTATTCCTATTCAATATAGTTCTGGAAACATTAGCTAGACCAATTAGACAAGAGAAAGAAATAAAAGGAATAAAGATAGGAAAGGAAAAGTTAAACTATCATTATTTGCAGATGACATGATACTCTAAATAGAGGACCCCAAAAATTCCACCAAAAGAATTCTAGATTTAATAATCAAATTCAGTTGTGTTTTTCTTTGAACTACAATTACAATTTTTCTTGTCTTCTTTCTACTCATTTTTTCTGTCCTATTAACTATATTTTAATTCATAGATTTTTTTCTTGCTATCTCAAATTTATTGTTGAATTCCCTTAGAGACTTGTTCTCATCAATTATTGTAGTTTCTATCTTTAGAATTTCTTGAACTTTTTGTTTATTTGTTTGCATTTTTAAATCCAGTTCCTTATTTATAAAATACAGCTTTGCACCTATCAAAATATTTCATCTTTGTCCTACAAGAAACATCTAAGTCTATCTCTTCAGTTGAAGCATCTCTGACTTTATATTAGGTGTGATTTATCATTTTTTGACTCTACTACAAACTACCTCACTATTTTTATTGTGTCGTGTTATTTCCAAATGATGTAAAATTTCTGAAGTCAGAAACTATGTTTTCTTTAGTTTTGTTTCTTTTTTACCATCTTGTGTATCATTTTAAACAATGTAGCTGGTCAGCAAAAACATAAATTGAATCAAGTTGAATATAATTACATCATAATTTTACAAAAATTTTCATTAATATCACCATTATCCCTATAGTTTTAACCTTTGGACCACTATTAAGCATTTAGCAGTGCTAAATGGGCTAAGTTGATCATTAATCATTGCATCATTTGGAATGATTTTCCTTGAGGAAGCACACTTCCTGCTTCAAAGCCATCACATTAAACAACCCAGAAACATCCTTCCAGAGTGAGCTTATGCAAATAGTCTTACTAAGGTTGTGTACACTACAGCCTGTGCAATCATATGAACAGGGTTCTGTTCTGTAGCAGGAAGCAAATGTACCATTCATTTAGCTGCAAGTCCAGAAGTAGAGGAAATGCAAGTTAGACTTAATCTCCACAGCTAGACCCCTATCTCTTTGGTCTTGCTGTGCTGTATCCTCCTTTTTGCAAAGTGTTTGCATTTCTGGTGAATATCTTTTATCATCCAACATGTTTGTAAATGGTTCAAGATTTTTGCAACTATACACTCTGATATCCTGAGATATCTGTACATAGGGAACATTTTCTGTTTCTTGGGAAGATTCATGTTTAAAATATTTTCTAAAGTAAATTTATTTCACAGAAATCTTACCAAGCCTATAAATCTACTCTCTTTTAAATTGATAAAGATGTGTCACCTGCCCATTTGCATGGATTGAGAAATGCTATTATTTAATTGGTTTAATTAGAGTTTCTGAACCTGGTATTTTTACCAGAGTCTAAGTTTATTCTTACATCAGTTGGGACTAAGTTTAGAGTTGGGTGTGGAAATGAGATGTGGCATATGTTGATTGAAGAAAAGAACACTAGACACCATATAGATTATTTTAGGGAAATTGTGAAGACTGGTTAAGCAATCAACTGTATTAGTTATATATGTATATTTAAAAGGTGTTAGGAACACATACTATATTTCTAATAATTATTTATATTAGCATAATACATTATCTATTTTATCTTGAGCTTTGTCTTCCAAGATTTATCATCAAACATCTTCTTTCCCTTTCTTGTTAAGAATACCCTGATATATATTATAAATCAAAAGTTAAGCTGCATTTTTCCTGGGTGTAGTCAAATTGCAAATACATTTGGATAAAAAAATAAAATGAATGTTTTAACTAATTATATTTCATATTCATGTAGTGCAAACATTAAGGTTTTACTTTGTTCAACTTACTATTTCTTTTAACTTGTTAGCATTGAATGCCTTTCATACTTTTAATTAGCTCTTTCTTCTTCCATTTTTGACAAGTACAATATCATCAATTTAACAGAGGAAGACACTCATCTACCTGAGATTTAATGAACTGACCAAGGGCAGAGTGAAACTGACAAAAATTTAATATCCAGCAATGTTAAAATTTGGGGTCAAATTAAAGAATGATCATTCAGCAATAAATCTAGCTAACATGGAAGTAATATTAATAGGCCATTAAGGCTGCTAGATGTATAAAACTGACCATGTAACAGCCTGTTAAGATTTTTTTTTAATTTAAGGGGAAAGTCATTATCAAACCCTGTTCTAATGAAAATAGATATACATAGTCCCCTATTTGATTGTCAAATGAAGCAAAGATACATGCAATTGTTTATACTTGTCATTTACATTTCTTGTCAATTCTTAATCATCAAATATGCTAAAAGACCATTCCCCCTTTGAAGTCCATTCTTGACTTTGAAATACAGTATAGGATTATTTCCAAAGGAAAGGTACCATGAACTAATTTAAAGATAACCGCTCTAAAGAATGCATCTGGTTAAAAAAAAATCTTCTTTCTCTAGAACAAGGGGAAAAGAGTAACATAACAATTGGAAGAGACATATGAAACTGAGAGTTTCTGCTCTGACCTGAGGGATCAAAATTCATTTCTTTTGCTGGTGATTTGTATCATTAACATTTTAAGAAATATCAGAATAAGAAATATCACTTTTTCTTGTAAATAAAATTTATATGTCTATTTTAAAAATTACTGCTCCAGAGTCTAAATCAGACAGATTGTATTACAATTCTTTTCTTCACTCAAATCTCTGAGAGGAGCTGACTATAATCTTACAGGTGATCAAACACAGCTGCATAGAGAGCTCTGCTGATCATAACTAGGGCTGGAATTACACTTTCAATTATAAGAAAAGCTTATAGCTATCTTTCCCATTTCTTTATTTGTTGTGTTCCCTTACTTCAAATGCAATGTAAGAAAGATTATAGAACAAAGTGAGAAGGAACTTTCCCTGTCCACTAAACTAAAACATATACCTATCTTTAAAAAATGATAAAAATCATTATCAGGTAAAGAGGTTAATACAGATCATATTTTAGTATTAGCAACAATGTATTGGATATTCTTTTAAAAATCTAGAAAGAAATTGTATCACTGAGACAATATTTGTTTTCCTTGACTTAAATGCTACTTATGATCCTAATATTCGCTACTTGTTTGACTGTAATATTTTGCTTTTAGAGATATCAAGCTACACACATAAAAATGGTGATCAATATAAGCATGCAATTTTCAAGAAAGGAAATCTATGAAGCTAACAAGTATAAGAGGATATACTTCTTAGTAATCATAAAAGCAAAATTAAAGCCACAGCAAGGTAACATTTATATCTATTTAACAAGAAAAAAATATAAACCTAGATATTGCCTGTAAGAGGAGTAACATTAGTATAAGGAAACTGAGAAAATGCTGAAAAAAGTATCTACTGGAACAGCCATTATTAGAAAGAAAGAAAGAAAGAAAGAAAGAGGGAGGAAGGGAGAGAGAGGTGGAGGGAGGAAGAGGGGGGAGAGAAAGGGAGGAAGGGAGAGAAAGAGAAAAAACCCTCACTCTAGATCTAAATAAAAAATGGACTTATTAAAATACATTGTAACTAAAAATTGTCCACCAAAAACCCCAGGATTGTATCTAAATTTAGATGTGGTTTAAATTCCTAAAAATTGCAAAGCGTCTGTTATGTGTCAGGCACACTGCTATACAATAAAAATAGAGCAAAAATAAAGTAAAGTTACTACTCTACTAGATTCTAATGGGAGGGAAATAAGGTAAATATTAAATAATCATAAATAAACAGCATTATTTCTCATTGTAAAATTCTATGAAGTGAATGGAAAGAGCTACTGTGATAGCAAAAAGATCCTCTAAAAAAGCAACAGCACAGCAGCTAATTAGAACAACCACATTTCTCAGATTCAGGAGGCTAGGTGATCCACAGTAGTAGGTCAGGAACTTGGCCACTTTTGCCCGCAGGAACGGATGTCCTCTATAGTCGGGGTACTGCAGCAGGGGCTCCTTGATGTAGCTCATGTCATTCCGACACAGCCTGAAATTTCAGTCATCAGATCAACACACAAGCCTGTTCTCACTGATGCCAAGGTTAAAGAAGCCCAAGGAGTTCAGGACGGTGTGGTATTTGTCTCCTTGGTAGGCCTCGTAGTCCTGGACGTTCGAGTAGTAAAATATAGAGATCTTAATCCTCAGGTTGAACAGAATATGGCTAAAAAACATAGCTTCAGAATCACTCTGCTGGGCACCTGGCTGGTTGTGCTGCATAACTGATGGGGCCTGGCTTGTATTCCTGGTATCTGTACCAGGCTCGGAAGGCTTGCTGGAACCCGGTTGCCATCCATACTCAGCTCTTAAGCCTAGAGTCCTTACGCCTGCTGAAACTGTCCTTAGTCTGGGGCTCGGAGGCCTGCTCTTCTTCCATTCACTAAACTTGAGTCTTCCAAAGGAGATTTTTCATAGGACAGTTCTCACGAGGCACGATGGCAAGTGAGTGATGGGAAAACTTTCTTAATAATGTTATTTGTATGAAACAAATAACTCAGTAATTTGGGTTGCAAAGGACCCCTTTCCCTTATCCTCAGAGCCACTGACATACATTCACCAGACTTCCTCACTCTGCACAGTGCACTTCTTTTCTACCTTAAATAAATGGACACACTCCCTCATTTTCTGTGTTTTGTCCCATTCTTTGGTCAGGACACTAGGAACCTAGAAAGAAGTTCCGTGGGACTCTCCACCTGGTAACATCGTGACCACACCATGTAAATCAGGAGAAAAATTAAATACTTAGAAAATTTTATTTCAAATTTATTTCAAATACCTGCAAAGAAGGTAGCCTTGCTAAACATTTGGAAAGTCATCTTCTGATGCGATTATCTAGACACCTTATGGGACATTATGAACATGTCTGTGGGTAAAAGAGGATAAAAAAGAGGATCTCCAGCTCTCACTCTTTGACTATAGTCCATGTATGGTCTATGGTGCAGATGCAGAATCAAGAAGAAGCCACTTTCTAAAGGTGGCTTCATTGGGGAATTTGTGGTAAGAGTATAACTGTGTGCACATCATATATATAAATAGAACTCTGGCCAAAACCCTTCAGTAACCACTCTGGGAAGCCAAACCACAACTTCTGCAGCAACTGACCCAAACTTACCAGGACCTGGAGAAGGACTACCAGGTTCCTTAATTTTTATTTCCCCTTTCCTTGCATCCAACTCAGCTCCACCAAGAAAAGCTACCAATACTTCTGAGACCATTACACATGAGACTGGAATTTTAGTTAATACCTCCAGCAACTCCATGCCAACAACCTTTAATGAGGGAATACCTGAAGTCAACTGGAGCCCATCCCTGCTATAAAGCTCTTCATTTCCCTGCCTGACTTCGAGTCTCTGCCAAACATAAATGTCAGTGGTTTATTTCTTCACTGTAGCAAGCTCTGAATAAATAGCCCATGATCATTATCATTTAGGGGATTTTCATCCATTTTCACAAGGAGTAGGGAAGAGCCATAGACCTTCCCTGCCTTTCTTTCCCCTTTACTTCCTTATATTAGGAAGGAAGTGTTGGTAACTCAATAAAGTTTATTGAAAATAATGAGAAGATTTGAAGGAGATTTAGGAAATTGCAACAAAGAGTAGAAAATTCTAAAGAAGGAAAGTGCTATCAGCAGTGCTAATTCCCACAAAACAGCCAATAGAAAAAGGAGCAATTGAATCAAATTTAGCAATTCTTAAGCTATAAAAGAACAGTTTAAATTGAAGTGGAAGAGAAGGAAGGCACATTGCAAAGAAAGTGTAATATAATTTGAAAGTAGACGCATTAGGTATAGAAACAGTTATAGAAAGTAGATATTTTAACAAACAAAGACCAAAAAGGCTGTTTTACAATGGTGAATGATACAGAGTTAAATATTCTTACTGTAGAGGTGAAGCATGAAGGTGTTGGAGTGAGATGAAGTTGAGAGAAAGAGGACACAGAGTGATTGAAAAATAAAAAATTAAAATAATACACAGACCTCAGAAAATATTTGCTGCTACTGGGGAAATAACATACAGACCTAAACCAACCAAGGGAAAAAAAGAAAAATAGATATATACATCAGCAATGGATCTTGGCAGGATTCTAATACTATTACAGTATAAGAGATTAAATCACAGAGGCTTAGAAATTCATAGATGAAACAGACAGATAAATGTAGGATAAATAAGGTCACAAAATCCTAAGTAATTGAGTATACTTTTTAGCATTACTTGTTACCAGCCCACATCATAAACTGCTATGAGAGTTACAGCATTATTCTAGACAAAACTAGCTTATTTCTGGTCATGAAGTCAATTTGCTTTTTGAAATGAGTGCACATATACTTAAAGAAGAAAGAAAATGTCTTTAAAAAAACAGGTTTTCTAGTCAGAATAGACTCTCATTTTTTTAATCCCTGTTCTACCATTTAGTGCCCGTGAGGTTATTTTTTAAAATTCTTTTATTGGTACATTTTAGGCATACAGTACATTTACATTTGTCATTGAATGCTTGTACCTGTACATGATATATCTTGGTTCTTAATTTTTTCCCACTCCCCGTGCACCCTTCACCCCTTCCACCCTTCCCATATTTACATAGATTTCGTTTCCATCTTTTTCTTTTCTCAAAATTTTTCTTTTCCCTTCTTTCCTTTCCCCTTCCCTTCCCACCACCCCTACACCTCTGGACCTTTTCCTATTTCAAATTATCAAGTAGTCATTTTAATCATTTTAACCCTTATTTACACTTTCAGTTTCTCACATAGGAGAAACTATTTGGTATGTACACATGTGTGTTCTATTTATTTCACTTAAGAGTATGGCCTCAATATGCATCCATTTAGCTATAAATGTCTCTAATTCCTCCTTCTTTATGGCTGAGTAGTACTCCATTTAATAAAAAAACATTCTTCTTTATCCAGTTTCCATTTGATGGGCACTTGGGCTGTTTCCAAGCTTTAGCCACTGCAAACTCTGTCATTAATTGTTGATTTTTATTTTTAATAAAGGTCTCTCTTGAGGGAGACCTGGAACCCTGGAAAGCACAGACTTTTAAAGAAAGAAAAGGAGACAGCCTGGGGGACGAACAGCAGTTTAATTCCTCTGGCATTATTCGACCTTCACAAAGGAAAGAAGCAAGGCTTTTATACATGTGGGAAAGCAGCTTAGTTATTCTGGCTATTGTCTTTCTGATTTTCACCTCTGATGATAACCAGTGACTTTAAGTGACTCACAAAAGCTACAGGCGAATTCACAAGTCCCCTGTTTCCATTCACCAATCTCGTGCATCAAGGAGCACATCGCAGCCCTCTTCTTATCAGATAGTATCAAGAGAGCAGGATGACTTTAGCCAAAAATCAAGCCCACCTCCCCACCATAAACATCACAGATGTGCATAGAGAGTCCTATCTCTCTTACCACCTGTAGAGTCATTGGGTGGAGGTCCTCTGATCCCAGAAAATGGTAAATAAGAAAACTAGGAAAATGTGTTTTTCTCCTGTGAGACTTTTACAAGGTCTCAAAGTTTTCTGGCATTCTTTTAACAAACAGACTTGTGGAATTTCCCAGAAATGACTTAATTCTCTTAATTAACAAACTTCTTGTGATCTATTCTTACAATTAGATAGCTGAATTCTACCATTTCCCACAGCTACAAACATGGGTGAGCATTTATCGCTGTGGTATGATTTTTTACATTCTTTTGGGAAGATACCAAGAAGAGGAATAGCTGGTCAAATGGGACCTCTAATCCTAGTTCTTTGAAGTATCTCCATACTGGTTCAACAGTGGTTGCACCAGTCTGCACTCCCACCAACACTGGAGAAGGGTTCCTTTTTCCCCACAACCCTGCCAGCATTTGTTATTGGTTGATTTCTTGATAGCAGCCCTTCTTTCTGGGGTGAGGTGGATACCTAAAATCCACCAATAAACTTAATGAAAAAAGTACAACTTCTGATTTCCTGGGACTTTGGAGTCTTTAGATTCATGAGTATGATAATGAGATTATATGCTTTCAAAAAAGGGCATTCTGTCAATGATCTTCAAATTTCAAATAGCCAGTTTGACTATCAAGGAACTCTGCTTTGAGTATTTGAACCTGATTCTAGTCTATCACAAAATACAGTGAGTGGTTAAAAATTTAATACAGTGAAAGACCAGTTACCATTCCTCAAAGTTCTCCTTCTGAGTCGGAACACATACGTCTCATGGTTCTGGTCAGTTTTTGAAGAAGTTCTTGAAGATCCCATTCATAAGTGTCATTTGTTAACTTGTTGTGGCTAACTTGATGTCCTGAATCCATCCAATATGTTTACCTTTCGTGGTAATTTTGACTTAGGGAAAGAGCCAGAAGTTGCATGTGCCAGATTTGGTAATTATGTGGATGAGGACCACCGTAATAGTTTTAGGAGGCTGATTTTCTATTGTATGGTACTCAGTAGCAGCATTCATTGCATTTTTGATACCACTTCATAAAAGTATTCATTAAATAGGACTTTCACAGCTGCTTCAGAAAGTGGCAGGAATGATAGGGTAAGTGTGTTTGAAGCAAAGGGGATTATTTTGAGGGGGCTTAATTGAAATGTCTTGTGTCTTTTACAGTAATTTTAAAAAATTTAAACATACACCATATCCTTTAGGATTATTCTGTCTACTATCTCATTTTGAAGATGATGAAAAATTTTTCCTAATATCACTATGACAACTATATATTATTTGTAAAACATAATGCTGAAAATAGATCTTGCTGTAATAACTTGCCAGCAAAAGAACTGACAAGAAATTGAAGGAATAGAATGTAATGGAAAAATGGATACTTGGATTCACAGTTTTGCATATTTATTATCCTTATAAATGTTTGACGTCTTTCAAAGGAGTATCCTGTCCATTTCTGTCATTTATGATGCATTTATTACTGACTTATAAATATTTTTCCTGATACATACCAATGTATTTTATGTTCACAAACTACTTTAAAAAATCAAGACAAATGTATAATGATAGTACAAAAGACATTTATAAAATATTTTTACCACATGTCATATATCTACCCATATGCTGCCATGGAATTCTCAAAACATTTATATAAAAGCTTTTATTATTTTCTAAAATTGATAAAAAATATTTGAAACATCCGAAGAATAATAATAATTTATTAACAATTCTAATAATAATTATTATGGCAAGATTACTGTACTTTGAGTGTTTGGGCACACTTAAAATATAATTTGTTTTCAAATATAAGAATTATCAGGTTAGATATTTTTCAACTTGCTAATTTGTTAGATTAAATCTTCATGACTATAGCCATTTACAAGGGTTTCAGTCATGTACATTAGTGTCAACTACACTTACCTGTACTTCAGAACTACAATAAGAGGTTTTCTAGAAACAAGAAAATGATGGGAAAGGAAATTTCTTCTCTAATAAGACACACTGGAATATACTAAAGAAGTATAAATCATTAAAAGAAGGCAACTATAAGTAAGTAAGACATGGATCTAATTTGACTGGGAAGACTACCATATTTAGACAAAGAATGTATCAATCATTAGAATAATTGACAGAAAGTGCAAAGGAATAAGCCAAACATATTGTATCCAGCTAAGCACTATTTAGAAGATACAGTCCTACTGCAAATGTGCTATGGAGATGTAATAAAAAACTACACCAGATTTTAAAATTTTATAAAATAAATTAATATTTTCAAAAATGTTCAAATGAGAAAGGGGAACAAAAGAGAAAGGAGGAGGAAAGGAAGGAAGGGACAATAAAAGAGAATAAAAGAAAAAAATGGAAACAAAACTTTTGTAGATAAGAAGGGGAAGAGGGGTTGAAGGGATAAGAGAGGAATGGGGGGAAAAAGTTAAAAATAAACAACTTGGGTACAGACTCCCAATGATGAATGTAATCATAATGTATACCTAAAATGTACCAACAAACTTAATGCAAACAAAATGAAAAATAAATAAACTTAAATGTAAAGAAAAAAACAAATACAGTAAAAGACAAATTGCCATTAATCCTCCTGAAAATATTTCCCCTCAGTTTGAACATATTTATCCCATAATTCTTGACACTTTCTAAAGGAGTTGTAAAAAATCTCTTTTGAGGGTGTCTTTAGTTGTTTCAGTGTGTTTGCCTCAGTGTACTGAATCAATTCAAAACATTTACTCCCGAGTTCGACCCCGGTACCAAAAAAAAAAAAAAATTTACCATTCATAGTCACTTTGACTTTGAGAATAACTATTTAGAAAGAAGAACAGATATTTGGAAGGGTGTTAATGGCAATGTGTCTTTTACTATAATATAGTTTTAAAAATTAAACATTCACTGTATATTTTATTACCTCCTCGAATGGTATCCACACACAGGCATATCCTTACTGTGGATGTATGCATTCTTCATTATCTTAGCAGGTGACAATCATATAGTTATTTCTTAGGGTACTAAATGTAAGGTCAAAAGCAGATATCTGCCCAGTTCACTTCTTCTGTTGAATGCTTATAAAAGCCTTACTCTGCCCTGTCCAATATGGTACTCACCAGCCATAAACTGTCACCAAGCATTGAATTAATGCTAATCAAAATTGAGATGCATAATAAATACACAATACACATATTTCAAAAATGTAGAAAATATGTAAATATCTTATTAACAACATCTATATTTATCACAAGCTGACATTTGTATACATTGGACTAAAATATATTTTTAAAAATTATACTTTTTTCAGCTCATGTGTGATTGTTTCTCACACATATTTTCTACAATTAACACATATGACATATATAATAAAAAATGATAAAAAAGGAAAACTTTTCATGAGATGAAACTATGACCATATGGATAGGTTATCAACAGTGCATATATCATATATATTTTTCCACAGAGAACTTTTTTCCATATAGTGAAGTTGCTATTGATTTTAAATTGACAAATTAAAATTGAATGTAGTTATGATGTACAACATGATGCTTCTTTGTATGTATATGTATATACATAGTGAAATAGTTAAATCAAGCTAATTAGCATATCCATTACCTCACAGATATATATATATCTACATGATGAAAATAATTAAAATCTATGCTCAATAATTTTCAAGTCTACAATATGTTATTACCCACAGTGACTACTCTGTGTAATAGATCTCCTGAATTTCCTTGTAACTGAAATTTTGTAGCTCTGGACCAATATCTCCCCAATTTCCCCTCTTCCAGGCTCTGATTTGCACTACTCTACTATCTGCTTCTATGAGGCTGACTTTTTAAAACTGTACATATAAGTAAGATCATAGAGTATTTGCTTTCTGTGCTGGGCTTATTTCACTTAGCATAATGCTGTCATTGTTTATTCATATTTCCACTAATGACAGGATTTTTATTTTTTAAGTTTCAATAGTATGCTGTTGTGTGTGTATATATACATACATATGCATAACATTTTCTTCATCTGTCTATCTCCCGATGGACACCTAGGTTGATTCCATTTCTTACCCATTGTGGACAATACTGCAGTGAACATGGGAATGCAGATATTTCTTTGGCATACTGATTTCAATTTGTTTGGTTTTACACTCAGAATTGAAATTCTTCATCATATAGTGCTTATATTTTGAATTTTTTGTAAAATCTGCATACTATTTTCTATATAGCTATAGTAGTTTATATTCCTGCTGAAAGCATACAGGGGTTTCCTTTTTGTCCATATCCTTACCAATACCTGTTACACTTATATTTGTCATGATGTAACATCTCATTGTGGTGGGCTTTTTTTTTTTTTTTTGGTGTTTTTGGTACCAGGGATTGAACTCGGGACCTTGAGCTTATGAGGCAGGCAGAGGAACCACTGAGCTAAATCCCTGGCTCATTGTGGTTTTAATTTTTAGTTTCCTGATTACTAATGAACATTTTTTTCATATTCTTGTTGGATATGTGTATGTTTTCTTTGGAGGAATGTCTTGTTTTCAGATCTTTTGTCCATTTTATTTAAATTATTTGTTTTCATGTTATTGAGTTGTTTGCATTCCTTATAGTTTACTCTCTTTATAAGGCCTCTAGAATATTTTAAATTGCACATTAGGCTTCCATGTGTGTATTCAATTATATTTATCTTGGACAGCATGATCTATACCAGTGGAGACCACTTAACACTCCCCACCCTATCTGTAGTTTTATTGTCTGTTTAAAAAGTTTGCATACTTATTTTAAATAATTTAATAAGTAAATCTGCTTATACCAAGAGAACATCTATACACAGGAACTCAAATTTTTGGTTTCCTTACAAGTTATACTTCTCATTGAATGTTTAAAAAGCAACCTCTTGATTGAATATATCATTTTAATAATCTTGTTTCATTTCAGTCTGCTACTAAGAGCAGACCTACATTGCACCTAAAGAATATGGCCTATGATAATACTGCTGATGGCCAGGTTTTGAACCATGTTACACTGACTACAATTATGTAATACTGTCAGCCTCTTAAAACACAGCCAGTGGGGCAGAGTATGCAATCAGTAATCACAGTACCTGCATTGTGTGTATATGTATATATCAATCACTTATAACTTTTAAGAATGTGATCATCTTATTTTACAATTAAATTTATATTTAGTTCTTAGTTATTAGAAAATGTATGTATCAATATATTTCAAAAATCAACTTTCTGTAACTCCTGCCCACATTTACTATTGCCAAGAGTAAGCAACTCTTTGTAATCTTTTAAATATTTTAATTGGTAATACCGGTTATTTGCCTCTGTTTGTTTAAATATCACACCTATGTTGCTAGTTCTTTCCTTTTTAGTTATTTCCTTTGGAAGAACAGATGCATGCATGTTCACACTCACACACACCCAAATCCACACACATGCACACACACTCTCACGCTGATCATATAAACCTGTTTCCCATTATTTCACCCTCCAATGACAGTTATAGTGTAATTTTGATTAACTTATCATTCACAAAAGACTAGAAGCTACTGTATGTGTTCAACCTCCCATCCTTAAGGGGAATCTGAATGAGTTAAATATATTTAAGAGGAAATTTTTTTAACTTGATGTCTAGTTAGGGAAACTACTGATGAGTCACTAGTGTCAATATTCCATTGGATGGGAGAAAGCAATGAATAATTTCAAATCTTATTAGAACACCACAGGCTTCTCATTCACACTTTTCCATTATTGATGCCATAACCTTGCTACTAAACAACTAAGACTGTAATTTACTGCCAGATTTTTGGAAGGAAAGGAAATCAATGTAGGCTTCTTGGTGGAGGCAGATCATCAAATCAGGAGCATCCTTCACTGAACATAAATCTATCTCATCCACAGCAACAGTTGCAATGTCTGTAAGGCAGCTCTGTCCATGGCCAAGATCAGGGTATCAAACTTGATAAACTGGGCAAGACATAACATCCAGTTGTCCCATATTCATAGTCCTTCAAAGACCAGCAGAGGTATAAATAATTAAAGAGTGACCAGAAAAGTTTTTCTGGTAAGGGAATTAAACATTAGCAAATACCGGAATGCAAAGAGACACAGAAAGGACACCTTCAGGGAATGATGAGTTTTTGACTCTGAGAGATAGGAAAGTTCATGCACAGAATACAGAATAAAACCAGACAAATTAAATGAAGATAATATCTGAGAGACCGTCATCAAATCCAATCTTATGTCCAATAGGGGTATCTTTCTCTCTCTCATATGACTTTAACATCTGAACTAGGGATCACTCTAATGTAGCTTGAAGACCTTCAGAGAAGAATTTACTCCAGTACAAACCATCCTTCCTTTAATTAAGTAAAATTTTCCCTTCTTAAATAAATAACTGGGGGCCAGATAGGAAAACAAACATAAAATTAAGGTATTTGCTTTTCTTCAGGAAGGGGGAATAATCAAAAATATGAAAATATGGTACAATAATTTAGTTCTAAATATAGACAAAATGAAAAATAAGATCATTTACAAGTGAAATGATGATTTTTGTCAGTTTATAAGAGTTTTTGATTATCTTTTATGAAGTGAGGAAGATCATGTCTTAAGAAGAAAGGAAAAAATGGGCAAGGTAAGAAAGAAATAGAAATGTATACAGCATTTGAAAAGTAGAGGTAAGTGGAAACACTGAAATTAAATATTGATCCAAAGTGGCAAGTATGTTTTAATAAAAACATTTTAACCTCTATCTATAAAAATGATGATGATCCAAGCTATAGTGGCAATTGCCCATAGCCCCAGCAACTCTGGTAGCTGAGGCAGGAGGACCTTGAGTTTGAGGCCAGCCTGGAAAACTTGGTAAGATACCGCTTCAAACAAATTCTGGCAATGGAGTTTAATAATGTCTGGATTAATTTCCCAGTATCAAAAAATAAGATGGGGAAAGGAAAGAATGGAAAGGAAAAATTAGGAGAAAAAAAAATGGAATTGAAGGATGTAAATAGGGAAGGGTGGAGGGGTGAAGGGCACACAGGTAATGGGGAAAAAATAAGAACCAAGATACATCATGTATAGGTGCAAGCACCCAATGATAAATGTAAACTTATTGTATACCTAAAATGTACCAATAAAAGAATTTAAGCAAAAATAAAAAAATAAAAAAATTTTAGAAATGAGATAATTAAAAGAAATGTAAAATGATAATGCATTTTATGTTTAAAGTGTTGAATCTATGATTAAATTGGGGTATAGAAGAGAATCTACATGACATCAAACTTTACCTACACTTGGTTCATTGTAGCCAACCCCACATGAAGCTCAAATAAATCTAACAGCATGCTGAAAAATGAGAGAAACATTTATTAGTGAATTTTGTATTTCTGGATAATAGGTCAACATTTAATTATTTATTGGGTGTCATTGTTATTACTAGTAACTGTATAGACTCATGACAGTGGAACCCATTCCTTAGGCATTTATCATACTTGATAACTTACTGAAGGAAAATAAAGAAGAAGGAGAAGGAGGAAGGCAGAAGAAAGGAATAAAGGATGCCCACCTATGACAAGCGAGATGGTGAGGACACTTTGGCACACCCACCGGCAGGCAGCTAGGCATGCAGGCTGAGAGATTCCTGTATATCTGGAGCCCTGCTGTGTCCAGCTTGCCACTCCCACCTGTGACCAGCAAGATGGCTACTTGGTGAAAACTGAAGTCCACTGGAAAAGTGAAGACAATCTCCTCAATAAAGGCACACCAGACCACTGTACTTGGATAAAGTTACTATATTGAAGAGTTTATTCACTATAAACATATGTTGGGTTGGTCCTCAATTTTGATTTAATTAACACAGTTAAAGGTGATAGATTAATAACTACCACAAATTGCCATTTTCTAAGATGTACTTCATGCTATGGTGTTGCTGATTGTATCACTTGGGCTAAGGTGTTGTGATTGTTCTAATCAGTTGTCCTTCATGATATAATGAAAATGGAATAGCCTCAGAGCCATTAGAGACTCAAAACCTAAAGACCAGCTATATCTGGAAGACACCTCTGAGAAGCAAACATTCCATAAAGGTTATAACTACAAGCAACAAAGATACTTATGATAAGCAACTTTGAAGTATCAACCCAGGAGTTAAACCAAGGACAATACCAAAAACAAAAATGAGAAGACATTTAAGCAAGGCACAAACTCAGACTTCCACCCCACAAAAGGCAAATTCTAGAGGAAACCAGTTGAAAAAGTCTAGTAATCAACCATTTGAACACCCTGAACTGATAGCACAGGAAGTAACAAAACAGATGAATGACGCTCTAGAAAAATTCAAAGCAGAAATAATCTCCCAGATACTACAGAGATGGTGAGCAGAGTGAAAGACATGATTAGAGGATCTAGAACAGAAATAGATGAAAGAATAGATGAGACCAGAAATACTGGAAGCCACGAATGGCCAGCATAATAAAGAACTGGAAACCATGATCCCCCAGCATAAGAATGAAATGGCATCCATGAAACAGATTCCAACAGATGTCCAGGAGATTAAAAACTCCACTGAAAATATGTGCAGAAGATTAAGGGAATGTGAATATAGAATATCAGATACAGGAGACTGGATTGCAGTTAAGGACCATGAAAACAGAGACTTCTTAAAAATAGTAAGGGATCATGAGAAATCAATACAGCAGCTGTTAGATGATGTAAAGAAGAATAATATATGACTGATAGGAGTACATGAAGAAAACAGGAAAGTACAATTGACATAAAAAAACTGTTCACAGAAGTAATAGAAAACTTCCCAGACAGAGGTAGAGAATTGGACATACAGATAAGTGAGTCATATAGAACTCCAATTAGCTACAATCAAAAACAATATCCACACCTAGACATAAATAGTCAAATTCCCAGAAACCCAATAGAAGAACAAAATCCTACAAGCAGTTAGAGAAAAGAAACAAATTGCCTACAAAGGAAAGCCCATCAGAATCACGCAGACTTCTCAACACAAACCCTCAAGTCAAGAAAAGCCTGGAGTGAAGTTTTTGAAGCCCTAAAGGAAAATGACTTCCAACCTAGACTGTTGTATCCTGTAAAATTATCTTTCAAAATCAATGGGGAAATTAGATACTTCCATGAAAAAGAAAACCTGAGAAATTTCATGGACTTCAAACTAGCACTCCAAACAATTCAAAACAATATCTTAGAAAAAGACAATGAAGGTCACAGCTCCATGAGGCCCAACAGAGGGAAGCCACCAGGCAAAGTAAGAAACTAAAGGCAAAGGGGGAAAAATAAGAAATAAAAGAGCCAACAAAAGTAAAACATCAATGCAAGGATGAGTCAATATCTATCCATTATTACCATCAATGTTAATAGCCTCAATTCAAAAAATCAAAAGAAATAGACTGGCAGAATGAATTAAGGAGCGAAATCCAACAATATTCTGTATACAAGAAACACAACTAGCTCAAAAAAAAATTCATAGACTGAAAGTAAAAGGATGGAAAACAGTTCTCCACATGACAGGAACCCCCCAAAAAGCCAGGGTAGCCATCTTATTTGGAGACAAAGGAGATTTCAAACCAAAACTAATTAAGAGAGACAAAGATGGTCACTACATCCTTGTGAAGGAAACAATCCAACAGGAAGTTATGATAATCATAAATATATAGGCACCAAATATGAATGCCCCTAACTACACAAAACAAATATTAATGTACATGAAAAACCAAATGAGCACTAATACAATTGTAGTGGGGCACCTCAATACCCCACTATCACAAATAGACAGATCATCTAGACAAGAAATTAACAACAAAATTCTAGAACTCAACCAAACTATTGAACAAATGGACTTAATAGATGTCTACAGAATGTTCCACCCCACAAAATCAGAATGGACATTCTTTTTGGCTCCACAAGGGTCATTCTCCAAAATAGACCACATGCTAGCTCATAGGACATGTCTAAGTAAATGTAAAAGAATTGAAGTTACCCTCTGTGTATTATCAGACCATATTGCAACAAAATTGTAGGTCAACCACATAAGAAACTGCAAAACCCCCACAAACACATGGAAATTGAATAGCACCCTCATGAACAACAATTGGGCAACAGAGAAAATTAAAGAAGAAATTAGACAGTTTCTACAAGTAAATGATAATGCCAGTACAACATACAGGAATCTATTGGACATAATGAAAGCAGTTCTATGTGGGAAATCCATAGCAATGAATGTCCATATTAGGAAAACAGACAGAACTCAAATAACCTAATGCAGAACCTCAAGCTCCTAGAAAAAGAAGAGCATGACAAACCCAAAGCTTGTACAAGAGAGGAAATTATAAAGATCAGAGGAGAAATCAATGCAATGGAGACTAAGAGAATGATACAATAAATCAATGAATCGAAGAGTTGGTTTTTCGAAAGAATAAATAAAATCAATAAAACTTTAGAAAACCTTATCAAAAAAAGGAAAGGGTCAAATTCATTAAGAACAAAAAAGGTGGGGCCTGGGATTTAGCTCAGTGGTTCTGCTGCCTGCCTTGCAAGGGCAAGGTCCCCAGTTCAATCCTCAGTACCAAAAAAAAAAAAAAAAAAAAGAATGAGAAAGGTGAAGTCACAACAGACCCAGCAGAAATCCAAAGGATCATCAATGCCTACTCCAAGAAACTTTACTGTAATAAAATGGAAAACACAGAAGAAATGGACAGATTCCTAAATACATTTGAATTGCCAAATTCAATGAAGAAGATATAGAAATTCTAAACACCCTAATTGCAATGAGTGAAATTGAAAACATAATTAAAAATTTACCAACAAAAAAATCCCAGGTTCTGATGGCTTCACTGCTGAATTCTACAAGACATTTAAAAAGAACTATCACCATTACTCTTTAAACTCATCAAAGAAATTGAAAGGGAAGCAATACTTCCAAATTCATTCCTGAAAGCAAGTGTTACTTTGATTCTAAACCCAGGGAAAGACCCAACCAAAAAAGAGAACTACAGGCCAATCTCCCTAATGAACATAGATGCACAAATTCTCAAAAAGATACTGGCAAACAGAATACACAGGGTCATCAAGAAGATCATACACTCTGACCAAGTTGGATTTATCCCAGAGATCCAAGGATGGTTCAACATCCATAATTCAATAAATGTAATACAATATATTAACAAACCTAGGACAAAAAATCATATGATCATCTCAATAGATGAAGAAAATGTATTGAACAAAATCCAACATCGATTCATGATAAAAACCCTAGAGGAGATTGGAATAGAAGGTCTTTAACTCAATCTGATTAAGGCTATCTATGAAAAACCAACAGCCAACATCATACTAAATGGCCAAAAACTGAAAACTTTCAAGCTAAAATAAGGAACAAGACAAGGACGCCCACTATCACCACTCTTGTTCAAAATAGTTCTGGAAAGATTAGCCACAGAATTTAGAAAAGAGAATGAAATAAAAGGAATAAAGTTAGGAAAGGAAGAAGTGAAACTGTCATTATTTGCTGATGATATGATACTTTATGTCGAAGACTCAAAAAACTTTGCCAAAAGACTTCTAGACTTAATGGGCAGATTCAGTAGAGTAGCTGGATACAAGGTCAGCAATCAAAAAACAATAACCTTCATGAACACAAATAACAGACTCACTGAGAGAGAAATTAGGGAAACAATTCCTTTTACAATATCATCCAAATAAATGAAATATCTAGGAATCAATCTAAGAAAGGAAGCAAAAGATCTCTACACTGAAAACTACAGCACTCTGAAAAAAGAGGTGAAAGAGGATATAAGAAAATGAAAAGACATCCCTTGTTCCTGGAATGGAAGAACAAATATAATGACAATAGCTATACTTCCAAAACTACTATGTAGATTTAATGCAATTTTGATGGAAATTCCAACAATATACTTCACAGAACTAGAGTAAACAATCCAGAAATTCATTCCGAATCAGAAGAGACTTAGAATAGCTAAAGCAATTCTAAGCAACAGAGACATGCCAGTGGGTATCATAATCCCCAACTTGAAATTATGCTACAAAGCTACTGTGATAAAAACCACATGGCACTGTCAAAGGAACAGACCTGAGGATCAGTCGAATAGATTAGAATATGCAGAAACATTTCCAGATATACTCAACCACCTCATCTTTAACAAAGGAGCTAACCACCCTCATTGGAGGAAAGATAGCTTCTTTAATAAACGGTGTTAGAAAAAAATGGATTTCAGCCTCCCCAAGATTAAAACTAGACCCATATCTATCACCATGCACTAAACTAAGATTGAAGTGGATTAAAGATCTAAATAT
>NW_004624738.1:16519541-16555953 GCF_000247695.1 Heterocephalus glaber | reverse complement strand
TATATATTTAAATATATGTGTATTTATAGCACAATTATATGCGATAAATACATATCACATTTGATAGATGATTAAAGTAATGTCAGATGTGATGTATACCATTTTGGTTTTTTTCTGCAATAAATATGAATGAAATACTGATATATGGTAAATCATGCTATGTTAAATAACACAAAATGTTATGCTAAATATAAGAAACTAGACACAAAATGTCATTCTGTATGACTTCACTCCTCTGAAATATCCAGCATAGGGTGATCCAAGGGGCAGGACAAAGAATTGTGGTCATCAGAGGTCAGTCAGAGTGGGGAACAGAGAGTGACTGTTAGTGGACACAAGGTCTCTTTTTGGGAGATGAAAATATTGTGTAACGAAATACAGGTGGTGATTTCAAAACATTAAATGTTATTCTATTTTTCATTTTAAAATGTTTATGTTAGGTCAATTTCCCTTAAAAAAATGTAGCATCAAACCTTAAAAAAGAACAAAAGACGAAAGAAAGAAAGCACCCTTGTTCTGATGCTAAAGTCCTTATCGTGCTGCTTCTTCTGACATGAGGAACTCTGGTGCTCCTCAAATTGACTTTTGGTTTTGCTTTTCTCTTTGCCTTGGTGAGGCTTCTGTACATGCCACTGATGGACACATTGCTAATCCATCCTTCAGACTCAGCTGATATCTCCCTGAGAAATCTAATCTGAACCCAGGCTGGAAAAGGCACTGTCTCTCTACAACTCACATTTATTTGTAGGCATTTCAAGAGCGGTTCTAATTACTAAATACTGAAATTATCTATTTGCACTCTTGTCTCCTCAAAATGTTCTTATCTATTTAAAGGCCTGAATGAGGTGTAAGTGACTTTAACAAAGTAGCAATAGCAACATATCACCTACTGTCTAAATCAATGCACAGTGCTGTAAAATAAAACCATAGACTGGTAGCATTTATTTCTGGAAGCTGGCGTATGAGAACAGGGTGCTTGCTAGCAGAGTCAGGGTGTTGGAGATGGCCATCCTCTTGTTATTTTACACAAGCCATCTTCCAGTGTGCTTACAAAACAGGAGAGTTTTATAGTGGCCCTAATCTCATCAGAAAAGCTCCCTACTCATGATCTAACTGCCCTCTAAACTTGTACCTAATAACACCATCACATGGATATTAAGCTTTTAGAGAAAGATATTCTAACTAGGAAGGGGGTAGGTAGGGGGAGGAAGGGCAGAGAAAGGAAATAGAAAGAGAAGGAGCCAAATTATAACAAGTCAGTATCTGCTAACAATTCCTGGAAAGTTTCAACCTGAAACTCTGCACCTGGAAAGCAATCTAGAAGTAGGTTCTGAACTAAATATTCCATGAGAACTCTGGTCACCACTTCATTTGTTTCAGGTAAGAATCTTGAATACCTCTGAACAATATCTGTTGATATAAGACTGAAGCAGGGAAACATAGATCTAAATGTTTAATTACCAATTTCAATATAAATGATCATTTGAACCTAGTACTCTCTAAATCTGTCCATTTATTACTCTCTCTCTCTCTCCCTCTCTATCTCCCTCTCTCCCTCTGTTTCTCTGGTTACTAATCATACTTTTATTTTCTTTCATTCTCTAACGAAAAGTAAAGTCCAAGCTTACCTTGTCCAACTAATAGGTAATAAACTACTTCTAAAACAAGATGAATAGTCATGATGAAATATTTTGTAGCAGAGTTGTAGCATAATTTTGTTTCTCAGTTTTGTTTCTCAATAGTTATTTGTATCTGGAGAAATCATCTTGAATTTATAAATCTATGCAGTGCGGCTCTGTGAAATGTCAAATATTTTCTCACGATCACAAACAGTAAGTAGTACAGGTAGTACTATACTGAAGTGGAGTTTTCCTTCACCTGCCATCTAAGTTGTAACATTTACACACACTCAAAAATTCTTGAGGAGTTAAGAGGGTGGGAAACGAAGAAAAGATACACAAGCAACAACATGAGAATGTTAGTTTTTTATCTCTGTGGTTTATTAACATGGCTATATGCTGACAACTTCAATTAGAAAACAATCTAGTAATTGTATATAACAATAATATGGTCTTTGAGATCAGAAAAATATGCAATTAAATGAATATAACTTGCTTTCTATTAGTTGTTTAATCTTATTCTAACTGAATAACTAAATTTCTACATGTTTAAAAATGAGGATAATAGTTGTCATATTGTGAGGTAGCTAGGATTAAATAAAGTAATATAAATGAAAGTGACTTCATATATTAATGCTCAATAATCATAATTTTATATCATACTAATGCACAAAACTTCATTTTTTGACTTAGCACCATGCCAAAATGTTAATTTTGGGAAATGTTTTATGAATTTTGTTCATAGCCTTTCCTTATACATAAGACCAGCCCAGGAATAAAAATGGATTTGTGATCTGTAAATGAGAGGAAGGAAAACTCCAGTGACCTCTTCTACATAACATAGGCAAGAAATCATTTTAATTCAATTCAGAGTGAATAATGAATTGAATTTATTAAAATTGCTTTTATCCTCTGTGAGTTAGATACAAATAAAATTAATCTAATAAATAATTTTCTTTTATATGAGCAGTATATTTATATACTCATCTGAATTATATGTCAGAATCATTACAAATCATTTGAGCAAGTAGAGTTTAATTTTCACTTTTCTTCAAGTATAATTTGTATATATGAACATAAATTTTTACACAAAACTTTTATTCACCTACGCTCAACTCCTGTGTTCATATTTGGCAGCATATATTCAGAATATATCCTATCTGATACATTGTTATAGAGAGTATATTCTCCCTCTCTCACATATTTATATAACACAATTAGGTACTATAGAAAGATACATAATGTGTATATATACATATTTATGGATGCATGTATATAGGCATATATATGCACATGTCTATATCTAAGTATATGTGGAGAGAATATGGAGTTACAAAGTAGAAGCCTTCACCATATGATGTTATGCATTTACTTAATTTTTTGAAACAATTTTTTATCTGTTGAATAGGGTGATTAAAATAGCTAGATTGGCGATTAAAGGAAATAATACCAGAGAAAATCAATTTATAAATTAAAAGGATGTTTACATATGTTTCTTTTCATTGTTTTTGTTTGCATTTAATCTGTTGTCACTATGCAAGTTTGTTCTCTAGTGATCAAACTCGTTTACAACGTTCAGTTTAGACATCAGGGATCTCTGCTTCCTTCTCACAGGCAAGAAATGCCAAATAAACACAGTCAATTTCAAACAAATATCAAAAGCAAAAGACAGTATAGATAGTATGCTGTGAAGCATTAATCAATGTGTTCAAGCACAATGGAAAATTTTGGTTAAGAAAAAGATGAATGCCTCATAAATAACTGTTTTAAGTGTCCTACGATAATCTGAAACTCAGCAAAACTAGACTGGAGAAACAGAGTTTTGTGTTCTATTTTTTCTATTGTTAAGATTAAAAGGTATTTTCTTTCATGAAACTTAAAAGCAAGTGATATTCTTCTGAACTTCCATTTCTTCAAAATATAGAGACAGACAATGCAGTGTACAAAAATTGATTTATTGTTAAAATATCTGAGAACACATTTTAAAGTAGTATCACTTACTTCCTGGCTCTGAATGGTGCTCTTTGAGGAACAGTTAAGAGGAAATACTTGCTGTTTGCCTAGGAAGCTAACTGTTTCTAATTTCTCATAAACAAATGTAGTATTTGAATCTTTTTAAAAACAGGAGGTGGGGGCCGGGGATTTAGCTCAGTGGTTTCGCCGCTTGCTGGGCAAGCGCAAGGACGTGAGTTCGATCTTCGGTACCAAAAAAAAAAAAGGAGGTGGGACAGAAAATTGTAGTAACAAAGAATTCTCTTCAGATTTATTTTTCTTTCTCTTTTTCTAATATGTTTTCTCTTCTCTCTTTTTCACAGAGCAGGTTAATAAATGACTCAGAAATGTCTACTTCTTGCAAATATGTGTAGGTAAGATTAACAAGTCATGTGACTAATGGAGAATGTAATTTGCCTAAGTTGCTTTTTTAAAATCATTCCAAGTCTGAGATGTAGGTGTGAGAAGAAAGAATGAAACAAAGGAGTATGGAGTAGCATGTATACAGGCCGACCACTATTTGCTCGTAAGTTCAGTCTCACTCTCATTACTCCAAAGAAGTCCTAAAAGTCCTCACACACAATGTCTCTGTGCTGTATGAAACCCTCTTCTCATTAACCACATAAAATCATCCTTTGTACTTCTGTTCATTCAAATTTCTGTCATGCTATGGTCCTTGCCCACACCAAAGGCAATGATGGGTTGTTGCTTCTCACATTGCGTGTCATCATTCTCAGCAGATGACCTTGCATTTTCTAAGGTTGCTAGTGCTCAGTAGGGAAAGGGACCCAGAGTACTTACTGTCCCGAAGACCCTAATTTCCTTCCCAGACACTTCCTGCCATCAGTTTTCTGCATCGACTGAAGATATTACTAGGGACATGGTTGTTTCTGGCTTCCCAAATCCAAGCAATGGATGTGTGAGTTCCTTTGTGCTTTCATTGTCCCAGGATCTTTTGTGGCCCTTCCCATTCTATGGTTCTTCTTTCACTTTAAGCTAAAAACAAGTAAGCTCAATACAAATGACTGTGTAAGACATTCTATTCCAAAATCTGTAAGTTGGCAGCTTTCAGATTTGTTTGTTGGTGTATTTGTTTGTTTTTGCAGCTCTTTTTATAGTAAGAAAACATACAGGGAATTTAAGATTTTATAATAAATAGAAATACATTGAAAAGTAATTGGAAACTATTAGTTTTTTTCAAATTCCTTGAGATCTCATTTGTATTCTCTGTCCCTGTGATCAGGAATGTGTTTCTTGGCTCCCCTCCTAGGGCTCAGCACAGGTAGGTTCCTACATGTGTGATAATCTTTAACAGAAGGAACCTTGGTCATTATTGAATTGAGCTGCTCTCACTCATTCTAGGCCATGCAATCTTAGATGGAATTGGGAGCTGAGGTCATCATGTTCAGATATAGCCCTCCTTAACATCTGAAACTCAGGAACTCCAGCTTGTTCTTATGGAGGAACTCCAGCTTGTATAGGCATATATCTTTTCTATCATGAAAAGTACAATGGCCCATGAATGCCAGAGAGAGGAACAAAACAAAAATAACTGAAATACATTGACTCTCATGTTATGCTTAAGCACTGTGATAGATTAATACACAAACTCATTTAATCACTTCATTATATCTGAGACACAAGTACACAGGATTGAAGATGAGACTTAAAATATTTGAGAAATCTGCCTAAGTTTAAAGAGCCAAGTGACAAAGTTTATTTTTAATTGTGTCCAAGATTATAGTAATTTTTTGTAGTTTTTCTTTCCTTCCTCCTCTTCACTCCTTCTATCCTTCCTTCCCTCTTTTCTGCTTGTTTTTGTTTACTCTTAGTGTGACCATGGAAAACTCATGTACATTTTATTTGATTTTGGTTAAAAAGCACTATTTCTAAGTTTAATGTTACATTGTCCAACAAATCAAATAATAATAAAACATTTCTGTTAAGTGTGTCCTATATGTTAGATCTCAAGTTTGATGCTGAGTAGAAAATTGTCTTAAGAATATCATAAGTATTTCACCAAAGGAAAAATGGAAGTGACACTCTTGAGTTGACTGCAGAGATTTAGACTGCATTCTGATGAATAATGGGTTTAGATATCATTGCATACTTATGGCCAGGTGTCATTTTATTGTTTTTATTATTTATGAAGTTTGCTTTAATAGGGAACACATACTAAATCATCCCACATAATTTTTTCTTGAGAATGAATAAGCTAATTGTGAATGACTCTACATTCAAGAAATGTTATGCAAGGTGCAGCAAAGAAGTGGTTTCCTTTTCTGATGTTACAAACAAGAAATAGAAAGACCAATTTCTGGTTACAGATTAGAATTCTAGCACTCGACATATTTAAAATATTTTTCCTCAAGTGATGTTGGAGATAGAAACATACTCTCAGCTTTGGGTAGGTAAGGGCCTAGAAACTTCTAGAAGAAGCTCAGAAGCCAGCTCATGGTCCAAAGTAAGGGAGGACTGCATACATTTTATATCTTGAGATTAAAAGAATATTTTATCTTGAGTGGTTATGAAAAGTGCCAGAAAAGTTATGGTTACTTGCCATATTAATTAATATTGTTCTATGTCACTGATTAACATCTACTCAGTCTTCATTGTTACAAGAACATATATTTCTTTTCGTATTGGATACAGTAGGATAAATAATAATGAACTACATTTGATGGTGAAATAGATTATCTTAAGAAGATGGTATCGTATCTGAAATTAAGATGCAGCAACAGACCTTTAAGAGACACCCCCAAAAAGTGCTTTTATCCCTGCACAAGGCAAAAGAATATTAATTGAACTTCACAGGCTTTGTTCTCAGCCCAAACTTCCCAGGCTCTGAAACTTGAGTTCTCTGAGAGAGACTTCCCCTTTGTTTATTCCATAAGTAAATATGAGACCGCAAAGAAAGAGTTTGAATTCATTTTCTGTGTTAATCCTCATAAATTTCTAAAAATATATATAATTAACCTTGGTTTAAAAGATAATGAAAATTAGAATATAACTTATCCAAATTCTCACAACAAGGAATGGTAAATCTGGAATTCAAACTTGATTCTCCAGCCTATGATCTTCTTCTTCTTTTTTTTTTTTTTGGTACCAGGGATCAAACTCCAGTCCTTGCACTTGCAAGGCAGGCAGCAGAACCACTGAGCTAAATCTCCAGCCCTGCAGCTTATGATCTTAAGGCCTCCTATCTGTTATGTCAGCAGAAAGCTAAGAAGCCACTTGCTGGTCAATTCTCAGTGAGGTTTCTTCTCTCTAATTATAGTATACTACAATGGCTAGTCATAAACTTACCTTGTTCAAGAATTCTTTTCAGATAAAATACCACAAAGAGAATAATACTTAAATTGCTTATGCTAGAATTTACATTCAATCAAAAACACTTATTGATTTTCTGCTTTATAAGAGTTACTAGGTCAAGCACTCTATGAATCACTATGAACTTGATAATAAAAATAATGCAGAAAAGAAATATTGCAGAATGGTTTCTGGGTAACTTCACATACTGGCAGCAAATTTTAATGTTTCACCAGACATCTAATTAAAAAAGAAGAAGAAGGCCTCTAAATTGGGTGCAGTAAGTAAAGAAAATATTTTAAAAGAATATGCAATAATGGCCCCTATCTTTTCTCTGCTTGATTGTTTGTTTCCCATTCTGAGGTAGGAGGCAATCACACCATGAAGACTGTAACACAACGAGGGAGAATAATTTGTGATTCATCTACTTTGGACCTGACTTTTGATGATCTGAACTCCAGTTTCAGTTTTATTTGTATTGTCTTTTGTTTTGTTTTGTTTTTTCTCATCAAGGAGGTCATGGTAACTGAAGTGTGCATCAAAGATTGTCTTACTAAGTAAAGCATATGTTCAGCAGTCTCTTACTTCATCTGTCCAACTTCAACTTTCAAGCTCCTTTCCATTTAAAAAACAAAAACAAAAAACAAAAACATAAAACAAAATTTAAAATACCTAGCACTTCCTGATTCACCAATCTGGTAATTCTTTATTGAATATTTCTTTCTAAAAGCAAATTGCTAGTGAAAGGTGTGTCTATTAATGACCCCACCATTTTATCTGCCTTGGGCAGATATAGTTAATAATGACAAAAACTAAATCACAAATCAGGTCCAATTATCTAGATTTATACAACATGAAATCTGTTACATTGCAAGCTCCCAATTATTTTCTGAACCTTGAATATTAATCCAGCCTAAAATAGGTTTTACTCCATAGGCCTTTTGTAACAATTGAATGAGTTGTCATGTTTTGTAAGCACACTCAGACCTTAACTACTGCTACAATTGGAATCTTAAATGTCCCTGAAGGCCACATGTTAGAGGTTTAGTCCCCAAGATGGCATCATTGGGAACTGAGGGGACCTTTAAGAGAGGAGGCTTGGTGAGAAGTGTTCAGGTCATTGGGGTTGTGACTTTGAAATATGACCCTCTTCCCTCTCCTCTCCTCTCTTCTCCTTTCTTCTTCTCTCCTCTTCTCCCACATCAAATGGGCTTCTTCAAAAGACCTTCTGAATCTGGAGTTTCTGCAAGAGATGAAAGGAAATATGAAGAAAAGAATACTAGTTTAACTATCTTCTCTGGGCTTCGAAGTTTGTCAAGCAAGATGTTTCAAGGACTAACTTTAAAGAAAGAAACATAATTTAAATCTGATACATTTTCTATCCTTACTTAATGCGACTAGTTTTTAAATTTACATTACTTAAAGAGAAATACCTGTGAAGAAAATAAAAAAATAAAGAAAGAGGGGGGAAGGAATGGAGAAAAAGAAGGAGGGAGGGAAAGAATGACAGAACAAGAAAAAGAGCGAGCGAGAGAGAAGGGCTCAGGATCCAAGTCAAACACATTTACTATTCTTACGTGAATACATGCTTACAAACATGCTGGAAACATCCAATCACATTGCTACAACTGCCTGATGCTGGATTATTATGAATCAACTTCATGAAACATAGTCCTTAAAGTATCATCTCCATCAATTAATATTTATTGAGCAGTTTCTAAGGTACACGACACATGAGCAGATATGATTAACTTCCTGTTCTTTCCCTTTCTCTCCAAAAACAGAAGCCAGTAAAACCATCAAAATATCTGCCTGAAGGGGAAAAATGGACTTGCTCTAACAACCTGAATAAACATTATTTCAAGAACTAATTTTCCACTTATCTGGCTCTCATCATCCTCAGGTTTAACATCCTGTGATGTCTCCAATCAATTTAAAATTGCAAGTCACTAAGTATGAACCAGTAGAACTGTCTTAGTTACATTCTTCATTGTTAAGATAAAATACCTGACACCCAAAGTTAAAGAAGGAAAGGTTTATTGTAGGTCACACTTTTTAGAGGTCTCAGTCCATAGTCGGTTGGGACCAAGGCAGAGTAGTGTGGCAGGCAGGCATTGCAGAGGAGAAACAGTCCACAGCAAAGCAAGGCAGGCAGCAGGCAGCAGGCAGCAAGCAGCAAGCAGCAAGCAACATGTGATGGGAGCAGCCCTCTTTCTTCCCCTTGTATTCCTTCTAGGCTGCCCAATCTTAGAGCAGGTAGTACCCACATGTAGGGTGGGGCACCCTTAATTCCAACATCACATCATTAATCCCAGCATCACATTCCATTCATAAAACCAGCCTCACATGCTCTGGATCCAGCCACCTCCAAAAAAAATCCGGTCTATGGCCACAGGAGCCTTTGCAGGGACAGCCAGCCACAAGCCGTAACATTTTTCCCTGGCCCCCAAAAGACTCATGTGCATCCCTTTATGCATAAGGCATTTAGTCCATCTTTAACAGTTGTCAAGGTCCTAACAGTTTCAGCACTGCTAAAAAGTCCAAATCCCCAGTCTTCTCTGAGATTTAAGGCAAACTCTTATCTGGGAGAACCCATACAAATGAAAAGAAAATTAAACATTTCCAACATACAATGGCACAAGAGAAACATTACCATTCCAAAAGGTACAAATAGGAAGATAGAAAATAAGAAGTCTAAAGCAAGTCCAAACTCCAGCAAAGCAAACATTAAGTCCTGCAGCACTATAACCAGCATCCAAGGCAGTTTATGGCAAGATGTAAACTATTAAAGGGTTGGGTGGCACTGTGGCTCTGGCACGACCAATGGTTGTAGCTCCCACAGTTTCTCTCATGGGCCTGCTTTGCTCACTTCTTGTACCTTTCCTCAGACAATTCATGTTCCTGGCTTCTCCAGACTTCTGAGATCCCCACTGCACCTTCAGCTTCACACTCAGCTTCACACACTGCCCTCTCAGGGGCATGCAGCTTGCCCTCCGAAGTCTTCTTCTGAAATCTGGGTGGAAGCCTTCCTGACTTCACAATTCTTGCATTTTGCATGTGCCTAAAACCAGCACCATATGGATGATGCCAGGGTCTGTCCCCAGCTGGAGCAGTAGGCAGACTCCCTTCTGTCTCAGCTGTAGGGGTTCAATGCCTGGATTGCTGAGCACTTGGAACCCAATCCCAAGGAACAAATTCTCTAGGCAGCTGCCATTCTGGAACATGGTGCTCTGGGGCTCTCTACTCAAAGCAAAGTTTCACTTTTGCAACCTTGAGGCTGAAAAGGCTGGAGTTCTACTCTTTCTTGTGATGTCCTCAGGCCATCTATTCCATTGTCCTGTTCCTTCTCAGCAACCAAGTTCTGCACTACTCAATCTATGCAGTCCTCAGCTTTACTGGAGCTTCCTTTCTGGCCAAACTCAAACTGTTTTATAGTATTCTTCTGGTCTTTTTTGCTTTTGATTCTCAACATAGATCTGGCTAAAAGCCCCCAACAGCAGCCATGCCACTGCCTCAACATTAGATTATCTTGAAATTTCTTTGGCAAGATTAATTAGGCTGCCACCCTTAATCTCAGTCTCAGGAAAAAAATCTCCAAACACAAGCAAAATGAAGACAAAGTTTCTACCAAAGCATAACATACATGTGAGCTGGAGTCCAAACCCCAGTGAAGTCCTTGCCAGCAGAAACCTCCTGAGCCTCATTCTTAATGGCAGCATTTCTATCAGCATTTTGCATTTTGGTCTTTTGAACTCTGACCAAAATCTCCCATCAACTACAGCTTACACCATTTCCAGGGCTGCATCTTCAGTGGGAATCTCCAAACCTTTCCACACTCTTCCTGCAACCCAGTTCCCAAATCACTTGAACCACATAGTCAGGTACAGTCACAGCAAAGGATCCACTCCAGGTACCAAAATCTGTCGTAGTTACTTTTATCATTGCTGAAACAAAATACTTAACATCTAAATGTAAAGGAGAAAAGGATTATTGTAGCTCATAGTTTGTAGAGTTTTGGTCCATAGTTGACTGACTCCGAGGCAGGGTGGCATGGCAGAGGGGTGTCACAGAGGAAAAACAGTCCAGGGCAAAGCAGGGCAGGTGGCAGGCACCAAGTAATGATAGCAGCCCTCTTTCTTTCTGCCATATTCCATCCAGGCTAACTACCCTGGTGGTTATACTCACACCCAGGTGAGGGAACCCTTAATCCCACCACTGGGCTATTAATCCCAGTATCACATCCTTAATCTCAGCATCACACACCTTAGATCCAGCCACCTCTGAAAAGCCCCACCTATGACCAAAACAATATAAGCCAAAACAAGAGTTGAGAGTATGTTTTGTGTTCATTTCATTTGTCTGATGTATTATTTTTTAAATTCCCTTTAATAGTAATTATTTACTTTAGCCAAAATGGCCATTTTTTTTCCAATTTGATCACTAGAAATCTTTAAAATTTAAATGATTTATTCTAGGTCTTCTTTTTGCTTGTCCTTTATGATATTAGTAACTGTGTAAATAAGATACTTGCTCACTCAAAATTATATTCATTCTACTCTGTAATTTTATGGGTTTTTTCTGTTGATGTTTCCCTTCTACTAATGGAGGAATAGATAACAGAAATATATCTAACAACAGCATACATATGTTATTATTTTCTCAGTGTCAGGTCTTTAAACATTTTCAATTATTATTATATTTATGTTCAGAAGAAAGGCATATTAGGTGAATATTTAGATTATTTTTACTTTCAATGAACTGGTAAATGGTTTAAAAAATAAACTTACCGATTAAGCAGTAGAGTTGAGTTTAGAAGCTAGGTCATTAGACCCCAGTGCTCATGTTCTAAATTGCATCATTATGTTCAACCTGTGGAAGCAACTGAGTTAGACATATGTATCCTGTGTGTCTTGCCATTGTTTCAAATCACACTTTCCTATTTCGATAACTGGATTATATAAACCATATAGGTAATAGTGCATATTGTCTAAATACATTGACAAATACATTTTAGAAGACTAAAATTCACCACAGAACCATCTTTACCTATTCTATGTACTCCATAAGTATTCTGATTTTAATTCAAATCAATTTACATATAATGATATCCACTATGTAGAAAGAAATTATACATGGAACTGTGATATCTAAAAGGTAAGCATAATAGATTTCTTAGTCTTCAGGATAAATGGCTTACCTCTGGAAAATTCCAGTAAGTGAATCTTACAGGAAATTGTATGTGAACTGTTCTAATCCATTTGTTATATTTATAGACCTGTATGCTGTATTCCAAATGGAATGATACAAATATCAAACCAATAACAAGACTTTCTTATTTTCTACACACAGAATACTGCCAATTTCATAAAGAGCTCCCAGTATGTAGCAGTAAAAAGTTTTGAGAATTCCATTTTATATCCCAGTACTCTCTAAAATGTAGGGGAATAATATTTTACCACCTTTCTTATTGTAACACCATGTTTTTTTTCTCCCATAATGTTATCTTTGGCAATGAAATTTGAAGAAGAAATTTTTATAGGCAGTTTTCATGAAAATTATAGATTAACACCTTCATTATTAAATTCTTCAGTATTTGCTTATTTGTAGGTTTCATTAATTCATAATAGTGCTGATAGATTATCATCTACTTATGTGACTATAAACATTAATGCCTCATTTTTCATAGTGTATAAAACATAAAACCAAAATATGTGTTTCTTATAAAGTAAGAAGTAGGAGGGTTGGGTTTGAGATTAAGGGTAAACAGTTACCAAAGTAATTATGTGAAGAAGTTGGCATAAATTTGAATTTTACCCTGGAATCATAAGATGTAACCTCACTCTTCTGTACTGTTAAGCTTCTTTTTCTTTAGAACTCTAAGCAAATACAACAATTGTTTTAAATCACCTTTGTGATTATAAGCTTATATTATGTAGAAATAATACCTACTAAGAGTGTATTCATTTATTTATTCACCCAGAAAACAATTATTTTAATATGTACTGAATACCATGTTGCAAACATTATGTGTAATAATGAACAATGTCCAAACTATCCCTGCTTCATTTCACTCTGTCACATGAAGGATCCAGATGAGTAAACAGGAAAAATGATATAAGACAAGGAGAACTACTGGACAGGTAGCAGAGAATAACGTGAGACAACATGCCGGGGAGAAGTGCTGCTCATGTGTGGTTGAGCATGTGTAAGGCTGACATGCAGAGAAGGCTGTTCATATAAGCTGAGGTGTCAAGAACCCATCTTTTCAGACAGGCAGATGATGAAGATGGGAGAAGGTGAATAATGCTTTGCTCAGAAAGTGATTCACCCAGGGATGTAGGCTGTGGGAAGCTCAAGTGAGTGGTTCAGGACACTGGTAGTAATTAAACTGAGTGGGGAAAGGAGGGTGAAGATTGAGTGGAAGCTTCCCAGAATGAGAGCTATGTGGAGTCATGGAATCAGGTGTCTTGGAACCCTAGAGAAGGAAGGGACACTATGACTCAGGAGGCATGGAGATCCATTAACTGCCAAAAGTATCAGATATGACATTTGTGTTTTAGAAAGATTGTTTCAGCTATAAGACAGAAAATGAATGTTGACTGGAGGTGAAGTCAAGAGGAGAATCAGAAAAGTCCCCAAGGAGACGTTAGAGGAATCAAAGGCTGAAAAGTGATTTGGACTAAGGTGTGACAGTGATGGGGAGCATTATTCTCCTGGGATGTGTGTGTGTGTGTGTGTGTGTGTGTGTGTGTGTGCTTTGTATATACAAGTAATTGATAATCATAGTTCTTAATTATATATACATTTTTTGCCTCACATCATATGCTTCAAAAATTAAATGTTATTTTGTACAACTAAATTATTAAATTATATCATATTAGTAGTTGTGCTAATTTACATAAAAAATACTCAATTAGCCCATACTACTATTTCATAAACCTTAATTATCTGTAGTTCCACAGAAAAATTCAAAGAGGAATCAATTAGAAATAAGTAGGCAGTGTCAGGAAATGCTTGGGTTCAGGGAAGGACCACTCTGAGCACGTTTGCCCACCTCAGCCAGGGCACAGGTCTGGGCTGAAAGAGAGCGGGCTGGGCTTCCACCCAGAAGGAGCTGCCTGCAGAGAATACGTGGTGACAATATTAATATGTACATGGGTCACAACCCAAATCTATGTCTTTTGACAAGGAATGCTTTAGCAGGAAAATCCTCTTTCCCCATGTGAGAAAAGGATATGTTACTAGATTATTCAGAAGTATTTAATTAATGAGTTTGAGATTAACCTCATGTTACAATATTTTGTTGCACGCCTGAAACCCAGAAACTCAAAAACATAAATGGATAATTTAGCTCAATATTTCCAGTGTAAACATTTCACAAAACTGATTAGAATGTTGACATCTTCCTGTGGTATGAAGCATAAAATCTATGTAGTCAAGTGAAATTTTGTGGAAAATGTACATCAATACCTTGCAATACTTCAATACTTAATCCAATCCAGAATAAAATGTAATTCACATTGGTTCCTTGAGTAGGAAACAAGATGCTTTGTCTGCTATATACCAGTAGATTGAATAGAAATATAGATTCTAAACTTGAGCTATTCGTGTCAAGTCATATCAACAATCATAACTTCATTGATTATATTTGACAGAATCCTTTGATTCTGTAAGTGATCTCTAGGATCAAATATATAATTATTAATCACAAAATAAAATATTTTATAAAAATAAAGTGTATAACTGAAATATTCAAGTGATAACCTAATTCAAAAGTTACAGTTACTTTCTCTGCTTAATTTTTCAGTTATAGTTCACTTTATTCAATGGATAATAAGATATCACACCACTGAGAAGAAATGAAAAGCTCAATGAAGCTCACTGTATTTAGTGAGTTGATTATGCCAAAGAACAATTATAATTGAGCAAAATCATAAGGTCCTCGCATGTTTTGTAAAAGGAATTTTACTTTGATTTAGTTTTGTCACAACTTATGGCCAAGTATATTGCTATGAGGTGTTTTTCATGAGATACCATCATTGCCTCAGTGAACTTGTGCATGTGGGAACCTACAGTTTGAATGTGGTATCTCACTTGATGACAGATATCAAGGAACAAATGGAGAGAAGGAAAGATGAAGAATTAGAGGGAAATAGCCAAAGAAACTCCCTGAAGAGAAGCAAGAAGGTGGGGAAAATCTTGTATAGTAACTACAACATAGTAGTAACTTAGGTGAAAAGAAAAAGTGAAAAAAACTAATGGTTTGGAAGAGAATATATGACACATTAAATCTTTGTGTGGAAAGCACACTTTACACTGGCAACTTCCTACTATTGTGCTCTCTTACAAGGCAAAAACATTCCTCCAATGATACCAAATATGTGAATCACTTCCCTCAAAACTGTCTGTATTTATGCAGACTATGTTTTTCTAAGTTTCTATACTTCTCCAGATTCAGCCCAAGTGCCTTAATATTTAAGAAATAATTTACTTCATTTTTTTATAAAATAAATACAGCTTTTTAAACTTCATTTTTAAAATCTGTGTTAACAGTTTTTTGTGGTTAAAAAGCAGCATCAGCTCCCTTCTCTAGAGGACTTAGACTAATTGCAAACATTGGCTTTTCTCAAGAGAATCCTCTTTCTCTCTAATGTGGTTCTCTCAAATGTGGCATTCAAATATTGCTGAGAGCAAAATTGTCTTGCAAAGGCAATAAACAGCACAAAGCAGCTACAGAAACAGATGCAAAGACAAAACTTAGAGTCCATTCCAGAAGAAGGAAGAGAGTCACAAAAAGGAGGGGAAGAAAAATTCAACTCTCCAATAAATCAGGAGGCATAAAATATCTTTTATTTATTTTGCAGACAAAGGTCAAAAACCTACTATTTTTCAAGGGAAAACTTACCATCGTTTTGTATCAATTAACCTTATAAAGGAGTCTATAAATATTTGTGAAAAATATTTCTGCCTGCTGAAAGACAGAAATTGTTTTCAAGGAAGTGTTTTATTAGGACAAATGGAGGCCTGGGCTGAGTCTAATGGTCAAATTTCCAAGTGAAGCATGTGAAAGATAAGGCACTGGAAAGTAGCCTCACAGTCTAATTTCCAAATCCTGCTCCTGTCCCATAAGGCATTGCACAAAGAACCTCCAGATTTACTTCCAAGAACAAGGCCACTATCCTGTAGCCAGGCCTGAGGCCTCTTTTTACTTTCTCCTGAGACAGTAATGACAAAAATATTTTATATATATTATTATTTTCTATAAGTTAAGTTTGTCTAGAGTTTAACTTACCCCCCAAAAGAACTGTTTGCAGAATACCACGGTTATAAAAGTAACCAGTTAGAATGCTGACTCAATATTAATTTTAGGTAACCTAATTATCATAATGCCTGTATAGGTAATGGTTTTGTAACTAGGTGTTACAATGACAAGGCTGTCATCAATGAAGGATGTTCTGATATTCTGTTGGGACAGTAAAAATAAATTGAAGAGTTCAGTACATAAACAGAAATGAGTCCAAAGAAATATAAAAGATATGTTTAATTTTGAAAAAAATAACAGTGAGGAAAACAAAAATAATCACTTAATGAGTTAATTCTTATTGAACAAAAATTCTAAAATTGTGCTAAAAACGTACATGAACATCTTCTGCACAATTGAATGTAGTTGTTCTAACCCTCAAAGGACATATTTCAAGACAGATCCCTTTTTGCAGAAAGTTTAAACCAGAACATTATAATTATGATATTCATCATTATAAAATAATCACTCACTTTTAATGAATGTTGAGGACTGTAATTCAGAATAGAATATATCAATCTATATTAAATCATCATTATGTATTTGCTTGCTAAACAAGACAGCATTAGATATTTAAAAAATAAAACATGTTATTAAAATTAAACTGTAAAAAGTTCTTTACAGACAAAAATTAACATGTCATTACAACAATATTGTTTCATCCTAACAAATCATACAGCCATTGATAGAGATATCAGACATTAGAGAAAATATTTTAGAATTTCATTTAAAATTTTGACAAGTGGAAGCTTCAGTAGAAATGCACATGGAAGATATTGAAAGGAAGACTGCTGGGTTACCTAAAACTAATTTGATTTTGCTAATTTTGGAAGTATATTAAATGACTTTTCAAAGCTAGAGTATTTTAACAGTAAAATTGTATATTCCCCATAATAACTAAGTTTGATGTAAGGATATTAAAATATTCATTTATTTCAAACTCATATTTGCTTCTTTTGTCTCCAGTCCTTATAGAAAATCAGAGAGAGGAATAAAGAGAGAAAGACAGAGGAAAGGAAGGAGGAAAGAAAGTCAGAAGTGTTCCCTTACAACCATTTGATATAATGTTGAAATTGAGCCGTTGAGTGTCTACAGTGTTCCAGTTGCTGCCTGCATTGGGCATGGAGAGCAGGCATCATGATGACAGCCATGCAGCGTGCTAGCTTGTACTGCAAGTACTTACATAATAAACCCAGGGAATGAGAACAATTCAGAAAAGAGTACAAAGAGAACAAAGGAGCTTTCTCCAAGTATGACCATGACCATCAGAAAATATGTAGAATCATTTTCATTATCAGTAATTAAAACCACAATAGATAAATGTATGGTTCAATGAATAAATGTAGTCTAGATTAACTCATGATGACCAGAATTCAGATCCAGCTGTGTGAAGATTCACAATAGACAACACTACCAAAATTTCTTGGAATTTCTTAGGCTTCAGTCATGAAATGTTACATTATGCATCCATTCTTTTTGTCACTTAATAGATTTTAAAGGACTAACTTTATGCAAGGCACACAAGTACAACATACTGGGATTCAAATATGCACACAATGGTGAGCATCCTTACAGACTACTGGGGACAGAGGGAGAGAAGCTCTGTGTGTAAATGGCTGGAGTGCAAATAGTCAGATAGCAGATGTCATGACAAGAGTACAGGTAAAATGCTGCACAGCTTCACCTGAAAGAAAGTTGATTATCAAGACAAGAATGCCTTCAATATAAGCTGGGCTTTATTTAAAAAATGAGTTTGTAGTACTAGATGGGTGGGGTGGTTTACATCAACTGATACAAAAGCAAAGAGGCAGTAGGGACAGAAATCTACACAAGTGAGAATGGAAATATGCCTGAAGACAATTTAAACTTACTTGTGCATGTCTATTAACTCAACAAGGCCTTGTCTCAGTAATTACCCAGAGAAACACTAGTGCATGTGTCAAAGCAGCAAGTGTTAGGATTTTTAAGATTCTGCTAAAATGAGAAAACTGTATGGAGCTCAGCTAAAGTATGATATCATTGTGTTAATTATTACACATGGAAACTATAGATGTACATATGATTAGACATGTTATGTATGTTTTGGGGAGGAAACAAATTCAATTAATAATGTTGGTTTCCTCTGAAGATTTTAACAGGATTAGAGTAATAATGCTATTTTTTAAGAGAATGAATTTGTGTACTTTTGTGTAATAAAAAACTAAACTGTAATGTATATTATAGAGTACATTTAGATAAATAATCTACTTTCCTCCATAAAATCAAAAGCAGATATACTCTCAATTTTTTTTTCAGGCTCCTGAGTCGTTTTGGTTTTCTTGGATTTTTACTCATTATCCATTTAATTTTGAGGTAAATATGTTTACTTCCTATTAGTACTTTTCTTAGTAAAAAAAAAAAGCTACTTGTGCCATCTCTTTTAATTATAATAAAAGTTTCTTATAAGAATTTAACCCAGAGTACATCATAAACACAAAAGATGAACAAAGGGAGACTAAAATAAGTTTTGATTATTTTCTTCTCCATATTTTAATAATGCACTCCTTTTGGAATATGGTGGCTAAATATTTTTATGTGCCACTTTACAAGGCACCGGAAGAATTCCCATTAATAGTAAAAACTGCTAGGGTGTGCTAGGTAAACAGAAACAAAATTATCATACTGGACTCCGGGCAAGATCCTGGGAATATTTCTTTGTCAGAAAGTGCTAGCAATCTACTTCAAATGTGCAAGGTCAGGCCCTGTGCTTTGCATCTCATTGGAAATCATGGCCTGTGCAGTGTATTCTGAGGCTGACTGACAGGGTCTGGACAGAATGGAAGGTGCTGCTTATTTAATTCCTCTCTTGCTACCATTCTCCTAGTCATCTCCCTTTTTCCCAGTAGTAGAGACTCTTAAAACTGTATTCAAAAGAATGGCAGCCCAGTGCTGCTGGGAATAGAGAGATTCAGTGCCCATTATAAATGCAGTGGATACAAGGGGGGGGGCAGAAAGAGAGAGAGAGAGAGAGAGAGAGAGATCCCTTGGCAGAGAGTGTGGGATTCTTTTCAAATAGTAGATTCCAGTTGCTTCAATACTTCTAGCAATATTTAGAGGACTACAGCAAATATCTTTGAGATGGAAAGAAACTAGCATACCCTTGAATGTTATTTCCACCAGTAAACATTTAAGAGTCCTTATGTATCTTGCTAAATACTGTAACGTGCGTTTATTAGACATCTTTCCTTTATTTAAAACTTTGGTCCGTTCGTTTTATCTTTTGAGTTGTTAAATTGCATGTAAAAAAAAATTTGATACTTTAGACAGTGATCTGGTTATAGTACTTTCCCTTTATCTGAAACACTGCCTACTAGTCAAAAAGAGTCCCAGAAAAGCACATTTTTACTGAAAGAAATCTCAGCTTTCTGTTTTTCCCAGAGATGTACGTAAAGATATCAGTACTAACACAACACTGTGTGATGCCCAGTGGGCTGGCATTGTCCAATTTCTTCCAGACCCGAAGAAGAATACGTTATATGGCTCTTCAAGCTGGCACTGTTTATCTGTGTGGTATTAAAGAAAAAGTCTGAATGCCAGAACAGGGAGATATTCTGTGGCACAAAAGCCAAAAGAGTATTTAGACCAAGCATTTGCTGAGCCATGTTTTTACTATGGATGTTATTTTCATTTTTCACAAAGTTAGAAAATCTGCTCTATAAGGAATGATTTTGAAATTATTTCTACCTTGTTCTGAGTTTATTTGTGGATACAAGAAAAATATACAGAAATATCTTTTGAATTAAAAGAACACTTTATTTGATTTATTACTTGTGAGCTTATATTGTCTTCTAGATAAAGCATAGAAAGTATCATAATGTGCAAATCTGTTTCTCTGGCTTTGACACTGACAGTGTGAATCAGGCTGGTGAGAGCAGGAAGGAGACTGTATTCCAGTTGGCCCTGTAATGGAAAAGAGAACCATAAGAAAGTGACAGAAGGTTGTAATAACAGAGCTTTGAACAGGAGGAAGGGCCATTAAGAAAAGGAAAGAGACATAAATCCACAGATGAAGAAAGCAATAGAGTCTGGAACTGCTCTGGGAAAATGATGCCCTAAAGAAATTATTCCTCTTCTAGAGTTTTGTTTATATGTTGACATATAAATAAATGTAAATTCAAATTATCTAAATTAGGAGGGATATTGAGGTTAGTATTTCTAAAGGAATGCCAAATAGCTGCCCTCCTTCTGTGTCCATACACCAAACAAGACATGGGCTTAACTTAAGCAGTAGAAATTTATCAGGACTTCTTATCCCAGATAAGTGGAGATGTGGCATCTCTGTTGTTGGAAACATTATTGTGCAAATGTAATGTTTTGCTGCTTACTAGCCTAAAGATGAGAAGTAGACTGAATAATTTTTAGGTAGCTGTAATGTTACATTGAATTTCAAACCAACACTTAAAACTAGTGGCTATTACCTCACGGTCAACTAATGGGTCATCAAAGAATCTGAGTATCATTTAGCTCTTTCTTGCCACTTTGTACATAGAGAATAAAGTTAGTCCATTTTATAGCTAACTACTTAGGAAAGGATGAGGAGAGATTGAACAATGTATACTAAGTTAAATTAGATAAAAGCAAGAATTTCTAATGTACTACTATACCATAAAATAAGAGTAGATAATAATTTATATACTATATATTTTGAAAAACAAGAAGAAAAGATTTTGAATTCTTTATCAGGATTGACAACTGAGGAGATATATATATATTAATTTAAAAATTATACAATCTATATATGTATTGAAATATCACATGGTAATGTGTGTAATGTGTTTAATTTTCATGTTTTTATGTATAAATTAATCAATTTCATTAATAATAGAATGAAAACAATCAAATAGTCACATGAAATGGAAAATATGCTGCTTCCTACTTTCATGATCTTTAGTTTTAAGTACCTGTTGACAGGAATGTGCTTTTCTTGGATCCATTAGAGGTTTGGAAAATATCTATTGACATTGTCATAACCATCAAAACATTGGTTTAACTACAGTGTATTTTTTGCTACTACACCTAACTATAGGCTCATTAAACACCTAACACTTGAAGTAATGTATCAAAGGTATAACCAAATGTCTTGTGCCCATGGTAAATAAAATGTGCCAGAATATTCTTTCACTTTGAGAATCTCTAAACAGGACAAGTTATCCAAAGCAACATTCTTCAGACACTGGAAAAGAAGCTGTACACGAATTAGTAAGTGGTTCCTGACAAAAGAGAAAAAAGTGAGGTGATCCCACTTTCTCCTTTGGGGAGTATTTTCTATAAAAGATATAGTGAAAGAGGTGCACAGGAAATGGTTGTACTTGAATAAATATAAAATAATTTTTGTTATTATTTTAATTATCTTACACAAAACTAACAATGTACTGTGTAGTTTGTAATATACATAGGTGTAAAATAATTGACAAAAATAATAAAACTAATGTAATGGCTAAGAAAGAAATACATAGCTCCTACAACAAATATTAAGATATATTATGTTATTTGAATATAGAATGTAATAAATTAAAGATGTTATTGTAAATCCTACAGAATTCACTAAAAGAATAAAAGAAAAATCTGGAAAAAATATAAAGATAAGATGTAATCATCAATCATACTGAATCAATTTAAATAAAACCAGAAACAGAAAATTTTAAAAAGAACACACAAGATGAAAGAAAACAAGTAACAAGAAAGTAGTTTTTCATGTCAACTGATGGATCATGTAAACAAACACAAAAATATAAATTATCAATATCAAGAGTACAGAACTCAAGTTCACGTGGCATCACTGATAAATACTACTAAACATTAAAGAAAGAAAAAAGAAAAATAAGGATTAAGTTATTCTATGCAAATTTTTAGAACATAGAATAGTAAGGATCACTCCCGTGTGTTTTAATGAGACCAACATTTACTGAATTAAAAATATCAGAAGAAATACAAAGCAAGCAATTATCAAAATTTTTTAACTGCAGTAGTTAAAGTATATGCATGTCACTGTGATTTATAAAAAATCACATTGGAAAAAGAGATAGTGTGCAACTTTTTGATATTTTTGTTAGCATATTTCCTTAAAGGGTACAAAATTAACCATATGAACGCATACAATTTTAGTTAAAAGAAGTGACAAGAGTACAGTTTGGAATTTTATTAACTAACAACAGAAGTGAGAAAAATGAATAAACTTTATGTACAAGATATCTGCAATCATGAGTAAATGAAAATATTATTGACTCCTTTTGCTATCTATTAAACACCATGTCCATAACAAATGTCTTAATGTAAATATTAGACTGGGATATATTTAATACTTTTATACATATAATTTAATTAAAAATGAGATTGACCTTGATAAAATGCAAAAACTCTCTTGGTCCATAAGTGATTGAATAATCATTTATGCTCTCGAGATTTTTCTGACAATTGTGTTCATTCTAGGCTGTAGTATTTATGGATAAAAATTCAATTTGATTATGATCTTTGATGCTTTCCACAAAATTTATTCATCTCTTCTCTTTCATGTTTCAAAGTAGTTTCATTAAGTATTTCAATGCTTCAACTTTGAGTGTTTTATTACCATAACATTTTCTTTATGAAAAGGAAACATAGCCTACTTCATTTAAAAAACAATTTAAGGTATTAAATCATCTTTCTTTTTTCCAAATAGCTCAGGTGCTTTACTGTTTTGCTTAACATGATGAATCTGGCATTGCGAGATACAAATAGTAATCTTTTAGGAGTGCAGAAAGAGGTCATAGAAGGCAAAAAAAAGTACAATATTTTTCTATTCTCTTAACAACCCACATATTTTTGCAGTGCTTGTACTCTGACTCCTCTCATTGTCATGAAAGACCATTTACCTTTCCTTTGTGAACCATTATCCTTCTTTTAAGACCCTGATGTCAATTTTTTTATGTGTGAAGGCTGTCTGACAACTCTCCAAGCCCTAATCTGGGAAGAAAATTCTCTTCTCATCCTGCTTTTCCAGGTCAAGTTGTAACCATGCTGCTACTTAGGTTATTCAATTTACCTTTTTCTTTATGTGCTTAATTTTTCACAGGACTTTGAGCTGCCACAAAGATGACATTTGTACCTTATAAGCCACCCTGCACAGTACCTGGAAGAACTTAAGTATCAAATGAATGATTGAAATATGAATAAGTAGATTTAAAATGAATAAATAGCATAATAAATATGGATTTCATAAAATTGTTATTTTAGAATAGCTGTATCAAAATATATTTGCACATACTAAAATTCACATTTTTAAAGTATCATGCATATATATGTATATAAATTTATATATGTGCTATCATTACCACAATCTAATTTTAAAACAGTTTCATAATTTTTTCCATTAAGTTTATTGGTTCATTTTAGGTATACAGTACATATACATTCATGCACCGTTACATAATGTATCTTGGTTCTTATTTTTTCCCTACTCCCCTGCCTTCCCTTCACTCCCTCCACCCTTCCCTATTTACATGGACTTTTTTTCCATTTTTTTCTTTTCTCATATTTTTTTCTTTTCCCTTCTTTCCTTTCCCCTCCCCCTCCCACTTCCCCTCCTCTTTTAGAACTTTTCTTCCTATTTCACAATATCAATTATACATTTTGATCTTTATTTACACTTTTAGTTTCTCACACCAGAGAAACTGTTCGGTATTTACACATGTGCACAGTTTGTAATAGCTAAAACTTGGAAACAGCCCAAGTGCCCATCAATTGGAAACTGGATAAAGAAGATGTGTTTTTTTCATAAAATGGAGTACTACTCAGTCATAAAAAATGAGAAACTAGAGACATTTATAGCTAAGTGGATGCAAATTTAGCCCATACTCTTAAGTGAAATAAATAGGACACGTGTAAATACTGAATAGTTTCTCTGGTGTGAAAAATAGTTCCATAATTTTTAAAGAAACCATTCTTATTAATAGTCATTCCCTATTCCCTTCATATCTTATCTTTCTAATTCATTGCCAATCATTAATATATTTTCTTTATGGATTTCCCTAACTGAACATTTTATATAAATGGAAATATATATTCTACCATAATTTATCTTCTTTAGTTTAAATTTTCAATATTATAACATGAAACAGTATTTTACCTTAATTTTCCAGATAATATTTTATTTTATGGATATCCTACATTCTGTGTGTCCATTTATCAGTTGACATATTCATAGTAGGCACCTTTTACATATTATGAATAATATTGCTATAAAGTCTACATACAAACTTTCGTGAGAATATATGTTTTCATCTTTCTTGAATATGTAGTTGTAAATGGGAATACCAAGTGATATGGTAACTCCACATTTAACTTTTGGAGGAAATGGTAAACCATAGTATCTGTATCATTTTATGATCCCTCCAGTAATACATAAGCATTCCAATTGTCTAACATCCTCATTAGCACTTACTATTTTTTGTCTTCCCACTGTATATTCAGTATGTTGTTTTCATCAGTATCAGTATTTATCATGGATTTGATTTTCATTTTCCTAAGAATTGATGATGTTCAGAATTATTTGATTTCCTTAATGGCCATTTGTGAATCTTCTTCAAAGAATGTCTATCTCAAATTGTTAATGTTGCTAAATTGCTGAATTCATTTTATTAAATCTAGTAATATATTGTGAATTCCTCTAGATTTTCTTCTTTAAAAGTCACATCATGTACATTACAATTTTACCTCTTCTTTTCCATTATAAATTCAGTACACTTTATTTATGTTTCTTTCATGATTTTCTTTGCATTTACTTCCAGTGAAATGTTGAATAGAAGTGATCAGATTGGATATGATGCATCTTATGGCTGCAACAATCAGTTCATCACGGACCATGAAATAACTATAGATTTCTTCATACATGCCCTTTATCTGATTGAGGAACATCTTTCCTGATCTTAATTTCTGAATGTTTTCTTTTTTATCAAGAAAGTGATAGTTTTTTCAGGGGTTTTATTTTAACTGCATAAGTTAAGGTGATCATGGAGTTGTCCTCTGTTTTATGTATGTAAAGTTTCCGATGAAATGATTTTTATATATTAAACCAATCTTGCACTCCTACAATAAATACCACTTGGCCATGGTGTATAAACCTTTCATCATGTTGTTTTGTTTGGCTTCGTAGCAGGATACATTTTTCATAAAGAATACTTGTCTGTTTTTGTGATTGTTTTTGTCTAATTTGGGGTTCTAGATAGCATTACCTTCATAGAATGAGTTGGAAAGTGGTAGGTTGACGCAGAGTCAAAACCCCTCAAAGCTTACTCTTCTCCCTCCTTTGAGAAACTCTCCTAGTCAGGCATGGTGTCACATAGCCGTAATCCCAGCATTCTGGATGGCTGATGCAGGAGGGGTTCAAAATCAGGTGTAGGCTGGGTAATTTATTGAGTTGGTGTGATGCTATCTCAAACTTTAAACAAAGTTCTGGGATACAGCTCAGTGTGAAGGCCTTAAGTTCGATCTTAGTACCACAAAAAGAGAAAAAGAAAACTCACAAATTGTTCAAAGCTCTAAACCAATATTTAGATTTCTGAAAGGTTGATTTTCACCATTTTTTTCCAGTCTTTATGGAAAAATAAACTTTTAAAACTAGTTGTATTCTTTTTTTTTAAATTGGAAATTTGGACCTTTACATAATCTCTGGTTCTTATTTTTCCCCCTTTCCCTGCCCTCCTTTCAAGTTCTCCATACCTCCCTGTTTACAAAGACTGTATTTCCATTTATATATTTTCTCATATTGATTTCATTTCCTTCTTTCCTTTCCCCTACCCCTCCAAATTCCCCTTCCTTTTTACCCCTTTGCTTCCTATTTCACATTATCTATTATTCCTTTTAGTCCTTATTCACACTTTCATTTTCTCACACTAGAGAAACTATTCGGTATTTACACGTATGTCCTATTTATTTCACTTAAGAGTATTGCCTCAATGTGCATCCATTTAACAATAAATGACTCTAATTTCTTATTTTTTATGGCTAAGTACTACTCCATTAAAACACACACACACATTTTCTTTATCCAGTCTCCAGTTGATGGACATTTGGGCTGCTTTCAAGTTTTAGATATTATAAATTGTGCTGCTATGAACATGGGTGCAAATATATCACTGTGGTATGATTCTTTTAATTATTTGAGGAAGATACCCAGCAAGGGAATAGGTGGGTCAAATGGGATTTCCAATCCTAGCTCTTTGAGGTATCTCCATACTGATTTCCACAGTGGTTGCACCAGTCTACACTGCCACCAGCAGTGGAGGAGTATTATTCTTTCCCCACAGCCCCACCAGCATTTGTTATTGGTTGATTTCATGATAGCAGCCATTCTTTCTGGGGTGAGGTGGAATCTCAGCGTTGTTTGTATTTGCATCTCTTGAATGACCAGTGACTTTGAACATTTTTTCATATGTTTATTTGCTATTTCTACTTCTTCTTTGTCTGAGAAATGTCTGTTCATTTCAGATGCCCATTTTTGGATTGGGTCCTTAAATTTGGGAGGTCTGTTTTTTTAAGTTCTTTAGAGATTCTAGATAGTAGACCTTTGTGCAAGGAACAGCTGGCAAAAAATTTTTCCCATATTGTGGGTTGTCTCTTCACACTGTTAGTGGTTTCTCTTGCTGTGCATAAGCTTTTTAGTAAGAAGAGATCCCACTTATTGATTGTTTGTGCTAGTCCATGAGTAACTGAGCTTTTATTAATAAAATCTTTTCCTACACCAATGTCTTCAAGAATTCAATGTAACCTCTATTCCAGCCTGTTCAGAGTTTCTGTTTTAATATTTAGATCTTTAATCCATTTGGATTTTAGTTTAGTGCATGGTGAGAGATATAGGTCTAGTATTAATCTTTGGCAAATTAAAACCCAATTTTTCCAGCACCATTTGTTAAAGAGGCTGTCTTTCCTCCAGGGAGGGTTTTTGGCTCCTTTGCCTATGATGAGGTGGCTGAGTGTGTCTGGCATTGTTTCTGCAACTTCTAATCTGTTTCACTGGTCTGCTCGTCTGTTTCTTTGCCAGTACCATGATGTTTTTAGTCACAGTAGCTTTGCAGTAGAGTTTCAAGTTGGGGATTGCAATACCCCCTAAGTTGTCTTTGTTGCCTAGAATTGCTTTCGCTATTCTGGGTCTCTTCTTGTTCCAAAAGAATTTTTGGATTATTTTCTCAAGGTCCGAGAAGTATGTTGCTGGGATTTCAATTGGGATTGTATTGAATCTATAGAGCAATTTTGGAAGTGTGGCTATTTTCATTATATTTATCCTTCCTACCCAGGATCAAGGAATATCTTTCTGTTTTCTGATATCCTCTTCAATCTCTCTTTTCAGAGTGCTATAGTTTTCGGAGAAGAGGTCTTTTATTTCTTTTGTTAGGTTGATTCCTAGGTATTTCAGTTTTTTGGATGCTATTGTGAAAGGAATTGTTTCTCCAGTTTCTCTCTCAGTAAGTCTTTTGTTCTTGCAGAGGAAAGCTATTGATTTTTGTGTGTTGACATTGTACCAGATACTTTACTGAGTTTGGTTATTAAGTCTAGAAGACTTTTGGTGGAGTTCTTGGGGTCTTCTACATAGAGTATCATGTCATCTGAACTAGTTGTATTCTTTAGGCAAGTCATTATTACATCTTTTTTCCATGCAGTTTTATATAAAGCAGTAATGACAATCACAGGCACATTTGAAATGTTCAGTGATGTATGGCAAATGGTATATGTCTGTATCATATATCCTTCTTAATCACAAGAAGCATAAGCAATATAGAAAAACACCTACTATTGGTATAATACAATAAAGAAGCAACATAGTAAACATTGTAAGAGATGAAAGAAGATAAGTATCACTGGGTGGGATGTTGGAAGACATTTGATTAAAAAGGAGATGACAGTTTTTACAAAAAATCTCATTTACTGGTTGAACTGAAATTTGAATTTTGTCTCAAATTTTGCTGCTTTTTCCATATAAGTACAAGGGTTCATTTCCACTAAAAAAAAAATGAGAACAATTCCAGGTACTTATGCATCTATCCAATTGTATAGTAAATTACTTAGTCATTTCATGCGCTATAATTTTTTTTAAATTCCACAAAGAGCAAATTAGTAAATATTTTTAATTGGCATTCACATATAATGATTATACTATTAATTTAACAGATCAAGAATATGTTTGATTAATTGTACCACAATCTAGACAATTCACTCTATTTAATATTTTCTCTGTTGTTACTAGTGGCAAGTTATTAAAGAAATAATCAAATTTTTACTGAAATTTTATCCCACAGTGTCCCAATAAAATATTGTATTCCTAAAACATGTATGTCATTTGCCCAAATTTGAGAATTTTAAAAGTGAAAAAGTTACTTTTGGAATCAGAATTTCCTCACTGAAGAGATGGAGGGGAGGGAAAAGGGATGAAAACATGAATGAGAATGTGTTATTTACAGGCACCAGCTCCTCACAAGGAATGCTATTATTATGTACTGAAAACATACTAATAACAATAAAAATTCTTACAAAGGATGTTCCCTTCCATGGTCGTGAACGGTTTTCATATTTTATTAATTTACTTTAAATATTGAAAAAAGTCAATTTTCCCACTATTGGCATCAGACCATTAAATATACATACAACTTTAAAAATTAGAATTATAAACTTTTCTATGTACTGACAGTCCTGTTAGCATCAATATCAAAATTATTTCTCCAAAGTGTACCTTTATTACTGAATCACAGCATTTCCTGGATGTATGAAAAGGGGTCTGGGTGTTATAAATAGCAAGGAGCTAGAGTAAGTTGTTTTTAGGAGAATCAGTTTGGCATAGGCTATATGGAAAAAAAGACATTAAGAACTATTTTAAATTTTTCTATTAAGTCTTGCCTAATGAAATAAATAGTTTAACATATTTTAAAAGATATCAAAAAAGGATAAAATGTAAGGGACTTCAGAAGGAAAATTAAATCGTGAACAAAATAAGAAAGTAACAGAACTACAAAATAGAACTCCACTTGTAAATAGATGCCCAAGGAGGTATAATAATGCCTTTGTCCGAATTAATTTACCCCGATGGGTATGAAGCGTCATGGTGCACACTTTGTGACTAGGAGATCCAAAATGAGAATTCTTGTACATAATTAGAGGCACAGCAATGTCATTTCAAATGTTGTTTCCCTTTCAATTAATCTATATTAATTATAAAAATGATGGATTAATGGTGATATTGACAGGCATACATATATAAATTGTAACTTGATCATATTCATTCTCCAGTAGTTTCTCTTACCCTGCCCTTCCCCATTGCTCTGGTCCCCCTCCTTTTCTTTAATATTCATTCCTTTTTCTACTTTTATGTCATTTCTTTTTTCTGTTTCACATATGAAAGAAAACGTGTAATACTCATTTTTCTGAATCTAGCTTACTTTGCTTAACATGATGATCTCTGGACGGTCCATTTTTCTGCAGATGACATGATTGTACTCTACTTTATGGCCAAATAATACTTTACTGTACATTATACTATATTTTCTTTATACGTGCATGCATTAGTCCGCACCTAGGCTGAGTCTAAAACTGGACTATTGTGGATTATGCCATGGTAAACACAGATATGCAAATGTCTTTATTATTTTCCTCCTTGCTGACACACAATAGCAGAGATCCACAAAATAAAGGAACAAAAACTATTTTGCCTCACTTGTGTAGCCCATGGTTAGGGGCTCCCAGTCAGGACTGCATGGCAGAGGCCATAGCTGAGGATGGCTGCTCATAACATGGTAGTCTGGAAGCAGAGAGAGAGAATAAAAAGAGAACCTCAGAAGGGAAATATTGTAAACCCTGCCAAGTCACAGCCCAGTGACCCCTTTTCTGACCAGGATCCACCCCCCCACACCAAGCCAGCTGTACTGTTCCCATAATCAAATCTCTTCCCATAGGTATTGCTTATGATCAGTGAGGACTTAGGAGGACATCTGCATATGTACCATAATAGCACAGCAGGTATCCCCATAGTATGCTGACTATAATTCTTTTGGGTGTATACTCAGAAGTGGAGTGACTGGATCATATGAACTTTGTTGTTGTTGTTGTTACTGGGGATTGAACTTGGGACTTTGCACCTGCGAGGCAGGCGCCGGAAACACTGAGCTAAATTCCCAGCCCCTCATATGAACTTTTAAAAATTTCTTTGAGGAACCTGCATACAGATTTCCACAGTGATCATACTAATTTGTTTTTCCACCAACAGTGCAGAGGGTTCCATTGGCCCCCTGTAACCTCTGCAGGACTTATTTGTTGTTGTTGTTTTTTCCTTGAGGATAGTCATTTGGACCAAAGCAAAATGTAATCTCAATGTAATTTTGATTTGCATTTCCCTTATGGCTAAATTTCATGTAATTATTAGCCATTTGTAATTGTTCTTTTGAGAAGTTTATGTTCAGTTCATTCATTCATTTATTGATTGGATTACTTGTTCTTTTGTGGTTAAACTTTTTGAGTTCAACAAATATCCTGGATATTTATCCTCTGCTGGATGAATTTTCTTGGCCATCTTTCATAATACAGGGCTTATGGAGAAGCTTCAAGTCCATGAATAGCATGTAAGTTAGAGACTAAAACTTACCACTTTTGTTTTTCAGTAGTCTACAGCTCCATAAAGCTGCATATTTAGGACTGTCTATGGGGTTCTAAAATAAATGCAGTATCTACAAAAGTTGCTGGACATGTTATACACCCACCTGTGAGAGATTACTGCAGGGAAGATAACTAATGAAGGAGGAAATCAGAGGAGTTTCCTGGAATCTGAACCCCAAAGTCTGAAGTTGAGTGTTGCTGTTGTGAAGTTCAGGATGAGTTCTGCTAGAGAGGAACTATTGCCAGGGGCACACTGCCTCCTCTCTTCCTCTAGCAGAGAAGTTCCAAGCTATTCTGTCAAGGGCTTGTGCACAATGGTGCCTTCAGATTTGCTTAGGACTTTGATCTGTTTGGAAGATGAAATGGTCATTTTAAAATTTCTTTTGCTTAGAGATAACATCTTTTTATATTATATGCTTATTTGGTTTGGCACAAATTGCTTCTATATAGAATATTGATTTTTTTCTTCTTTTTTAATATATGTTAATTTTGTAAATGAGTTGATGAATCTGATAGGGATTGTTGCACCACACGGATCATCACTTTTTTTTTCCTCTTCTCTTTCTGTTAGTTGGTTCTCCGGAGGACTTCCCTATTTTGGGTATTGTGCCTGCATTAATCTCTGCATTAGAAACTTTATAGTAGAACAGTTTTGACTTCCTTCTGGACCTATTTGTGTTCATGATCACTTGTCTGACTATAATATTATCAATGATGTATAAGGGAGGGTCAGGCACAGAGCAGGACTGAGGGTCAGGACTGTCCACACCTGCAGAGGAAAAGAATAATTTGAGCATACTCAAGATCAGCAAGTTAACAAAATCATTAATTACTCTGTTCCAGCCCCCAAAACAGAACTTTACCTCTTCTTTGCTTTAGCAATATCCATGATCAGTTTAAAAGTAGACATATATTGAAATTTCAGTTTATACCTATCTCTATAATTATATCCTTTTAATGGTTTTCAGTTTTCAAGTTATAAGGACTAATATTCTTATTTTTATGTCAACAAATTACCTTGTTTTCAAGGTATGATACAGTGAAAAATTTCTCACTTCTATATCCATTACTACTCTATTTTTAACAGTGACAAATCTCTAATGTTTACTAAAGACTCTTCATTTTGGGAGACCTTCTGCTTTCAGCTATTATTAAATTTCCCTAATCTATCAGATAATTAAGTGGTAATATCCTTAATTTCAAGTTCTTTGCTTATTTTTCCTTTTATTTGGGCCATGGAATATGAACCAATTGTTCTAAAGATTTAGTGTAAACATTATATGCATTTTGTTTAGAGTTATTTTTTCCCAGTTTCAAGGAGTGATTTCAGGAAGATAAGCCATATTTATTTCAGAGAAATATGAATAAAAGCACATAAAGGCAATTTTTTAAGTGTTCACACAGGTTATTATCATGCCTTAAAAAAGAGTAAAGTTCATTCCAGGACATAACACTGCAAAGGACATTCTCCTTGGAAAAAATTTTACTTCTGCCAACTAACTGCCTAATACATTCATTTCCAAACACATTTGGTATGAGTGACACTGAAAAAAATCCATATTTGAGAATTGAAACCAAACAAACTTTTGAAATCTGAGCTTCCTCCAAAATCTAACTAACCCAGCTTCAAACAAGCACCCTTGTTCATGGATAATTTGTCCATATTTTTAGATACATCAAATTGGTAGAAATAAGAGCCAGAATTATTATGTGACAAGACAGAGATATTTGGCAAAATGAAACCTGTAATTTTATTTTCCTTCTATCCTCCAACTTTTTGAGGATGTTATATGGTGGGAGTAGAGAAATAAGTATTTATTGGAGGTTTCCTTCCCTCTGTTCCCTGGAGCTATTGCAGGGAATTTAAAAGAAATAATACCAACTATGACAAAAATGAGAATGACAAGAAGGTAAATGCTCTTCTGTTCTTATGCTGTTCTAGCTAAGACTATCATTTAAGTGTCCAAACAGCTGTCCCCACGTCAGGTTACCAGCTAACATGGCAAATCTCCTTATAAAAAAGAAATCTACTTATTAAAAAAAGCCATCAAAGACCATATAAATACAACTGAAAGTTTACTATGGGCAAAGTGATTTCCAGCATCCTTTATAAAGCTGTCTATGTTGGATATCTATGAAAGGTTAATTTCACACTGTAATAGTGATATTGGTAGCAGTGGTGTAATGATAATAGTAATAATGTTAGAATTTATTAAACAAATTATGAAATAAGTCTTATTTTAAATTCACAATAGACATATCACATTTAATTTTCATGGAAATCTTTTGATGCTAATACTTGTTGTAATTCTGTCTCACAGGAGTTTATTAAATTACCTAAAATTACATAGCTAATAAGAACAGGATATTAATCCTGCTGGATGAATGTGTTTGGTCATCTTCCCTGATATAGGGCAAAATACAGCTGGAGCAGAGAATTAAATAGAGGCTATCTGATAAGAAATGACACTATCAACCACTATACTCAGCGACGGCACTAACAACATCTTCCAATATTCTCAACTCTCAGTCATAAGATACATGGATAACTGCTCCTTAGTTTAGGAGTTATAATTTAGCAAATCCTTGAATCCAGCTTCCTTCTCAGAGGGAGAAAGCAAAATTCTAAAGTCCACCAAGTTAGCAATACTCCAGTGTTTCAGAGGGAACTGTCCTACTAGTTAGAGTTTCCATAGTGAAGTGGCTTCTGGAAAACCACAGAAACAAGCCACATGGCCACAAATCATCTTGCAGGTGCTGAATTCATGTAACTCCCCTATTGGAATGATTTCTATTTCATTGTCTTATAAGGAAAAACAAAGACTTCTCAATGTCAAGACCAGACAGGAATATCAAAGGATTTTCCTACAGTTCCTTGGAGATTGTGGGTGAAATAGAGGGGTGAGAGGGTATAGAAGATAAAAGTAAAAACATAGATCCCAAAATGAGCATCAATGCAATAACACAGAGCACATTTTCTAGGTTTCAGAGCCAAAAAAATCCTGGCAAGCAAATTAATTTCTGTATTATTCCCGTCAAGTGGCAGTAAATGAATAACTAGCTGTTTCTTGCCAGAACTGGCAATCCTACTCTGGCCTGAGAGATAATACGCAGTCCTTAACTACTCAGCCATTTTCACTGCCTTACAATAAACCATGTACATTAAAGTATTACCATTGTGAAAGAAGTGATTACAATTTTTCCCCCTCTGGCAAATGTAAAAACTCATAGAAAAAAAAATCATTGGCCTGTCTAGGTGTAATAGCCATTACCTTTGTTGTCAGGATTTGAGATACAGGCCAGCTGATTTTCAAAACAGGACATTTAGGATACATGCAGTGAGATTAGCTCTACTTTTTGGCAATGAAATTACTTTGTTTATTCATTTTGATGATCCCATAAAGGAAAATGAAATATGATTTGAGAAGTATAGGACAAGAAAAGGGGGTTGAAAACCAGCATGCCATTTTTAGAATCAAAATATGAAGCTGGTGAACGGAAGATAATCTAGGATGTGTTGGAGGCCTAACCCTGTCTTTCACAGTGCCAGGAAACCAAGCAGATCTCAAAGTGAGCATTCCTAGTCAGTATCTTGAAGCTCTGAGCTGGCCATGCAGCGACTAGACTTTGATTGGAAATAATCTGTGATCATTGCTCTTATGTATGCTTAAGTCTTGCTGTTCTTATTTTATAATTTGAAACACAGAACAAGAGACTTAAGCTATAAAGAATTAGAAGCTATTTAATTCAAATTTAAACCCTAGGGCAGAGATCTCCTATCAGAACAATTAAGATTGATGTTTATCCAGTCTCTGGTTGAGTAGTGTTATCGATAGATCAGCTTTATTTTGGAGCATAGTTTTCAGGATTTTGAATTCTCTAATGGTTGGAACATGTCTTAAATTGAAATGAAATTCAGCTCTCTGGAACATCCACCTGATGGATTCTAATTCTTTCTCAGCATTCCATATTAATTTTGGTCCTCCTTACTTTGCTCATTCCTACTATGGATGGATCAAATTTATCAAATTTTTAGATTTTAGATATTTTCCTCAGAAAACAATCAACCATGGAAGAAGAAAATTAGAATTATTATTCAATAAGAACCACAGTAAGACATGGCTTATTATTGAGATGGCAGCATAGTGGTGTTACAAAGTAAAACAGTTTAATAAAGAATAATAAAATGCCCAAGTGATATAATAGCATTTTTTCACATGTTCCTTGGAAATATAGCTTATGTCCTTCTTACTACCCTAGAAACACTTTAAATATTCAAATCTCTCTTAAGAAGTAGTTTAGAAAATGTCTGATACTGGGGCCGGGAATTTAGCTCAGTGGCACAGTGCTTGGCTGGCAAGCTTGAGGCCCTTAGTTCCACCCCTGGTATAAAAAAAAAAAGAAAAAAGAAAAAAACTGATACTGGAATGTGAAAATACCATCTTCTATCTAAACTGAGGACTGTAAGCCATTTTATTAAAATGATTAAAGTTACTTTTCCTTTACACTGATACCTGCAAGGCTTTTCTCACATGAATTTTTACACAACAGATCTCTATTACCATGCATATATAATATCATATCTTAAAATGCAACCCTTAGCTAATTATTCCTGTCTATATTTAACCTTATATTGTGACCTTATGCTAGGATGCACCCAACATTTTATCATTCTCTAATACAATTATTTTAATTATATATTGCTTTTTTAATGAACAGAATTGTACCCCATGACAGTTTCTATTGTACGATTAAAGATCTATATTCATAAAATTCATCTTTGCATTTTTCTGTATTTCTGAGGTGTTTTTCTTCAACTTTTGTGACCCCTCAGTGGATATAAAAAGAGTAATATACATTTGGATATTTAAATATAGCACTATCTCTCATAACTGAACATATACACAAATATGAACATTCAAAGTGTTTATAACAAGCCAAACGGAAATGAATAATGATAATAGAAATGAAATTAAACACAATAATAAAACTATTATCTCTTCTGTTTCAAAAATCTGAATTTGTAATGATTTTTCAATGTCAAACTTTCTATTCTTCCATATCCATAGGATTAATCAAGGCCGAATAACATTCTTCTTATTCCATAAGTCAAAAGTGAGTTATAAAATATTGAAATATCCAAAGGTACATAGAGCAGTTGAGCCAGAATGAAGAAACATGCTCTTGATATCTAATTATCTTGAAATGGATTATAACACAATCAAAATTTATGTGTCTGTGTGGTATGTACATGCCTACAAATAAAATAATTGCCTTTGACTTTCTTATTATTGACATTTATGTCATTGACAAATGACAAAATAGTTATTCAGTAGCAACCATTAATTAATGCTAAGACTGGTGTTATATTCAGGGCATTTGGCCATGATGGATTTTACTGAAACATAAAAATGGGCAGTATATGCCAAAGTTTGTAAGTGTAAATTTTTTTTTAATTCTTTTATTGGTACATTGTAGGTATACAACACAATTACATTTCTCATTGGGAATTGTACCTTTACATAATGCATCTTGGTTC
>NW_004624738.1:16499589-16517001 GCF_000247695.1 Heterocephalus glaber | reverse complement strand
TTTGCCAGTATCTTATTAAGGATTTTTGCATCTATGTTCATTAGTGAGATTGGCCTATAGTTCTCCTTTTCAGTTGGGTCCGTAAGTATAAATTTTGAAGTTTGAAATTGGCCTACATTTTATAGACCATAATGAAATTTACATTTCTTGGCAAAATTTTCATGTTTAATAAAAGTTAATCATTCCTTAAATAAAGCTATGTGAACACTTCAACATACTATAAAGGAATCTAAAATCAAGGCACTTTAATTTTCATCCTTTTCTTTTGCTCTTTTCTCATAAGTGGACTATAAACTTTAATTTTCATACTTTTATTTTGCTCTTTTCTAATAAGTGGACTATAAACTTGGACTTCCAATAAAATCCAAGCCTTGATGTGGCCATTTATTTTTAATAGGCATTCAGTAGCATACCAATAGCTTAATCTAGAAGCTCTCTATTGACATTCCATTTAATAAACTAGCAAGTGAGACACATTTATTTTAAAGTTCAGGCTTAATTAAAAGATAAGAATGGAGTGACAGGATTGTAAGGGAGGAAGGATGTTGAAATTTTGTGTCTATTACAAAACAGCTGCCTATACTTTTAACTAATCTCCGTTAATGTCAAATCAAAAGGCAGCACCTCTTTCAGGCTTTGATTACCAGCAGCTTCCCCTAAGAAATCACTATACCTTTCTTCATTCAGAGTTGAAATCTAGTACGAGTCCATTTTTCTTAGCTGAAAGTGCGGACATTCCCATAAAGTTTATTTTTCAAATTGAAATACATCCATTTATTCAATGACCAATGTTTGATGAGCAGCTACTATGTGTTACCCTCTGTGTCAGCTTTTGGGGGACAGAAAATACCCATATCAGAACTAAAATTTAAGTGTAGCAGCTTGAAAACTCTTAAAATTCCAATAGGGCCACACAAATTTTTAATTCATTAACCAAATATCACTTTTGTCAGATTAAAATCATTCTTTTAGATAATTCAAATCCTATAAAGATGACTGTTCCTATATCTTGTCCTCTTCATGCTTTTTAGGTGCTAATGCATTCTAATCTAAAGCTTTTCTTAGCCTTGTTAAAGAGACACTAAAATAAATCAGGGAAACATATAAACTTAGGGAAAATTGTACTATACTAGTTTTCAGCCAAATTGTTATTAGTTACACTTAGTGGGTTCTGTAGGACACTTGAAAATTGCACAAAATCCTGGGCCTTTTCAGTTGGTTGTCCTGTAATTACAGGGCCAGAAATGTAGTATTCTGTTTCTCCACAAGTCTTTACCAGCACTTTGGCTGAAACTGATGTAGCAAATCTGAGGTAGCAAATATATGAAGGCAAACATGGATATACTCCTTTTAATAAGCTTAGCAGATAGTAGGTGAGACGTTCTAAAGCATAGACTTTGAAGTTTAGCATACATAAATTCCTGTCCACATACGGCTATATATAAGCAATGTGAGGGTAGAAATTTTAATTACTCTCTCCTAGCTTCAATTTTCAATTATAACAATAAATTATAAAGTTGTGATGATTAAAAATAAACAAGTACATAGAATCAGAGTAATTGAATGTGCTATTAAAATATTATTAACATTATTATATCCCCTTTCCTCTTACTCTAATATCTTTGCTTTCTCATTAATGTATATACTATTTTAGATTGATATGGGACCATAACTTATTTTTACATAGCACTTGAAAAACAATGTGGGATTTTTTAATGCAGAGTAAAAATTGTGAAATATATTCACATTCTATTTTAAATATTTCTACTTAGCATGCTACTTAAAGAAATTACTACAACCTGAACTGTATTATAAAGCTTAAATAGCACAGTTGAGTGTCAGAGACCGTCTAAGGAAAGGGTGTGACTTGGATTTATTTTCAGACACTTAAGGTGTTAGAGTAAGAATACTTAATCCTAACCTTTCTAGGGCACAACTCTAATTTGGAAAATGGTAAATATGACTCATCAAATAAAGTTTGTACCCTGGAAAAGTCCTAGGAATTTGGCAACAGAAAATGCCCCTATAAAGTTAAATGATTTCCTTGAATTAATTTAAAGAGACATTTCTGACAAGAGTTTCTGCTTAAGAGACCCTGGATAACACAATGGAAAATCTATGGCTTAATAAAAGAACTGCTATTCAAATACATGCATCTACTATTGATTATTTATAAAGGAGAAAATTCCTATTAAATTATAGCTCATTAAGAGGCCAAGATAATTAGGCTTCGGGTTCTGTTGTAGTCTGGTGATCTAAATTAATACAATAACAATGACTTAAGAGGGACCTAATGGGCCTGCAATCTCCATAGCCAGCTAATCTTCCTCTCAAATACCATATGTCTTAAACAAGTATTTGACAGGTGTTAAATTGCAGTAAATTCATGATTGAGCTATCTAATAGGTATCTGTAGTGCTGATAATATATTGTGCTGGTTAATGTCCACCATATACTTTAATCATTTCTGACACTGGAAGTACCTTATATGTATACAGAAAAAGAAAAGGCAAAGGAGGCAGATATTCCCATGTGGTTGTGATAGCAGAATGCATGTGGTTGATCAATATCCCAGGATCAAATAATTAAAACTGTATTCCCATCTCCTGTCTCAGTCCATCTTCAGTAGAATCTCAAGGGAGACCCATAAAACTCTCTCTGAACTTCCCAGCTGACCCATGAAAAGACCACTATTGGAATTGATTGCCATGTTTCTTTTGGTACCCTTAAAACTGGTTTGTTTATATTGAACTCACCACAAGAACCCGGGTTATTTTAGGTTTCATATCCTAGAGACTCCATATCCATTAGACTGTATACTGTCACCTGATTCAAGGTCCCTTTCTTCCCACTGTGCTCTCTGGAATGCCTGCCTATTATCAGTGGAATCTTTTATATCTGCTGCCTTTCTGAAGTTTCCCCTCTTCTTTGCTCTAGGTGTAATGTACATGTTCACTGAACATACTGCAACCCCATCAGCCCCCTCACAATGTGAGCTGTTTTTTTTCAGTTACACGTCTACAGTGGGCTCTGAACAGGGGAAGCTTCTTGCTCATTTCTCAGTATTTGAACTGCAAAATGAAACACCAAAAGGAGATATGAAACTATATGCTATAGGATCACTCACTGTGCTTGTTTGAAATTATCATCACTTTTCCTGGGCATGCTCTCTTTCACTGAGGATATTTTTCACTTGGTTTGCTTCTCCTCCTCCACTGCAACTTTTGTCACTAATCTTTGTATTTAGAAGGAACTCATCCTTCTCCCCTTGCCTCTCATCCTTGTACTCCATGCTACCAGTGATTTTATTTTTCCATCTCATTTTAGATGCTCAGATGCACTTTACCAGACAGTATCTTTTCCAATTTTATCTGTACATCATGATACTCATTTCAAGGGTCCCATTTCATGGCACAACCTATTTAACTTATTACTCTAGTATCATGATCCCCAGTCCTACCAATATTTCATGTTCATTCACCCTACCAATTTATCACTCTTCACATTCTCATGCCCTCACTTTCACCTGTATGCACTTCCACGATTCATCTCTACACTAATGCAGATTCGTACATATTCAACAATTGATCCACCAGTAATTTTCCTGGGTGGGAAGGACCATTGTATCACCGCAAGGTCCTTCACTGCCCAAGAACGTAGACAGTGGGGCTCAGGGAAGCTGGACTCCTGCCGAGATGTCAGTAAATCTCTTTACCTGAACAAATTCAAGACCCTCTGTCTCCTCTCTCATAGATTCAGCTTTATCTCATACTTCTTGCTTCCAGAAACATGAGAAAATAAATTAGTTTTTTAAACCACCTATCTGTGATACTTTATTATAGCAACCCTAAGAAATGAATATACCTTCTGAGGTTGGTGAAGATGCCCTCAGATTACAATAGTTATAAAATACTGAGTAACAGATAGTGGGAGCTCAGGAGAGAATTCTGAAATATTTTACCTTCCCTGCATATATTATTCCTTTCTCTTTATATAACCTTCATCTGTATTATTGTACTTGTAGCTACACATTTTATATGATTTTTCTATGAATGTGACTACATATTTTAAATTTTCATGGTATAGTTTTTCAGCTAATGGAGTCTCTATTCACTTCCAACTCATTTTCCCGTTGACTCTAATACAAAGAAAATAAAATCTATTATTAATGCTAGCCAGAGAAACTCTGGGTGCCATTTTGAGTAGGTATAATCATACAAGTGAAAAAAAGCAGCTGTTGTCTCTGGTTTAAACCTATTAAAATTTGCCTATAGCTTCCTGTTTCCCTCTGATGCCTGCCAGCTCAATCCACCAGCTGAGCCAAAACTTGTGAAAACAACCTTCCATGAGGGCTGTGATACCAACTTCAAGGGCTCTGGTGAAGGCAGTATTTGACTTCAAAAAGCATCAAGGACCAAAGTGTGATTGATTTTATTTCACATTATTTTACTTATTTATTTTTTTTTCAGATGACACGATCAGCAACCAAAGGCTGAAACCATTCATGCTGCTTTCTATGCTCCCAGCTGAATTATTAATTTTTCTGTCGAGTTTAATTCCTGACCCTCAATTCAATTCTATTTCAGCAGCTGATGCCTCTATTAGTCTCGCTGCACTGGAATTCTGTTGCTCCCTTGGCTATAGCCCGCTGAGAAGCTGTTGTTTGAGTACTTAGCAGAAAAGCTCTATGCTTTATTGACTCAGATTTTTATTATAAGTACTATTCTTACTGATCAGATACTTGAAAACAAACATTCTGAGAGGCTTCTCTAATGCACTGAAAGGTCATTGCCAATTTTATGTACATCCAAGGATGTAAATTATAAGAACATATTTCATTCCTTACACAATTTCAATTTTTTATGCCATTAATGGATCAATATCTTTTGAAGGTGAAAAATAATAATTTTAAGACATATATGGGTTAGTGCAAAAGAAAGACTACTGCAAGGTTTCACTATTTCTGAATATCATTATCTATTATATAGGATAGACATAAGTAAATTAAAAATATAAATTCAGTGTTTATATAAAAATATGATGTAATATAATAATTTAAAAACACGATCCTAAAGTGAAAGGTAATACATTTCAATGTGATGACTTCATACTTTTGGTACAGATTCACTTTATACTCAGATTATTGATGACCTTAAATAGATAGAGCTAATCAATAAATTGCCTTAACTCTAAATCATAATATCATAATACCAATAGCTATATTACAAAGTATGTATGCAGATCAGTGATAAGTCAGTATAAGTATTCTTCAATGTTGTAGAGTGTTTAAATCAATAAAATGTTTTGTTTATGTTTCTTGATGAAAATTAAAGTGAAATATTAATAACCCTTCTAATCCAATCTCTTGCTGAATAACACTCACACAAATACCATTAAAGGGATTTAGCCCAATTTCTTTCCTCCAGTGAGGGAATGCACACAACTTTAGAAATAAATTCAAATTATATTCTTGGTTGATTCTAATACTTGGAAATCTATTCTTACAATCTCTCTTTTTATAACTCCCACCAAGACCTTTCCATACCACGGACACACTGGGAGCCACACAATAAATATTTTCATCCCTTTGCTACTTGATAGCTCTTAAAATTACCTGAAATTTTCATCTTTAGTCTTCCCTCCCCATTTCTTCTCTTGTTTCTCATATGAAATAATTTCTCTTTCCATATGTATCTGATCACATTTATCTGGACATAATATGGTTTGTTTATCTATTTTAACATTGCTTTTCAGAGTGGTATTTTCTAACACCAAGAGTTTCTTCCCTGGGATATTTTTGTGCATCATTTTCAGTGAACACCAATTAAGTTATTCAACAAACATTTATTGAGTTATTCCTAGATGTCCTTCATTGTGATAGACACAGCTCTATCCAGAAGCAATCGATGTACAACACAAAACAGCAGTCAGGCAATGAATTCTAACACTGTTATGGAGAGATCAGTGTAAGACTCGGTAAGAAACCACTGAAACCTTACATAGATTTAAGGACTCCAGAATTGCTTCCCACAGACAATGCCATTAAAAATAAGTTCTATGGAGGAATGCAAAAAGGTAAGTGATGTCTTCCAGAGAGAATGGACAACCGATAATGAGTAAGAAAAAACATGGCATATTTAGAAATCTGCGTGCAGTTTAGAAGTTCTGAAAACATGGTATGGAGTATAAAATGATCTTGTGGCAATAAATAGGTGGGTCATGAAGGCAGCTGATGCTTCATGCTGTAAATAGGAAATCATTATGAGTCTAAGTAAAATCAAATGTATTCTCCCACAGTGCTAGAGAAACACATCGAGGTACATCAGTGACGCACTCCCTGCAGACTTCATGCAGAATCCATCCTTGCCTCTCCCAGTTTCTGCTGGCTCCAGGTATTCCTTGCCTTAGTACAGCCTAACTCCGGTTCCTGCCGCCATCTTTTCCTTTGTGTATCTCTGTGTGCTCTTTTGTTCCTATGTGGATACCAACCGATGAATTTAAGGCCCATCCTAAATTCAGGATAATTTCAGTTCAAAATCCTTTACAAATCACACGTGGCAAAGACTCTGTTTACAAATAAGATCATATTCTGGGATATATATATATATATATATATATATATATGAACTTTCTAGGGCTGCTTCTCAAATCACTGTCATAAACAATTAAGATTTAATTATTGCAAAATGATAAATTATTGATGGGACTTGACACAGGTTCTGCAGGTTAGAACTATTAGAAATATAGAAAAGCTAATATAAAAATTCATTGAATTTGGGAAATTTGAATTTAAAATACTTGGAGACAGTAATATGGAGATTTTAAAGGACATTCGATATATAAGTTTGGACTTTAGTAGACAGATTTACATTATATGAAGCTAATACTCACTTGTAATTACATAATGCTTTTTTCTTTTTCTTAATTACTTTATGTGGGTTGCAGCCATAATTACTGATTCATGAGGTCCATTGTTAAGTATTTAAAAGCTTGCGGGCCTTGGTAAACCTTTGGTAGCTTGAAATTGGCCAACATAGGACTGTTCATACTAGGGAAATCAACCGATGCTGCCATTTAGGTGCTTTGCTTTGTTTTGATTTCTGGAGAATCACTGGTTACCAGAAAACCACTGAAAGTCACCCTTTTGCAAAGTAATAAACATCTTGAATCCTCTCTGGAGAAATTACATGCAACATTTGGTGTTTGAGACAGTTTAAGGAGCTTTGAAATTAAGATTCAAGATTCTACATTAAGTTTCAGAATGATAGTGGAAAAAATAGTTGATGGCAGAGCTATATCAGGAAAATAATGACATTTAAAAAAATGAAAAAAATCTAGACAGAACAAGAGACAGTGACAATGTGGGCATTGTTTCCAGAAAAATGTAGAGCAGTATCAAGTACAAGACAGAGGAAAAGTAAAATAAGATGAAAAGTGTTTATTTTCCAACAAATCTTGCATTTACATTATATGCTAGGGATAAAAACCAGCTTGATATTAGGCTATAAGTCCAGAATGGAAGAAATATCCAGAATGTTAAGTGTACAATAATAAAAAAAAAACGGGTACTAGGTTGTGAATATTTGTTTTCTCCTCATTACAAAGATTCATATTAAAAACCTAATCCCTGACATGCCAGTAGTAAGAGGTGGAGCACTTGATAGCAAAGCTCTCAATAATGAGATCAGTGACCTAGAATAGAGTCCTGAGAGATCCTCTCATCCTTTCTGTCATTTGAGGACACAGGGAGAATCTGACAGTCTGCAATCCAGAAGAGGGTCTTTGCCAGAACCCAAATATCCTGGTGCCAGACTTCCAACCTCCAAAATGAAAAGGAATATACTTCTATTATTGATAAGCCACTCACTTTATGATATTTTGTTATAGCAGCTTGAATTGAGTGAGAAGATGGGAGTAATCATAATGCAGGCACAAAGTATGAGAAAGCCTTTATTTTTAAAATATGAATTCATTTAAATGCTAATAGAAAAGGAGAGAGAGAGAGAGAGAGAGAGAGAGAGAGAGAGACTGAGACTGGATTTAGAAGAGAGAAGGCAACTTGTACCAGGTTTTTAAGGAGGTAGGAGAGCATGGAATACAAAGTATCATTAAGGAGAAGTCCTCTCTTCCCTTTTCTCCTTTTCGGTATGAGCTTTTCCCCTTAAGGCTTTTTATTAATTTCCTTTTGTTGCTAAAGCAAATTACATAAACATTGTATTTGGTTTTGGGTTTTTTTTGGTATGGGGATCGAACACAGGTCCTTGGTCTTGCAAGACAAGCGGTGGAACCATTGAGCTAAATCCCTGGCCCAAACATTGTATTTGTAATGATCCATATCTATTATCTTACAGCTCTGGTGATCAGAACTTTTTAGTTGCTAATTTTACATGATAACTCAATAGGCCCATCAGGTGTCCAGAACATCGATCATCATTATTCTAGGTGTTTATGCGAAGGTATTGCGGATATGAGTAGCAATGAAATCTGTGGACTGAGTAGACCTTTTTCCCTAATGTAGATGACCCTCCTCCAGGGACTTAAAGACCAGAATAGAAGAAAAAGGCTGCCCATTCTGACAGTAAAGAGAAATCCTTGCTGATGGTTTTGAGCTCCACTATAGGTTCTTTTCTACCTCCAGAGTCAGGTTGAAGCATCAGCTCTTTCCAGGCCTCAAGCTTTTGAACTCAAACTTCTAACATCAACTTTCTGGGTTCTCAGTCCTGCAGCCAGATACTGAAACCATTCATTCTTCTGGGTTTCTAGCTTTCCAGCCTCAGGTCTTGGAACTTCTCAGCCTCTATCATATCAACCATTTCTTTATAAAAAATCTTCATGTTGTGTACTTAAAAATTATACATTTTTACAGAAGCATGAAATAGTGCTTACTGGGCTAAAATAAAAGTTATTTTCAGGATTTTTTTTTCCCTTGCAGATGTTCTAGGGAAAAAATCTGTTCCTATGAATTTTCTAGAGACAGGCCATGTTCCTTGAATCATAGCACCATGCTTTTTTCATTAAAGTACACAATGTCAGGCTGGGTTCTTCTCATGCTATTTATCTCTCTGTCTTCTGTCTCTTTTGTTTACTTATAAAAATTCATGTGATAACATAGGACTCACCAGGATAACCCTGAATAATCTTACTTAATTCTATCTATAGTGTTAACTCCTTATGCTATGCAATCTAATATATTCTCTGGGTTTTTTTAGACTGGACACAGCATCTTTTATGGGAGAGGTCATCTTTTTGTTTGTTTGTTTTTGGTACTAGGGATCAAACTCGGGTCCTTGCGCTTGCTCAGCAGGTGGTGAACCACTGAGCTAAATCCCCAGGTCATCATTTTCTTAATCAAATATTTGTCCTTCTTCTCTGTTTTATATTTTACTCTATCATTTTCCTGTGATCTGGAAGGTTGGAGGAGGACCTGAATCCTCCATTTCTGTAGATATGACTGATACTATTATAAGTGGCTTATTTATGAGGTGTGATCGACCAATATGATGAATGTTTAAAAATATATTAAAGTAAAAGACATGTTTTAGTTAGCTCCCCTCAAAACTTTCCCCCTGCCTTCAAACATGCTTGTCCCATTGCTCTAGCTACTTTCCAAAGTTGTTCTGGAAGTCCTCTCTATTGAGTGTCCTTTCATGGCTCCCTCTGTGTTCTAAAGGGATTCAAAATGCTTCCAGCAGTTTCTGTGTGTCCTTCACCGACCATGTTCACTATATCTGCACCCTGTGACTTCTGACTTTTCCCTAAAGCTACAAAGACCTTGAAAGGTAAACGTTTTGAAGTGATTTAGGACATGGAGGTAGCCATGACAGTGCAACTAAAGACATTTACAAAGGAGAACCATCAGACCCACCTCATAAAATAGCATGAACAATAGGATAAGTGTATTCAAAGTAAAGGGGAGTGTTTTGAGAGGGACTAGTGGCAGTGGATCTTTTATTGTATTTTTTAAATTTATGCATGCTCCATATTTTATGATCACACCTCTTATATTATCCCATGAAACATTCACCACTCTTCAATGGAAGGTTTTCTCTTTAACAGTTGATGGAACTATAACTGGCACAGATTTATTGAACACTTTAATTCAAATCACACAGGTAGTAAGTGTTTGTTTTGGGGGAGGAAAACCTAGAATTGTATGATCAGTTACTAATATACAGTGCATGATAAATCTATTTAATATGGTTAAACTTATGTTTACATAGAATAAATATATTTGCACTCAAAGATTAAAACTGACATATGCAGAAAATTATTTACAAAGTAATTGTTTTATGACAAACTGTTCGCTACAGTACTATTTTTCTATCAGTCACTCTTAAAATATGAAAAAATATCCATTAAGTAGACATGGTATATATGTCTATTTAATAGTACTTAAATTAATAGAATTTAAATTATTTCTAGTTTTTCAAAGGGCTAATTTTTTTCTTTTTGGTACCAGAAATCGAGCTTGGGACCTTGCACCTATGAGTCAGGCAGCAGAACCACTGAGCTAAATCCCCAGCCCTCAAAGGGCTATTTTTTAAGAAAGTAAAGATGATTCAAAAATCAAATAAATGAACATGCACTTTTTATTCCCCATCTCCCTTTAATATCTCATTTCTTTTACATTTTCTCTCTTCTATGTAAATCCTCTAAACTTTTAAAAAGTTGTTCAACTTTTCTTATTCTGGGAAATTTTCACCCTCTGTTATCCAGGGTTCTTCTTTCTCTGATCTTAAAGCATTACCTTGCCAATTTGTGAACATATATTACTGGTGTTATGCTTGCATCTTTATAAGTTGCTAAGATTTAACACTGATCAGTACTTCTCAAGGAACTTCTGAGGAAAGGGGCTGAATTTGCATTTCCCTGTTCCATCTGTGCAGTGCATATAGATAATAACATATAGGGCCTTGTTTGGTTTTGTAGAAGACTTTCAGCCAAAAACAGAAAATTAGCTGGCATTCAAGAAATTTATTTTGTTTAACATGTATATTCTCAGACCTATATAAGAAGTATTCTGCCATATGTTTGTTTACAATAAAGTATTCTGAATTCAAATAGTGCAGATATTACATCTGAATTTTTCTAGACAGTTTTCTGTTCATTCCTGCTTAAATAAAGAAAACAGGAGGCACAGGCTTGCCTTTTGTGGGGTGGAAGTCTGAGTTTATGCCTTGCTTAAATGTCTTTCTTTTTTTTTTTTTTTTTTTGGTACTGGGGATTGAGCTTGGGTCCTTGCGCTTGCGCAGCAGGCAGAGAAACCACTGAGCTAAATCCCCAGCCCAATCATTTTTGTTTTTGGTATTGTCCTTGGTTTAACTCCTGGGTTGATACTTCGAATTTGCTTATTGTAAGTATCTTTGTTGCTTGTGGGTAGAACCCTTATGGAATGATTGTTTCTCAGAGGTGTCTTCCAGATATAGCTGGTCTTTGGGTTTTGATTCTCTAATGGCTCTGAGGCTGTCTCATTTTCATTATACCATGAAGGACAACTGATTAGAACAATCATAACACCTTAGCCCAAGTGATACAATCAGCAACGCCATAGCATGAAGTACATCTTAGAAAATGACATTTTGTGGTAGTTATTAATCTATCACCTTTAACTGTGTTAATTAAATCAAAATTGAGGACCAACCCAAAATATATTTATAGTGAATAAACTCTTCAATATAGCAACTTTACCCTTCTGGATAGAAAGTTAGAAGTTGTTGGAGAGGGAGGGATAGATAGGTAGAAGGATAGGGGGAGTTTAGCAGTGAGGCCAGAGGACACAGGTGAGAGAAGAAAAAAGAGAATAAAAGAAAAATAAGGAAGAAATACAAATTAGGGCCAGAACAGGAACAGAAAGGGAGATAAAGAGCAATGTGGGATAGCAATAGAGTGAGTATGAGAGAGAAAGAAAGGAAAGAGAAAAGAAGAAAAAAAAAAGAAAAACAAAAATTTGCAAAGAATAGGAAAAAAATTAAAAATAAGAGCAAAATCCACCAATAATTGTAATTTTGAAAATAAAAAGTAAAAATGAAAATGAAGGGCCTCCTTTGAGCTATGGCTCTGCTGTCACAATAGATAATGTGGCAGCAGTATGCAGATGTAAGTCAATGAGTCTCAGAAAGCCAGACCTGTGAGATTCAGGCAGATTTCTGGTTGCAAGTCCCAAGCTGAGCTCCCTGTCCTCCTGTAGGGTTGAACTCTGCAAGGTTGTACTGCAAGTTCCAGCTGCCCTTCCCCTGAAGATAGTCCAGGTTCCAATGGAAGGTGATGATCCCTCCAACTTACCCAGTATGATGGTCTGGTGGTCTCCTGTCCCCTGTGACTTTGTAGTGTGGAACCAGGTAGCAGTACAACCAAGAGGCCAGAGGAGTGGGCATGGGGGGTGTGGTGTCCTGCAGGCACCCACATGGCTAACTGGATCACCACCCTGAGCATGGCCAGTGGTGAGGGATCCTCACTTTCTGGCTGTTCCCCACCTGTGTGTTTGGTGTGGGCTGGATGGGGTGGGGCTCCCTGTGACCCAGGACCTCTCTCTGGCACCGACTGGTGTGCTTGGCGAGGGCTGGATAGGGCAGCTACATGTATTCATTTGTGTATGTTGAACCACCCCTGCATCTCTGGGATGAATCCTACTTGCTCAGGATGTATGATCTTCTTGATGATTTTCTGCATTCTGTTTGCCAGTACGTTATTGAAGATTTTTGGATCTATGTTCATTAGAGAAACTGGCTTATAGTTCTCTTTTTTTGGTTGGGTCTTTCTCTGCTTGGGGATCAAGATAATACTTGCTTCCAGGAATGAATTTTGAAGCCTTGCTTCCCTTTCAATTTCCCTGATGAGTTTAAAGAGTAATGCTGATAGTTCTTCTCTAAATGTTTGTAGAATTCATCAGTGAAACCATAAAAACCTGGGCTTTTTTTGGTTGGTAAGTTTTTAACTATGTTTTCAATTTTATTGATTGATATTGGCTTGTTTAGAATTTTTAGGTTTTCTTCATTTAGGTATGGTAATTCATATCTATCTAGAAATCTGTCCATTTATTTTATGTTTTCCATCTTATTTGTGTATAGGTTCTCAAAGTAGGTATTGATGATCCTCTGGATTTCTGCTGGGTCTATTGTAATTTCACCCATTTCATTCCTAACTGGATGGATTTGGGCCTTTTCTTTCCTTTTCTTTATACAGTTAGTTAAGGGATTGTCAATTTTGTTTATTCTTTTGAAGAACTGTTTGCTTCATTAATTTTTTGTATTATTCTCTTAGTCTCCATTCCATTGATTTCTAGTCTGATCTTTATCATTTCCTCCCTTCTAAGAGCTTTGTGGTTGTCTTGCTTATTTTTTCTAGAAGCTTTAAATTAAGCATTAAGTTGTTCATTTGAGCTCACTCTATTTTCCTAATATTGTTATTCACTGCTATGAATTTCCCTCATAAGACTTCTTTCATTGTGTCCCATAGATTCCTGTGTGTTCTATTGGCATTGTCTTTTAATTGTACAAATTGTCTAATTTCTTCAATTTCCTCTGTAACCCATTGGTTGTTCAGATATGTGTTGTTTAATTTCCATGTGTTTATGAAGTTTCAGTGGTTTCTTTTGCTATTGATTTCCAATTTCATCACACTAAGATCTAATAATATACAGGGGATAAATTTAATTCCTTTCCATTTACTTAAGCATATTCTATGAGCAAGTGTGTAGTGTATTTTGGAGAACTGTCCATGTGCAGCTGAAAAGAATGTGTATTCTGATTGTGTGGGGTGGAACACTTTGTAAGCATCTTTTAAGGCCATTTGTTCAAGAGTTTGGTTGAGTTCTAGTATTTCTTTGTTGATTTTCTTTCTAGTTGATTTATCTCTTTGTGACAGTGGGGTATTGAGGTCCCCCACTACTATTGTATTAGTGCTTATTCAATTTTTCATGTTCATTAATATTTGCTTTATAAAGTTGTGTGCACTAGTATTTCGTCCATATATATTTATAATTGTCATCTCTTCCTCTTGGATTGTTCCTTTTATAAAGCTATAGTGACTTTCTTTGTCTCTCTTAATTAGTCTTGGTTTGAAATCCATTTTGTATGCAAATAGGATAGCCACTCTTGATTTTTTTCAGGTTCCTTTCACATTTTTTCCAAACTTTAACTTTCAGTCTATAAATTTCTTTTTTTTTTTTTCATTAAGTTGATTGGTACATTTTAGGTATACAATACAGTCACATTCATCATTGGGATCTTGTACCTTTACATGATGTATCCTCATTCTTATTTTTCCCCATTCCCCTCCTCTCCCTTCACCCCCTCCACATTTCCTTTTCTTTTTGAATTAAGTGTGTTTCATGTATGGAGAATATTGTTGGATCTTGCTCCTTGATCCATTATGTTGGTCTATTTCTTTTGATTGGTTAATTAAGACTATTAACATTGATGGTTATATCTGATATGTATTGACTTATCCTCACCATGATCTTTTCTTGTTGTTGGATCCCCCCACCCTTTGCATTTAATTTCTTCTATTGCCTGATAGAGTCATCCTATAGGGTTTCATGGGGCTCTGAGTCTCCTTGTCATTTCCTAGGGTATTGTTTTAAATTTTTTGAAGTGCTGGTTTGGTATTCATGAAATTACTTAGATATTCTTTGTCATGAAAGTATCTTATTTCTCCATCAATTTTAAAAGATAATTTTGCAGGGTACATCAGTCTGGATTGGAGGCTGTTTTCTTTTAGGGCTTGAAAAACATCACTCCAGGCTCTTCTTGACTTGAGGGTTTGTGTTGAGAAATCTGTTGTGATTATGATGGGCTTTCCTTTGTATGTGATTTGTTTCTTTTCTCTTAGTGAGTGTAATATTTTTTCTTCTGTTGGATTTCTAGAATCTGAATTATTATATGCCTAGGTGTAAAATTTTTTGATCATAGCTAGTTGGAGTTCTATATGCATCATTTATCTATATGTCAAATTCTTTTCTCCTGCTTGGAAAGTTTTCTGCCCTTACAGAATGAACATATTTTTCAATGTCATTTGCACTCTCTCCTGTTTCTTCATTGACTCCAATCAGTCTTATGTTATTCTTCTTTGCATCATCTAGCAGCTGCTGGAGTAATTTCTCAAGGTCCCTTTTTGTTTTTAAGAAATCTTTCTTTTCCAGGTCACTAACCACAAGCCTGTGTTCTATATCTGATATTTTGTCCTCACATTGGCTCATTGTGCTGCTTAAACATTCAATGGAGTTTTTAATCTCCTGGATATCTGTTTGAATCTATTTTATCTATCCCATTTGTTTCCTATCCTGGAATTCCATCATGTCCTTGAGCTCCTCTACGTTTTTATCTTTGTCTGCTCTAGAATTATTAATCATGTCTTTCACTATGGTCACCATCTTTGTTATTATATGAGAAATTATTTCTGATTTTATTTTTTCATGATCCTCTTTCATTGCCAGTTCAGGGAGTTCAGCTGGTTGAGCTTCAATTTGTTCCATCTCACCCCCTGGATTTCTCTTTGGTAATCTAGATATCTGGGTTTACATCTTATTTAGGTGTCTTCTCATTTCTGTTTTCTCTTATCATTGAAGTTTTTTTTATTTAATTTGCTACTTGTAAGTTGCTCATTGCAAGTATCTTTATTGATAGTATTTAGAGCCCTTAGGGATTGGCTACTTTTAAGATTGTCATCCTGGTACAGTTGGCCTTTGGGTTTTGAGTCTGTAATCGACTTTATGAGATCTCAGTCTTGGTATGCTAGTAAAAACAACTGACTTTCACATCCCCTTGGCCAAAGTAATACAATCAGCAACAACAATAGCATCAAACACAGTTTAGAAAATGACAAATTGTGGTAGCTATAACTCTGAGCCCTTTAACTGCATAAGCTAGACTTGTAGTTATATTTCAAAATCAAAGACCATCCAGAAATATGTTTACAGTTATTAACTTCTTCAATATAGCAACATTACCCTCTGAGAAGAAGACTTAGAAGGAGTTGGGGAAGAGGGACAGAGAGATAGAAGGAGAAGTTAGAAGTAGGGCTAGAAGACACAGGAGGATCATGCAAAGTTTGGGAAACTAGTGAAGGCAAGAGGGAAAGAGAGAAAGAAACAACAGAAACAAGAACAGAACAAACTAACAGCAACAGGAAAACTAGAATGTATTTGCACTCTTTTGACAATAAGAACAATCAAGAAAATAACAAAGTAGGGAAAAACAGGACAAGAAAGCAGAGAAATGAAGAAGAAAAGAGAAGCAAGACAAAAGAAAAAAGTAGATAAAAGAAAGGAGAAAAGAAAGATAGAAAGAAAGAAAAAAGGGGGTCCCTTCCTGACTCTGCTATTGTTGGTGGGCAGCAGCATGCAGAGCTGAGTCAGTTAATCTCAGTGAACTATCTGTAGTACAGTAAGATTCAGGCTGGTTTCTGGCTATGAGGACAAAATTGAGCTCCCTAACTTCCTGTGGATTAGAACTCTACAACATTCTACTGCAGTTTTGAGCCACCCTTCCCCCATAGCAGGTCTAGGTTCAGTAGGAGGTGCTAGTCCCAGCAATTCACCAATAGCTGTAGTCTGGTCTATCTTCGCTTTCCCAATGGGCTTCAGTTTTCAACAACAATAAGATTTGAAGAGGCCCTCTCTTTGCTGCTCACCACTGCACCATCTTCCCTAGTGCATAGCAATGGCTCTCTGGCCCCCAGGTGCCTTTGCTGCATGCAGCCAGATCCACAGGATGCCCTCGCAGATGGGGGGGAGACACCCTCACTGGGTCCAGGCACGGGGAGGCAGCATGTCTCATGGGGTCCAGGCATGGGAGTTTCGTGGGGTGTTTGTTTGTTTTGTTTTGTTTTTTGGTACTGAAAATCAAACTTGGAACTTTGCATTTGCGAGGCAGGTAGTGGAACCACTGAGCTAAATCCCCAGCAGTTTCATGTATTTTTAACGGTTCATTTTTCCAGAGCATCAAAATAGTTAAAATATTCTGAAAATTACTAGTTAGGTATATGGAAACTCCTAACACTATTTTAAGAAGAAATATTTTATTTATTCTACTAAGGAATTTTAAACAAATTTTACATAAATAGTAATCACAGGTCCCCCAAGCAAGACCCTCACCCAAATGACAGAGAAAAAACCCCAACAGTTGCACTGCCTACAAGAACAGTCATAACAGGAAGCCGGCCACCGCCTCACTCATTCACACTTGCTAGAGGACCAATTCCCTGAAAAACCACAAGTCACCTGCGGTACCTGCCACTGCCATGCTACCTTCACCTCGTCCTGTTTACCAGCCCTTCATTTAGGGTAGAATAGCCACATAATTTATTTTTAGACATTGTGTTGGACAGTTTTGTTCATTCTCTGTCATTTACTAATGTATTTATTATTTATGTCACTATAATAAGTATCATGGATATTTATTATTTTATAATTAG
>NW_004624738.1:16476034-16499489 GCF_000247695.1 Heterocephalus glaber | reverse complement strand
TAAGACTGTATTACTATTTTAATTACTATTTTTTAAATTTTGTAAAATAAGGGTTATAAATAATATGTCCAGCTGTAAATTAATGCTCCTTTATTTTTTTGGTTGGTCATCTCTGGTACTGCAAGCTCTTTCTCACAACTGGCTTCTGTGCCCATTTCATATGCTGCCATAGTTTTTGCTTTGTTTTTTGTTTTTTGTGGGGTTTTTTTGAGCATTCACTTTCAGGCATTACACAATTCTCCAGGAATCTAACCATTCAGATTTACTGTAACTATTTCAATTTACAGAAAAAATTGCCTACATGACGTTACTGATATCTCCAACTTTTATCCATCAACTCTCCTGTCTTTGGTCAATATCTAAATTTCTCTTAACAGTGAGAAATTTGTCCTTCACATTTACTATTCATCAACAAAATTTTTCACTCCAGATATACATGTATAGCAGTACCAAGGTTGTTAATCTATGTTAACTTTGACCCTAAAGAACATGTGTGGAGTTCATTCTTTAGCTTTATAGACTCCATTGTTTACAAAAGTTACTTAAATCAGCACTTTTTCTCTGGGCTTCATTTATAATACAGTTCAGTGTTCTAATGATGGTCTGTAGTCTTTGGATTTCTCAATCTCCCAAATGATTTTTTAATCATGTATATACTAAGATTTATTCATTGTGTTTTAAATTTCTGTAGGTTTTCTCAAATCCATAAAATTGTGCATCAATCCTTGAAGTACTTTCAGTGTAGTTTTACCACTTAAAAAATACATTATGCTTCACCTCTGCATTACTGTCATCCTGTCCTGCATCTTAGTCCTCTATAACTACTGATTTTTTAATCTCTGTAGTTTTATCTTTTCCAAAATGTCATTTCATTTTGATTTCTTTTCATTTCATTAGGATCAGTCAGTAAGTAGCTCTCTCACAAACACTTGCAATATGCATTTAAGACCCCTTTATATTTTTTGTGGCTTACTAGCTTAATTTATTTTAACACTAAATAACATTCCACTGTTTGGATGTACTACAGTTAGTTTATTCACTCACCGTCTGAAGGGCATCTTGATTGATTCCAGTCACTGACAATTATGAATAAGCATTAGTGTGCAGGTTTTTGTGCATATGTAAGTTTTCAGCTCAGTTGGATAAATATTCAAGAGTGTCATTGGTGGATCATATGGTAAAATTATATTTACCATTGTAAGATACTTACAGGTTTCTTCCAAAATGGCTGTAATATTTTCCATTTTTAAAAGCAGTGAATGGAAGTTCCTGTAACACTACATGGCCATGAGAATTTAGTACTGTCAGCATTTTGGACTTTAGTCTTCTAGTATTCTTCATTTTTAAAATTTTCAATTCCCTCTTGAAAAATGATGTTAAGCATGTTGCAGAAGTTTATTTGCCTTACATATTTCTTCAAATGTGAAATGTCTGTTTAGATCTTTTGTTCTTTTTTTTTTAATGGGTTGTTTTCTCACTATTAGAATGTTAAGAGTTCTTTGAATATTTTGGATCTATATTTTTTTCACATATGTGTTTTGAAAATAGATTCTCATAGTATGTTATTTGTCTTTTTGTTATTTTCAGTAGGTGTCTTACAGAGCAGAAATATATTGTTTTCATGAGATTTAACATTAATTTTTTGGCTCATGGACAATACTTGTGATGTACCTAAAAATTCATCTCAAGACCCCAAATCTCCTAAATATTATGCATTGTTCTTGCTATAAATTTTATAATGTGTGTTTTACACGTAGGTCTATGGTCTATTTTGAATCAATTTTTGTACAAGTTTTGAGGTATGCGTGTAAAGACTTATTTGTAAACATATAGATGTTCAATTATTGAAGCAGCATTTTGGGAAGAGACAATCTTTCATTGAATTGTTCTAACTTGTTTCTAAAAACCAGTTAACTATATTTCTCTGGGCCTTTTCTGGATTCTCTATTCTGTTCCACTTATCTGTGTCTGTTTTTTGACAATACCATACTCATTTGATTAGAGTAGATTTATAGTAAGTCACTAGTTTCATAATGGCAGACCTCCACCTTTGCTTTTCACTATTATATTAGCTACATAGGTACTTATTTTCCATGTGTGCTTTAGGATATTTTTTTTTGGTTAGTCTGCCTAGCAGTTTCAATTTTATTGATATTTTTAAAGATCTAGAATTTGGTTTATTTTCTATTAGTTTTATATTTTTAATTTCATTTCTGCCCTAATTTTCATTTTTTTCTTTTTTTTTTCTGCTTGCATTAGTCTTAGAAACTTTTTGCCTAATTTTCTAAGGAGGATGCTTATACTATATTTATTATTGATTTTGTATCCTTTTTTTCTAACTCATTTCTTCAATGTTAGGAATACGCCACAAGATACTTACTTTCACTTTCACTAACAAATTTTGCTAGGCTATGTTCTGATTTTTACTAAATTCAGAGTTTATAGGTGCAATTGAGACGTCTTCCTTTGCTTATGTTTTGTACAGATTTTCTTACAGCATACACATACACAAGAAAGCTTTAATGCAATTTTATCTTATCATAAAGGATGCCCAAATGTTCATGATATTGAAAGAATGTAATATCAAAGTTAGTTTCTCCTCGAGTAAAAATGAATATGTAAAATTTCCCTTATACTTTAGAAGGCCTTAAAAACTACAGCATTTAGCAATAATGTAAGCACATTATATAGTCTTTTGAAAAGAATAATATGAAGAATTAAACTTGCAAGAGTTTTATTTATATAATGTACAAAATCTCATTTCCTATTAAAATATTTTTATTATCACAGACCTCATTTGCATTAATGAAGACTAGGAATTTTGTAAAATAAAAAAGTTTGTTTTTCCCTTTACCATCTTCTGTAATTTCTGTACATGTATATGTATATGTAGGAGAGATTTTAATTAATTTGATTGAATTTAATTTCTTTCAATATTGGGAGATCTCTTGCATTCTTTATTAGTTTTTTTCCCTGACATTTAAAAAACATTGAAACATCAGTGAGCAATTGAGCTTTATATCCTTAACTGTTAGACTGACCAACTGTCAAGCTGGAAGCATGGAACTTTGTCTGAATTGGGTTTCTCCAAACTGAAAGAGGATGGAGAAGTATAGCCAGATTGTCGGGGGCCACAGTTGTGGAACAAAAAAGAAAGTAAAGAGAAGACCAAGGAGCAAAAACAGTCACAAAAATCATGAAAATGTAAAGAGGAAAATCAAGTAAAGAGGAATCCAGAAAAGAAAAGAAATCCATTCATTGAACAAGGATCTGGAGATGGAAGAGGCTTATTTAGAAATAGTTTCAGAGATTTCCTGAAAGTCCTTTGCATCGCATGAGCCTTTCTTTATGCATTTTCCACATTCTAGGGATAATCTTTTATAAAAGAAGAGAAAGCTTATTCTTAAAGTAATCCAAACCTACAATTCAGAGATTTCCAATATTTTTTGAGCTATAACTTTGCTCCGAAATGATATTCTACTGTAATCTCACATAATTTATTTCACATCTATTTTCCCAATTAGACTTTGGGCTCCATTGGACAAATGAGAATATTTTATATATTCTTTTTCCTACCATACAATATATGGTGCAAAAGATTTAATAGGAATGTGATCAATGTTAATGAAATTAACCTATATAAATGTATTTCTCAATCTTTAAAATTCATGTTCAATTATTACAAGTGTAAGAATGGCTCTATAATCAAACACGTTCTATTAATAGACATTTTGAAAATTTCATATTTTCCTCATCCATTTAGTCTGGACTTTTAATTTTTCATATCCATTTCATATCTGTTATATTGTCACTAAAGTAGCATACCCAAAGTGTAAATTTTATTATCTCACTTCCTGTTTTCTCTGTATGACATCCCATTGCTTTTAGGAAAACCTTTTCTTAAACTGAGTATTTTTTTCTAGCTCACTGTCCAGTGGCATCTGGCTCCACTCTCTCACATGTTCAGCTTTATATAACTCACAAACACACTTCACAGAATAATGAATGAAAATTATTGTTGAATGAATGTTTTTGAGGGATTATAGAAACATTCTGTCACATGTTCAAATTACACACATGTATATATATAGATATACATATATATCACATATATATCTGTGTGTATGTAAATGACAAAATAAAGTATCCAAACTTCTAAGCAAAATGACAAACATGCAAAAAGTACAATGATTTGACTGATGAAAGTCAGAAGAGGATACAATATAAAGTATATGAAGTACAAAGTACGGAGAAAATTGGGGACAGTTCTGCCAGGTATTAGCCAAGATGTCTTCCTTAAGGTATTTTGGTGCCTTATTGAATGACAGAATGGGTAAGAGTGGCTTAGAGATGCCATGGTCCTTACAGCTAGAGAAGGGGGGAAATTTTGAAGAACATTTACAGATTAATTAGAAATTTCGACCTGATCTTATATGTAATAGAAATTGATTCAGATTTAATACTAAGAACTCCATGATCATATCTATGACTCTCAGAAATCTACACCTCTGGTGGAAAATAAATGAAAAGGCACAAAACTAAAAGTAGGAGGATTATGTGTTTAGGAAGGAACTACAATAGCCAGGTGAGAGAACACGATGAATGAAAATAGTGGTCCTGAAAATTGAAGAAGATACAAAAAGTTCATAAAAGTGAGATCTAAGAATTTATTACTATGACTTTTACCTTCCCTGCATTAGTCTTTCACAGTTTCCAAAACAATGTTCCACAGACTGGGTGGCTTGAACAACAGAAATTTATTTTCTCCTGGTTCTGGAGTCTGGAAGTACAACATCAAATATGACCAGGGTCGGTTTCACGGTAACCACTCTCTTTGCCCTCACGTGGCCTTTGCTCTGAGTGTGTCCTCCTAGTATCTCCTCCTCTTCTTATAAGGGTAACAGTCTTATTGGGCTAGGGCCATAAATTTATGGCCTCTTTTAATCTAATCACTTCCTCAAAGGATGAATACAGTCGCGCTGCAGGTTAGGATTTCAACATACAAATTTGGAGACAGTGCTGATCATGTTACTCTCTTTTCCTCAGCTGTTCTCTTTGTGAAACAGTGTCTTTCAATGCCTTATTTTTTTCTATGTTTAGTTGGGAATCTTTTGCCATATGTTTTGCCATATTTCATTCTTTCTCTACCTTTTCATGGTCTATGTAAACTTTTAACAGTTTTTTAATCGTATAATATTTTTTCCTCATTTAGTTCTGAAATCGTATTTATCCTCATGTTCTCTGGTTATCTAATCTTACACTTTTCTTCTTTTTCTTCACACTTTCATACGAAAACGACTGAAATCAATAGCTGAATTTGGGTCAAGAAATAGAATTTGAGGGAGTTTAAAGTGTTAGTTTTCCTTAACAGAAATTCCCTAAGATTATAAAGCAACTGAAATCATCTTTGAAGTCTTTTTATAATATAACCTAAAAGTATAATTGTCTTGATTCTTCAGAATAAAATAAAATTATTTCATCTGAAAAAAAGAACATTTTGACACAGACGTGAAACTGAAGCCTATTTATTCAGCCAGGGATCACTGAACCAATTATTTCCTCACCTCACCCTCTTGACTGTGGCTTATTCAGGAATTTTTCATGGTTTGTTAATGAGTCATTAGTACAGTTACCAGTTCATTAGTTCTGACTTTGAGAAATACATCTTCAAACCTCACTTTCTCTCAAAGAGCTAGTAGTCACAGTAAAATATTTAAGAATATCCAGATTGGCACATAAATTCCCCCTAACAAGTCATTGTGTAAAATATGCTTTAAAAGACTTTATATATATGAATAATATTAGCACATTATAAAAACACTCTAAGAGTTACATAAACAAATGAAAAATTATTATGATTTCATGTTTATTACTTTCTTTTCAGAGCTATTCCAGCTCAATTTTTATATTCTAGATGTTGTCACTGTTGTAAACTCTTAAGTCTTTAGTTTCATTGAAAATAAAGATGAACTCTTTTCAGACGAGTACACATCACTGCCGCTGTCCTTTCTTGTTCCTGCAGTTGCTTCAATGTTACCAATCATCTTCATTTTCTCCTCTTCCTCCCCCTCATCCTCTTCTTCCTTCACGTTTTTCTTCTTTCTTGCCTTTTCCTCTTCTTCTTCCTATTCCTCCTCTGAGTAATTCTTATGTGTCATTTTCTCCATATATATATTTCCTTTATGGAAATTCCTATTCTTGATTAACATCAGTGGTATCCAAGCCCAGATGGCAAACAATCATTCAAGAATGCAAAAATATGTGAAAGAACTATTAAATTGAGGTTTACCAGGTTTAAAATTATGGTATCACTTGCTTATCGTATCATCCCTGCCTCCTTGCATTCACATGTTTTACCTAAAATCAGTGTGGCTTAGTGTGATGTCACAGCTTCACAGGGTACTTGGTGATGTCGCATTCATTTATCTCAGCTAAGCTAAAAGATTGATACTCTTTTCTCTCTTTCTTCCAACTTTCTTGATGTCATCTCTTGGTCAGAACTATGGGTAAAAGAAAGCAAAGATGTTGCGCTTATGCAATTCATCTTTGACCCAACTGCCCATTGTATTTAATAGAAGGCTATGAGTCAGCATATGGATGTCCCTAACTTTCCTTAACTCCTATGCATGCCTTTAGATCAGACCAGAGGATAATTGGTTTTGAGCAACATCTCTTCTCTACCACAGTACATGGACAATATTAATCAGTTTCAATCATATTGACCTTCAACTGGGACCAATTTATACAACATTAGGGTTATATTTTATATTTTTCTATAGTGTGAACATTTTACTATTTCATAGTACTACTAACAATTTTTTAAATTTTTATATAGTTTCTCATAGAAACAAAGATTTTGTGTAGTATGTTTAATCCACTCTTTTATTCTTTTACCAAATTCTATCTAAAATATACTGTGAAGAGCCAAGTTATCAGTTAAAGTTTGAAACATAGCAGGGGGATTGGATATAGTGGATTTTCAAAGAGTGGATTATAATTAATAAGTTAAAAATGAAATCAGCAATAAGGCAAATTTTGAGGCTCACTATATTGTAATGTTTGAACTGCACTAGAGCCATCTCCTTTTTCTTGTTTCTTTTCACCCAAGACTGAGTTCCATGTATTATCAGTGATAATTAGAACCTGGAAACTCACATTAGTTCAAGCTGTATTCAGAAAGAAGAAAGTTCTGTTACATGCCATTGTTGATAATTAGAAATATGTTATTAATATAATTATCTGTAATTAATTCCTTTTTCTTTTTTCAGTATTGGGGATCAAATCAAGGCACCTAAGGACACAGAACTGGTAATAAAAATATTCATTCTTCCTGTTCATTTTAAGAACAATTAATAAATACCCATAATATAAATGACTTTGCTGGGAATTTTCTCCAAAGGACATTACTAGAAGCCATGAAAGACTTGAAAAGGAATTACAAAAATACTATGAAAATGCCCATAATTTAAAATAGCAAAGCAATAATCTGCAGAATATACTGAATAATTCTGTACTTAGACATCTTTAGCACCAATATTTAAACAATGATAATATGTATTGAGTTGCACAGAAAGAAGATTGCTAATCTAAATTAAATTGTGATTTATGTAAACTACAATACACAGCTAAATAATACAAATGATTAAACATTACAATGTAGTTTATGAAATATTTTGTTCTACATTTTTAAAGTGTCACCAAAAATTGCCTGTATTGTTTCTCTTAGGGACTTTTTATATTTTCATACTTCCAAATTTTGTTTCTATGTGCCATCTCCTTCATGACAGTACAATGGTACCCTGATTATCTTCAATGATTTCTTCAAGTTTGGCTACTACTATCTATGATTCTAAATTCAAAACAAAACTTTTCTTTTTACCTTTGATACTGTCTAGTTTCTCATCCACAGGAAGAAATTTCCATGAAAAGATAGTACCCATGTAAATGTTTACAAATTATTGCAAAGAAAAAATAAAACATAGAATCATTGGGCTCATTAGAAGAAATATGCTATCTAAGTGCAAAATATTATCATTTTGTCTGACAAATACCATTGGTTCATTATAAAGCATAGCATTCAATTATCTACAACATGCAACAGAGATGAGATCCTTTGTTGGGTCCTACTACAGTGCTCTTCTGAAATTACTTTTTAAACTTATCTGGCACTACACTTTTGTCATTAAAGAAACAATGAACTTCACTTAATTCAATAGTACCATTGTTTCCTTTCAGGATAAGCTGATTAGGAGGCATGAGCGGCAGAGTGAAAAGTAGGTGCCTTTGAATATATTTTCTGTGGTTCTGTGAAGATTACATTCATGACAAAACTCAGGGGCAAGAGCATGTTTTACATAAAATGACACATTTTAACAATACGTGGCCAATGCAAAATTAAAGATATGTGGATGTAGGTTTTAAGTATTAGAAGTATCATTATGTTAGAAATGCTAAAAAAAAAAAAGGTCTCAAATCCAGTGGAAAATAACATAGAACTGTAAAAGAAAAAATAATGACCTGGTGGGATTAAACCTAAGTGTGCAAGGCTGCTCCAACACTAAAAAAGAAATCAAGTAATGTAATTTATTACAGCAAATGGCTAATGAGAAATAAATCACATAATCTTTTTAATATAAGTGTTTAAAAATCATTTGACAAAATCAACACTCATTCTTTATGAAAATGCTAGAGTAGGCCTTAAACTTCACGAACAGTATCTACAAATACTTATAATTATCATTGTACTTAATGATGAGAAGCTCAAAAGTCAGGAAAAAGACAAAGATACCTTCTCTCACTACCACTTTCACCATCATACTGGAAATACTAGCTAATGTGAGACCAGAATGACTCCATTTTGTCCAAAATGGAGCAGTCTCCTTTGTTCTTTCAAATTAATGATTAAATGTGCTTAATCTGGGACAAAAGACATGATCTGTAACTCAAGATTCCTAAGCTCATTACTCAGCCATCTGTTTGCCCTGGAAACAAGTGTCCCGGGCCCACTATCTATAGGACAATCTGTTAACGTGCTGACTATCCACACAAGGTGGTCATGACCATGAGTCAAGATGTCTTCTGACCAGCAGTATGTGACAGTAGACCACTAACCTTTGTCCCCATTTTTCTTGTAAAAACCTATACGTAATCCCCTTCAACCCCCAATGAGCCTAGCCAATCAAAATTCTACACTTCATACTTGCTAAATGTTAACCAATCATATGGCTGCTAATGACTGAAGCTTGCTGTAATCTCAATAAAAACCCTGCTAATTTGGAACTCGGGGCTCTCAATCTTGATCCGCTGTGTCGGTGACAATTGAGAGTCCCTGCTTAAGCTTGAATAAATGACCCTCGTGTGCTTACATCGGAAATGGCCTCCTGGTGGCCTTTGGGAATTCGTAATCTGGGCACAACACTAATATAATAGAAAAAGAAGTAAAATGTGTACAAATTAGGGAAAAAGGCAAATTGCCATTTCAGGAAATATAATCAAATCTGTAGAAAATTCAAAAAAATCAACAAAAATACTCCTGGATCTAATAAGTGATTAGGGTAAAATTGTAGCATACAGAGTTAATAAAAGTCAATCACTTTCTTATGTATCAGTAATAAACAAGTCAAATTCTAAACTAAAAACACCATGTCATTTTCTTTAGCATTCAAACAATAAAATGCTTTGGTTGAATTCTAATGGAATATATATAAAACTTCTGTGTGCAAAACTACAATACCATGAATAAATAAATCAAGGAATTATATAAATGAAGAGATATTCCACATTTACTCAAAATGGATCATATACCTAAATGTAAAACACAAAGCTATAAAGTTTTTGAAGATTTCTTAGTCCTTCCAGATGGTTACAACAAAATATTATAAAATTTGCAGCTTATAAACAACAGAAATTTATTTCTCATACTTCTAGACACTGGGAAGGTCATGATGAAAACATTAAGAGATTTATTTTCTGATGGGAGCCTTTTGGGGGGATCATTGCTCCCTCTCTTTATATTCTCAAGTAGCAAAAGGACAACTGAGCTTCCTTGGGTCTCTTTTATAAGGATACTTATTTAAAGAATTCGACCTTCATGAGGGTCAGTCTGAGGGGACTTTCCAGGAGGAACTGAAACAGAACAGGCTTAAAGGAGAGGAGATGGAGTGGCCTGGGCCACATGGAGGCAGCAAGTACCCAGAGCCAGGCAGGCTTGCCTCGGCCTGATGACCCAGAACAAGAGTCCCTAGCACATGTAAATGGTGGCTGTGATCCTCCATATCTTCTGTCTGATCTCTTCACCCCAGTGGGAGATGAGGAAGGTCATCCACCTCTCAGGCTCACCCTGCTGATGGCAAGCTCAGTTTACCCTGGAGCCTTGGGTCTGCCCATTATTTCCCCACCTGGCCTGACCCCCATCAGCTCCCCATCACTGGGTTACTTCTCAGACCTCCACATCATAATGTTGGATATTAGGTTTAAACACATAAATTTTGAAGGGGACAGAAATATTCAGACTACAACAATAACACAGAAAATGTAGATGATCTTGGATTTGACAGTGGCTTTTGAAATACATTAAAGCACAATTCATAAAGAATTGAGAACTAGATTTTATTAAAATTACACATTCCTGGTTTGTGAAAGACACCATCAACAAACAAGGACACAAGCCACAAACTTAGAGAAAATCTTTGTCAGAGACATATCTGATGGAGCACTTTTATGTAAACTATAAAAAGAACACTTAAAACTTGACAATGAAGAAGCAAATGATTTAAAATGAGCCAAAGAGCTTAACAGAACCCTACAGAAATATGGAAATAGCAAATAAAAATAAGAAAAAAATGCTCCATATCTTATGTCATCCATCAAATGCAAAACAGAAAGTAGTAACAAGAAACCACAAGCCACCTATTAGGATGGCCAAAATCTAGAACACTAGTAACACAAAATGTTGAGGAGATGTGGGGAACCCAGAACCCATTCGTTGCTGCTGGGTATGCACAATGGTATAGCCATTGTCTTAGTCACTTTCTCCATCTCTGAGTCAAAATATCAGACACCTCCAAGTTAAAGGAGGAGAGGTTTACTTGGGCTCATTGTTTCAGTCCATGGTTGGCTGACTCCAAGGCATAAATGGCATTGTGTAAAGGCATGGCAGAGTAAAAAGTGCTCAACCGTTGCAACCAGGAAGAAAAGAGAGGGAACGGAAGAGCCAGGGAGCACCCTTCCAGGTCATGCCTCCAGGGGCCTCTCTCTTCCAAAGAGGGCCATAGCCTAACAGCACATTCAGCTATGAACTCCTCATTAGGTTAATCCACTGATGAGTACAAGGCCCCCGTGATCCAACAGCTTTCCACACACATGAAAATTTGGGGGGAAATTTTAGATCTAACCCATAACAGCTACCCTGGCAGTTTCTTATAAAACTAAATATATACTTACCTTATAACCCAGAAATTGTGTTCCTTGGAATTTATCCAAAGGAATTAAAACCTCGTTTCCACTGGTCATCATTATCAGAAGTCAGAAGCACTAAATTGATTCCCCAGCAAATTGATTATATTGGCTTTCAGAGAAAAGCAGATTAATAAAGACAAAATCTTCTCTGCATTGTTTTTTTTTTTAACCTATCCTCAACTTCTAAACCAGAGCTTGCCCTGTAGCAAGTGCTCAATAAATATCTATTCAAGAAAGATGACTTACTCCTTGAATGTGCCTTTAGTTATCAAGCATTCTTGTTTGTTTCCAAATCAAAAAGAAACTAAGACAACTAAGAATTGGGACTCATTTTAAAGAAATGGTTCATTTTGACAGTTAATAACACTGAATGAAAAAAATAGAAATGCACGTATTTTGCAACAATTTTCTTTAAAATCAAAACAATTGGAAGGATAAAACATTTTTTGGTTAATTTTGAGAAAGATTTTGAAAAATTGATTTGTCAGTTTTTTAAAATTTTATTTTATTAGTACATGTCTTTAGCACATGAAGTGTACATTCATTCATCCTAGGGACTTGGTACGTGTACTTAACACATCTTGATTTTTTTTATTCCCTTTTTCATTTCTACCCACTTCCCTTCCTCCATCTGTAGACCCCTTTCCTGATTTTCATTATTATTTTTTTGTTCATAATTGTAACACATAATGATCATATTCATTGTGGGCATTTGGTAGAGGTACTTGACTTGTCTTAAATCTTTTGTTAAGTCCCCTTCCCTAGAAATAATATTCTATGTAAAACCTTATCAAGTGTATTATTTTTCCAATGCCAATCCTATTCATGCAATACACTGGATGAATGTATACTAGATTGAATCATGCCTCCCAATGACTTATGTTCACTGGAATCTGTAAATATACTTTATTCAGAAATAGGGTGTTCACAGATGTAATCAAGTTAAGCCAAAGTCATACTGGATTGGGGAGGCCCTAATCCAATGAGTACTTTCCTTATAAAATGGGAGATATCTAGATGCAGATACAGGGAGAATGACATGTGATGATGGAGAAAAAATTAGTGTCACATCTAGAAATTTGAAATAAATTTATGTTTTTTCAATATATTTTTTGTAATACTCTGTGATAGCATCCCTAGAAACAAATATAGTAAGTTAAGTTAAATTGCCTCTATAGAGATTATGCCGTTCATTTGCTCCTCATATTAGTTCTCTAGAAAAGTGAACTAAAAGAGGCTTTGGTACTGTGTTTGAGGATGAAGAAAAGAGGATACTCTCCCAGCAACAGCATGGAGTGGAGAAAGCTAAAACTTCATCCTGATTCTGGTCAATAATACATTTTCCCCTCTACTCAAAAACAGGGACAACTTTTCCCGATGATGTGGAAGAACATGTGCTTTGCTTAAGCAATTTATGGACTAAGAAAAATGGATTTCACAAGTATAATATTACCTGGACAGTGAACAGATGAAGAAAATCTGTTCAGTCTGATTCAGCTTGACTGATGAGAATCAATGCCTTAGAGGCTGATTGGACCATATGACGATGACATGGCCCTACCTCCTTTTTTCTGGACTCCTTTGTTTCTGTTGGTATGGCGTGCAGGAACACTGAGTGTCTTAGAGAACCAATGAAGGTTATTCATGTAAAATAGCAGTTCAGTTATTGATTTCTAAAGAATTTCATTGGCTTATATGACCCAGAACAAATTTTAGTCCAGATTATTCTGTAAATTTTTATCTGTCTGAACTCACTCATTAATATCCAATTCTTGCTTTCTGAAATCTTCACCTCAAAGTAAAAAAGCCAGAGGAGAGAGAAATAAGCATCCCATAGAGAAAAAATGAAGAACGGTTTGCATTCATTTTCCCAAATGCCATATGCTCTGTGGATTTGGTCTGCAATCTGGAGCTAAGGCTGTAATCGCTCCTGCTGGGTAAAACATCCGTAAGAACAGACATTTGTTGGTGCACAACTGAGGACTGCAGACTCTTGGCACTCACAGATCTTAGTCTGAAATAACAGTGAGTGTGTTTTGCAGCAAAAAGAAATAACTTGGCAACTCTTCAGCATTATGCAAAAAGCAGTTCCAGACTTGGGAATTATGTTATCACTCAGAGAGGCCAAGAGCTTTTTATCACATTCTTTCTCTTAAGGAGCCTATCTCCCCCTCTTTCCTGGATGTTTTGTTATGAAAATATTTCCATTTTTGTGATTATGGGTATGCTGAAAGAGATTAGTATATTAATTGCAGCTATAAAATAAAACAAAAATTGATGTTATCATTCATCCTCAAAATACTTTATTCCCTGAGTCTTATCTACCCTGTATTCTTTATTTTTAAAGAATAAATATTCACATGGTCATATATATGTGTGCATGTGTGTATATACACATATATGTATCAATTTTAGATGTTATATTTAATAGGATTTCTATGACATTTTATTTTGAATTTGGTGGACTTGAGTTTTTGTATAAAACTACTCTGAGTTTTTGAGAAAAATTGTGCTAGGTAAGGGTTCCTAAAGTAAACACTCCTAAAATAAATACAAAGTACTAAAATGTAAGTCTTATTCATGAAAACTTTAATGTTTTTTATGTCTCTTATGGCTGTAAGAAAACAGAACTGTAAGTATTGAGAGTTGTTTATCACACATAAAATACCTTATGCTTCAGCCTCCTTAAGTTACAGAGGGATATGATAGACAAGTTTTTGTCATGGAATGGCCCCTTTGAAGGAGCCACAAAGTGAAATATAATTTTGTAGTAATACTGATGCATTATTTTCACCAGTGAGTTTCCCAGGAGCTATGATATTTAACAGATTGAAGCAAAAATTTGTATTTCCCCTCATATCTCTCCCCTGAGCTCCTTTCCTGCTCTCTCTCGCTCTCTCTCTCTCTCTCTCTCTCTCTCTCTCTCTCTCTCATATCAAGACAACAGTGATGCTCAGTTGGGACTCATGTTTAATTCTGGATTGCTAAATGAATCAGAGTAGAGAACGGTGAAATGCTGAATTTCTCTGAGTTTGTTCTTTAATTTACCAACATTGCAAAGGCATCAGGGACTCAGGAAAGAAACAGTGCTTTTTTTTTTTTTTCAATGATACATTACCTGCAGATTGAGATTTGCATTTACCTCTTCAAAACCTGAGCACAGTTCAGGAGAGCCAGATAATTTAATGGAAAATATAGCACAGGTATATTGGTAACTTCCATTTTTTTTAAAGTTTTTTTTAATCAAAAAGGTTTATCAAGCATGCAATGGTCAAATTTTGCTAGGGCAAGGAGTATCAGAAAAGTAAGGAATCAGAGATGTTTTGCTGAAACTGTTGTTAGCTAAGGAAAAATTCCAAGATTGTACATTAGGGCAACAGGAAAATCATGGAAATGAGGAAGGGGACATAAACAAGCTAAAATAAATACCACTGGGCTTAGATTTTAGTCCTACTCACTTCTGAGTTTCCATATGTTTAAACGTATTTGTAAATGGTTTGGAAATTGTACATGCAATGTAGTAATGAGATAATGTGGAGAGATACATTTATAAACTTGCTCTCTGACTTAACCATTAACATATTATAGGGCTTTGTGCTAACGATATATCCTGTCTGAATTTTGGCATTCTCTTTGAAGTAAAAACAAGACTCTGCTTTAACTGTCTCGTAAAATGGTTGTCATAGGCACCAGATTAGAAATATAAAAGTGCTCCCTATCCTTTGGGGCACTGTATAAATGTAATATAGAACCATTACTTTCCCATGACAGTTCACCAGAAATGAATTCCATGTTTAACAACCTTACTTTGTTGAGTATTTTCTTACTAGAATTTGCCACCTACAGTTACGGTTAAACTTTTGTGTTCTCATTTTAGGTCTTTATTTAGTGATAAGAGAGTGCTTTGAAAGCCATAAAAATTGCAATTCTAACTTAAATGATGAGATAACTCACACAATGTCATTCTTTCTACATCACCATTTCGTCCATGAATTTGCTATTCCTTTAGTGAATGTTGAAATGATTTACCTAGACTTCCTTTAAATATCTTCTAAGCTTATATACTGAGGAATCTCTCACATTGTGAAGGATGTGTACTTTACGTAAAGATAATGTTTTATAGACATTCTATTGTGTAACCACCACTCACATCATAATTCGGAACTTTTAAAGGGGCACAGTCTCTTTTTGTCCTTTATTAGTCAATAGCTTCAAACTTCAAATATAAATTAAATATGTTTAACACATCAAATTCATTTATGATTAAAAATATTCTTATTTACATGCATTAGATGCTTTGTTAAAACATTATGTCCCATATATGCCAATCAACAAAACCATCTAGCAAGGATCTGTAACCAGTGCTGCTCTAGACATGTTTCCCCTTCTCTTATCTCTATCTCTATATGTATCTATCCATTTAAAAAGAAACAAGAATTTAGCAAATTCAGAATGTAGAAAGAATAATAAGACTAACACCCACAAAAGCAGAAGTGATACATTTTTATATTTTTATGCAAAACAGTAAGCAGATTTATTTTGAGTATATCTAGTTGACAGTATTTAAATACTAAGTTGTTTATAACCAATTGTAGGTACTGGATCAAAGGTGACAAAGATAAATAAAACTGAAACAAAGGAGGCTATGTATGACTTATGCCAAAGTTAGTATGCAATAAGATTTGAAAGTTTGATCAATTTTGGGAGGTAGAGAATAGAGCCTTTAAGAGTAATGGGAAATTAATAAGGAAGTAGTATGAATTTATAAGTTTATGAAATAGCACCAAATAGTGTACATAATACAAATGATATTACTTTTTTCATTGCTGAGAAAAAATACCCAACAGCTACAAGTTAAAGGAGGAAAAGTTTATTTTGCCTCACAGTTTGTAGAAGTTTCAGTACTAGTCAGCTGGCTCCAAGGTAGGGCAGCATGGCAGAGGGGCATCACAGAGGAGAAACGTCCATGGAAGATCAGGAAGTAGCAAACAGTAATCAGGAGTAATGTAAACCACCTATTTCTCTTTTATCCTGTGGAGGCTTGTAGCCAATCACACCAAAGGTGGGCTGTCCTATTATCCATACTTAAAACTATGCTAAACCAATCAGTGGACTAATTTAATACCACACACCTTTAATTCCAGTATCATACACCCTAGATCCAGCCCACCTCTGAAAAGTTCCACCTATGAGCACTTGAGGCTTCGGGGGGGGACATCTAGATATAAGGCATAACAAATGACAAGAGTGAACCCCCCCAAAAAATAGCTGGAAAATTCATGAAAATTTACTTTAAGATGAAGAGCTTAAAGAACACTTTGTAGGAATATTGAGTGATGGAGAACTGAGAGTTGAGGGAAGGTTTTGAGATACAGGAGTGATATTATGAAAGAGAGTTTACTGAAGCTAGAGGCCCCACTTTGAGAGCTGTGCGGGCAGAATTGAGAGGGAGAGGTGAAAGAAAAAAAAAATCAGCATGTGATAGGGTTGTAAATAAAGCACTATCAAGGAGAAGGCTGAATTCAGGGTAATGTCAACATACTGCTGGGCAGAATTATAAAATTTTCTCAGAACAGGAGAAGATACAGGTGGTAAACTAGGCCAGATGAAAGAAAGGGTGAGTTGTGTGAGCATAAGCTTGCATGGCTGGACACCCCTCCATGACTGGAGTCTTGTGACTGGGGCTCCTATGAGGAATGACGTTAGGGATAAAATTGTCAATTATCAGAAGAGTAACTGCCCCTCTTGAGTTTTAGATACTACTAAGACAGAGGTTACCAGGACACCCAGATTAATGAAAGGTTATGCATACTTGACAGGAATACTCAGATTCTAGATTTTGAGAATGAGCAACAGTCCTACTGCTGAATCAAAGTGCTGCTGAAGTAGGAGGGTGTTCTGATTTTGGGACAGTTTGCTCCTTGTCCTTCATTTCACTCAAAAGAGGTTGTGTACTCCAAAGGGGGTTGGGGAGAAATAGTATCCAATTGAATCAGTTTGTTTCTTATTAAATCACATTGAGAAAGAAAATCAAACATAAAATTATACAGAGTTATGAACTTTCTTAGTCAAGAAATTTTGACCCGAGTAATATTCATGTCTTGATATGTTATAAGATAAAGAAATGTAGGAAATCTACTGGGGAGTATAATCTATAGGATAGGAATGACAATAACAGTTGATATATTGCATGTTATGATTTACAAAGCACTCTTCTAAAATTGCACATGAAGTCAATTCTCTCAACCACCATGATGAAGAAGTGTTATCCTAACTACATTTGAGGAAGATTGAGGCAGAAGAAGAGTATGTAGTTAAGTACAAGCTACATAATTAAGTACCAAAACCAGACTATGAACCAGACAACTGAAAATTTCTACATTAAGCAGAAATTTTGAAATGAAACAAGTCATAATGTCATACAAAACTCAAATGATAGGAAAAACATGTTTAAATGCATGACAGATGTTTTAAACATTTAGAGTTACCAAGTAACTATACTTGAAGACTATAAAGAGGTTAGTTTGGGAGATTTTAAAAAATATTTTGTAAAGGTCAAGCTAGATAGTTGCTAGGCTAAAAAACACAACCAAGAAATTGTAGAAGTAATTTCTTGATCTATAAAGGAAAATATTCTTTAATATTGAACACTTCCTGACTCAGTAAAAATATCGATAAATAAGTTACTCTGTAAATCTAGATGAAAGCCAAAGCCAAAGAGAAAACTGGTCACTGATTCTAACACACAGACAACTGAATGAATTTTAAGGGTAACCTACTTCTCAAACTTAAGAAAGTGATATAAAATTACCTGAGTAGGGCAGACCCTACTGGCTTTGAATTCGTATCCAATAGCCACTTAAATCCCTACAAAAGGATTCAATTTTGTCTGGGATTGAAATGGAGTCCAAGGAATAAAGCAAATACATTATTCACATGAGATTTAAGGCAGTGTTTTCCTCTGAAGAAATGGAAGGAACATAACAGTGTTCTAATTAATACATTGCACAGAATTTATTTCATTATATTTCTATGCAACTATATTTATATTTATTAGTATGCTCTAAAATGTACTTATATGACTTATATGCTCAAACATTATATATGTCATATCTGCTGATACAGAAATTCTTTAAGAATTTATATGTAAAAGTATCCATGCAGAAATAAGAGACAGAATTCATGGAAAGCCTACAAGATAAGATCTTTCTTGAGTTTTGACCCTTCAGTTTCAATACCTACGGTGTCTCACTAAATTTGATCTCTTTTCTTAGGTATATATGAGATTGCTTTTTATATGTAAAAATTAAACATACATACAAAAACTTTCCATGTGTTACTTTTTCATTTTATTATAATTACTAATGCATGCTAATTTATACAAATTAATAGGACCGACTGTGATGTAACATTCACGTACCATGCTTTTAATCATATGCACCCTCCTTTCTATTCTCTGCCCTCTTCTTAGTCTACACTTTATATTCTTTCCTATTTCCTGATCACTTATGTTTCTTTATTTATTTCTTTTTTCATCAGGATTCAAGAGAGAAATTGCTCAATATTTTATTTTCCTCAAGTTATCCTTTTCTGACTTTGCTACTGGGGTTATGAATAAACTAAGGCATATTTTCTTTTTTTATTCTTGTGAAGAGTTCAGAAATGTATCATACTATTTCTTCCTTGAAAGGTTGGGAAAATTCATCAGCTAAGCCATTTGGACTGCATAAGAATTTTATGTGGTTTTAATTATAGACTTATTTAATAGGTATTAGACTCTTCAGAGTTTCTATTTCCTTTGACATTTTTGATGTTACCTATTTTTAAAGAGCAATTTATGCATTCTGCATAATTTGTCAGTGTTTGGGCACAAAGTTGTTCACAGTGATATGTCATTATCATTTCCATGACCAGAAAATCTGCAGTGATGGTGCCTCTTCTTAAATAACTAATAGTGACAATTTTGTTTTCTTCTTTTTACTATGATTTTTTGCTGGACTTTTAACAGTTTTGTTATTATCCTAATATCAGGTTTCTTTAGGTTTATATTTGCATGGAATATTTTTCTTATACTTTTAAACTTTTACCATTATTATATTTAATATACACTTGTTCTAATTATCATATGCATGTTTTTATTGTATCTCCACTGACTATCTTTTATTTCATTTATATTGTAGTTTATTGTGTGTTGGTGTAGCAGTTATAATTTTATTTTATGAATATAATTTAATTTACTATATCATCCTACTGTTTGAAGGGCTTACTTTTCCCCCTATTGTTCTCTATTGTCTTTATTTTATTCTTAATTAAAATGCTTCTCATCTTTCTCTTTATTACATTCCAAAAAATATATTCTCTTTACTATATATTTTGTTGTTTTCTATAAAATTGCAACGATATATCAGAATCTGCCTTAAATTTGGATTTTTGACATGTCTCATTAAACTGAACTATATTATCTTCATACTTTCTGTATTATTGTAGCCAGATATTCTATATTATTGTAGCCAGGTACTTTTTATACTTAAATGATTTTTGTTGCAGTTTTAAATATTAAATCATTATTAGGTGTATCTATGTATTTTTTCTTTATTCCTCTCATATATTTATTAGACCCAGATTTTGTAGATATTTTTATTGGATGGTTGAATCTAATTCTAGTCATTCTGTCTTTTCCAATAGTAATAATGGCAATGGAGTTGTTTTTATTAGGACAATGAGATTTTATTGGTCAGTGAAATTGACTATTATTGGTTTGTATATTTAGTCATGAATGGGAGTCATATTTTATCACCTTTAGATGCATCTACTGAGATTCTCAAAGGGAATTCTCTGACTTTTCTTCTCTCAGGTACAACTTAGATTCACGTCTCCCCAGTATAAGGGCACTATTGAATTTGGAAGATGGAATTATCATGCACTATGTTTTTCTTTACAATACTGATTTAATGTTTTTTTTAATTGCATCCATTTATGTAAGTGGGAGCAACTGGTCATTTTTCTTTTGATTTCTCATATGGTTATCAAAGCTTTGTTTTATATATAGAATGAGATAAATATTCTCCATTTTTCCATAAATTGTTTGCCTAACACTCACATATAATGTTCTTTAAAAGTTTGAGAAATTTGTTCTATAAATCATCACAATTCTTTTCAAGAGTATCCCAATTCTTTTTACGAGTATATTAGCTTTCTGTCACTGTTACAAATACTTGAGATAAACAATTTAAAACGAAGAAATATTTATTTTGGCTCATGGCTTAACAGGTTTCAGGCCAAGGTCACTTGGCCCCATCACTTCAGGCCTGCGCCTTCACAATATGCCATGGCAGAAGCATGTGGTAGAAGAGCTTTCTGTTCACACTATGGTGACTGGAAAGCAGATAGCAGAGAGAGAGAGAGAGTCCTAAAGTTTCAATATCCTCTTTTAGGGTGTATCCCCTATGACCCTCCTTCCACTAGGCCACACCTCCTAAGGTTTCTTCACCTCTTAATATTGCTAGAATCTGCCAGCCAGGCCTTTAACGTACGAAGGCTGATCAAAACACGCAATGTGATTTCAAATGAAAATAATGTATTGCATTAAAAGACACATGGCCCTTAATTCCCCACAAAATACTCCCCTTCTCTTTGAACTCAATATTCCCATCATTCTTGCCACTTTCTGAAGCAGATCTGAAGTCCTCTTTGCACAGGTCTTTAATCAAAAGTACAGTGAATGCTGCTTCTTAGTGTTATCTAATGGAAAGGCAGATTCATACAAACATTATAGTGTGTCTCAGTGTGTCCTTGTCCACTTTATTTACTGGATCTAGCACTACATGATATCAGGCTCTTCTACAGAAAAGTGACCGTGAATGAAAATTGTTTTAAGTCCGTTAATGACATTGAGGCAGCCACAACAGAGCAACTAAAGACATTCCTGAAAGAAGTCTTTCAGAACTGTTTCAGAAAGTGGCAAGAATGGTGTGTTTGAAGTGAGAAGGAGAATTCTGAGGGGGATTAATGGTTTATTATAATTTGTTTAAGTAGACACTGCATAGTTCAGTCATAGCTCATATGTGCCTATGGGGGACACTTAATAGCTAAGCCATAGTAGAGGCATAGTGTCCATTTGTGGCGTACTAATTATCATTTACCTTTACCTTTAAAATAATTAATTTCTACATCTTTTGCCTTTCTAGAACTCCAACTTTGATTGATAGGGTAAAGTTTTAGATAACTTAGTAGATTGAATATTAAGGTAGTTATGAAACAAAATAAGTAATGTGTTCCTTTAAGATTGCTTTTTCCCTGTAACTCTTGTTGTTTAAGGTGACAGGTTATCTGACTCTTTAACCTGTAACTTCATTAACCTAACAAAGTTGCAATGGCTGGGTGAATTTACAATGTATATATTCCTATCTTGTGTCTGTGACTTGCAAATAGGAGCTGTAATTGTATTTACACATCAAAGACCACTAGGAATGAGATAATGACTAAAAAGGATATAAAAAGGGAAATGCTGAACAAAGGTGCAGATACTCACCAGGGTTTCTGGCAGTCCCACCTGCTTGCAAGTAGAACTTTATTACTTTACCCAATTTCTGTGTCTCCATGTATTTCTTTCTGAGATTTCTGGAACATGATAACTGAAAAGAGAGAGAAAGGAAGGGAAGGGAAGGGAAGGGAAGGAAAGAGAAGAGAAGAGAAGAGAAGAGAAGAGAAGAGAAGAGAAGAGAAGAGAAGATCCTCTCGTTTCCAAACTTCCAAGCCTAATTATCCCTAAGATACAACAGAATTCATTAGAAGTTCCCCTGTATTATATGCCTTTTATGAGTGTCTTTTCCATTACAATATTGTTAGCAATTGTCAAAGATTAGTCTTGTTGGAAGAAAAAGCTTGAAACTAATTTTGACTTGCTCTAAAACTTGGATGCTTCTCAGAACCCAACATGGTATCTAGGAAATAAGAACATAAGACCTATGTCACAGAGAAATTTAGAAGATTTATGAAGATAAGTCACATGAATTATGTGTATTATAATAAAAATACTAAAATATCCAAAGCAGTCCTGAGAATTAAGTATTCAGATTAGACATATGAAGAAATAAGACCCAGGGTGGTTAAGACATCTTTCAAAGATAAAGAACCTGTAACAGGTAGAGTGGGATTTCACATACACGCCTGTCTGTCTATAAAAGGAAGTTCTGGACTACAATTTTCTGCATAGCTTACATGGTTTCTAAGGCTTGATTCTACTCCAACTACCCAACAAACCTACAAATGTAGGGAACAGGGAAAGGGGATGTTACTAGAACTTCTTCAGTGAGTACTGGTCTCCTGCAAGGCATGATAGCACAAGGTGAACTAATTAATATATAGACAGAAATGAGACTTAGAGAAGAAGCTGAGCTTTGGGCCTGATCAATATTGATCTGGGTAGCAAAGACCCCAAGCTTGCCAAACATTTATTCAGTACATGGGGGGTAACAAAGTGGTGATAATCCTAGAGCAGTGAGGAACTTATGCAGAGGAAGATCCTAGGTCTTGAGCAATTTATGTTGATTAGGAATTTGTCCCTCCCCAGGATGTCTTCAGTTGATGTAATCCTGCCCTGGAGCATCACAGCCTTACCAGACCACCTCTTAGCTGTGACCAGAGGTGAAAATGGGGTTATGTCTCAAAATGTCATAGCTGGCTTGTAGGCAGGAAAACTAAGCCTATTCATAATTTCAATTGTGAAATGATTTTTCCCAAAAATTTTGTAGAATTGCTCCTGACATATGAAAAATCAGGATAAAATGAATAGGCCAGACTTTTCTAAGTCAACATCATGGCACAAGGGAAAAAAAATAACGAGGTATAACTTCAAAATACCTAGACCTAAGAATTACTAATGTGGGATTTCAATAAATGACCTGATCTCAGTTTCTTCATTTATAAAAGTTAAATAGTAATCACTTACCAGTCCAATTGTTTAAATACAGGATTATAAAAAATTGCATATTTTTAT
>NW_004624738.1:16407088-16474219 GCF_000247695.1 Heterocephalus glaber | reverse complement strand
ATGGAAATAAAGTCTTTGTAAATAGGGAAGGGTGGAGGGGGTGAAGGGAGGCCTAGGAATGGGGAAAAAATAAGAACCAAGATGCATTATGTAAAGGCACAATTCCCAATGAGAAATGTAATTGTATTGTATACCTAAAATGTACCAATAAAAGAATTTAACAAACAACCAAACAAAAAGACAATCAATATGTAAAAAAACATGCTGCCCAGGTGAAGCTCAGGATAAACTGTTAAATGACTAACTTCAGCTATTCTCTGGGCTTCCTTCTTTAACTGTTTAATTCTATATACCCTTTTCTCCAACAAAACAGTAGTACTTAATGCATGCAGTGAGGACAACTAAAAAGGATTATAGAAAGGAAAATATTTGACACAGCTTCTGGGTCATAGAAGTTTTTAAAATCAGTGTTCTTGTTTTTTAACGCTACCCGAGGAGTTTTGGAGTCATTTGGGCACCAAACATCTGAGAAAGACAAAGGAGAATGAGGAGAGAAATAAGAGGAGGAGGGGGAGGGGGAGAAGAAGGAGAAAGGGAAGGGGAAGGGGAAGGGGAAGAAGCTGAGAAGTAAAGAGACAGAGAAGAGATTCTCCAAAATGGCTTCACCTAACATAAACAGTGATGGGGGAGGTAAAGTCCTGCTTTGAGCTTGAAATGGAGCTAAAGATGGTCCTGGATTGTAAACTTCATGATCTTGTGCTCCTCTAGCTCCCTCTTTCACCTGTTTTTATGAAGTTATTTACATACAAATATATGTGTGTTTTTTGTATATACATATATATGACTTTTTATATATGTACACATACAGTGAAATTTATAAACATGCATATATACTTTCAGATAAATATATAGTATAAATTTCCAATTGTTTTAAATTAACATATTTCAGCTTGATCAAATTGTAAAATATTGTTAGAACAATAGACCTTTGCCATTTGTTTCTGAATTACATTCTATCAAAGTCAGCTACTTTCCCCTGGAAACACAGCATTAAAATTAACTGTTTCTTTCATCTGGTTTCATAAGACAATGTGTATGCAAGCTAAAAAGTAGGTATTGTTAGTCTTCGAACAATGGATGCTCACAGCTTTTTATCCACATATCACCGTTTCCATGTCTTTTGATCTGTAATAGGGTCCAAGTTCTCTGAGAAAAGTCTAGCAAAACTAGGAATATAATATGTTCACATTCTGTACACTGTCAGTTGCACTTCTTAGCATAAACAATCTTCCTAACAAGAAGTCACAACAATCTTTGGAAAAATAACATCAAGACTGCTCCAAGAATACAAAAGCTTATGAGAAATTACTCCTGACTTGGTCACATAGGAAGACTCATCTTTCCTTGTCACACTGTCTGACTTCCTGCCATCCTATAATCAAACTAATATATCCAAGACACATTTATGCAATTTTTCACAGGAAGTGCTGGACTCTCTTAGTTTTGATAGGGAATCCATTTACTGTTGAGAATCTATTCCCAAATATTCCCTTAGCTTTCATTATCCCTCTTCCTATTTTATTTTTCTGCATAACCATTATAATTATCCAACACACCACGCATTATTCCTTGCTTGTGTTTATTATCTGTTCCTCTTGCTGCAATGCCAACTACATAAAACTCATTATTATTTTGTTTTTTCTTTGGTTGTTATTCTTTGTTGTTGCTGTTCGATATCCAGCATCTGGAAAAGTGTCAGATACATAATAGATACTTAAAATTTTTGAATAAATGAATAAATAAATATATGTATGATGGAGCAAACCCTGGTTGCTTAGTATGGAAAAACTAATAGGTTATATCAGAATGTTTCTGTTCACTCTTTTTAGTGTGTTGTATATATTTATGTTTAATTTGACTGTAGTGAAACGCACACTGTCGTCAGTTCATGAATGACTTCAGCCATTAATTTGCTAAACACTGAACATCACATCACTCTTTTTCAAATTATCCTTTTGCTGTCTTCATAAAAAGTTGAGTAAAAAATTCAAAATATTATTAGAGAAAAATACAGCCTCCACTGCTTAAGATTCTGATGCTCAGTGGGAAATCCAACTAAGTAACATCCTTAAAGAATTTTTCTTTGACAAATGCTATTTCTTAAGAGCTATATGAGGTACAAGTCTGTTCAGCTAGAATGTGCTCAGTCAATGGTGTCACCATCTGTCCAATTATAGCCACTGGTTTATAAGCATAAATATCATTAGGCAACTTCCTATAACTTTTATTCTGAGACATCTGAGTCTACTCCTAGTCTATCCTTCAGCAGCCCAGGCTCCTTTCAGGCTCCCTGAAACATGGTGAACACCAGATGGTGTAGGTACCCAGAGATGATAGAAAGGCAAGGACCGATAGTGTCACATCTTGGAGGACCCTTGTAAGGACAGTCTCCATTCTAGCTCTGGATTATGTAAGAATAAATTTTATGATGAAATGGAAATAAAGCTATATCTTGCTTAAAATATTTTTACTGGAAATTTTTATAACACCCATGAACAAAACTATTTGTAGCAAATACAGACTGAATCCAAGCTCCGGTACTTTTTATCTTTATTGGTATACATGTAAGTTAGTTTGACATACGGTCCTCACTTTTCTTACGTTTAAAATATAGTGTACTCAATGAATAAGTTTATTATAAGGATTAAATAAAGTAATTGATAAAATACCATTAGCATTGTGTCTGATGTAAATTAAATGTTCAGCTAAAGATCACTGTCAAATCTCTGTACCATGGCTTGGATTAAAAGTGATGGAATTTTTGGAAAGTATCTGTCTCATCTTTGAGTTAGAATGATGAATTATATTTACTCGGTCTTTTATTTTCTGTTTAGTACTTATTAAAATACCCAGGATAGTGCTCGCTTCGGCAGCACATATACTAAAATACCCAGGATAAAATCTATATGTCAATTCCTGTATTCCTATTCACACTAAAACCTGGAAATGCTTTTGTTTGGGGAAGTATTTTCATTATATTCAAGAGGAAGAGACATTCCACAGCCAGCATAATGGTAATAAATCTATACATATCCTATCTACTTACTCTCTGTCATCAGAAGTTTAGGGGAAAGTTTTCTTCTGTCTTCTCTACTTGATTTTGGCAAAAGAAGCAAAACCAAACCCAGACAAACATATAAACAAAACCTGCTGCTCAGGAAGATATTACAAGACTAAAAAGCCCCAGATAACTGTGTTAACATCTTAAGGGAAAGAAACACAGTACACTCAACATAAACAAGAAAAGGAAGCCTTGTTCTTTAGAGACAGTCACATTTGCCAGTGTCAAGTAACCCTGAAAGGTTATGTTCTTGATACACATCCCTTTGAAATGTGTCTGAGGGACAAAGGAAGACATCTTTCCAAATTGCGGAATCGAAATGGTCATCACTAACTAAACTTTTTAAATTTGAGAATTGCTCAAGTAAAACCAGAGACACTGAAACTTTCAGACAAGCTTGAACATTATCTTTTATAAGTAGTGCACTGACTCATCTCTACATTGAATATCAGCCCAAAGCACACTGACAGCTTCAGGACTGAAAAAACATATTTTGCCCAGACACCCAGAGATCATGCAGACCTATGAGCATAGGCAGTCAAAATCGTGACTGCCTGTTATCCTGGAGCTTTAGCATTTGGCTGACTGTTTCTAAAAGTGAAATAAAATATATTTGTTTATTATCTCTTAAAATTCCACTTATGTCATAATGTTCAGAATGGCCAGAAAATGTTCTGAACACAAGAGCATGTGTTCAAATCTGAAAGTGTGTACTTCCCCTATATTTCAGCTCAGTTGTAAAGTACAATAAGTGACTATGCATTGCTGAGCAAAGGCACTTAGGAAACCCTGAGCATAAACCCTTGGAAGGAAGGTTGATCATCCTTCTTCATGTTTGGGCAATTGCACAAATATGTTCTTATCACACAATTTAACAAGTTTAGTAATCTGGTGAACACACCAAATGTGCTTCAGATATAAATTGAGGATGAAAAGAAGGATAGTCATCTCATAAACAGATTTGATTTGGTATCCAACTACGGTAATTATTTGATGTTGGATCTTAGGCAGAACATGTTTTCTCTGAAGTCAATGTTCTTATCTGTAAGAGACAGAATATAGTAATTCTCTCACTGGTTTTACTCAGCTGAGGACAAATATTCCTTAAAATTAGGTAACACTTCAGCCCAAGACTGAAGACATTACAGGAATGGTTATAGCCTCATTTATTAGAACAATTAAGATCTCAGCAAATATTCACCAATTTCAAAGCAGATCCATAGAGTGAAAAGCTTACATTTAGTGTCCATAATTCTATTATGTGCTGCCTTAATATCTGGTAGAACCTGTGCACATGGATAAGATTCTTAGCCAACCAACCTTCCTTATAGGTGTCACATCATTTCCAGCTGGCAGAATTATTGAAACAAGGGCCACGCATTAGGGCCCACCTTGCCCTTTGGATACAAAAACCCTGCCTTTCACAGCACCTACTTCTTCACTGTTCCTCAGTGCTCTGAGTCCCGATGTGGTTCTGCTTGTCAGACAGTGTCCTCCTCCCCTAGACTTGGCATATGTAATTAATTCAATTTTATTGATCTCATCTATCCAGTGTTTGGTGTAATGTGTATGGCCACCCTCATACTTACAGGATAGGTAAGCCTCCTTCATCTATTCTTCATCATTAATAGATGATTAAAATAATGAACAAATAAAAGAAAGTGTGCACATAAGGGGAAAAGTTATAAAAGGAGAATGGAAATAAAGGGAGATAGAAGAAAAGGTAAGATTCATGGGTGGAGGGGTATAACTGATTGGTCTCTTTCACTCAAACATTACCTCTTCCTTAACACCATAGTCAAATGAAAAAAGAAAGACGCACAAAAATATTTTTAAACATGTCTGTACATAGTTAGATGAAAACACTTTTTCAAATGTGTGATTGAAAATTGGCAGTTCTGCCTCTTTCCATATGAAAGGAAAAAATATCGAAGATCTTATATTTATTTTAAATCACGATGCATAAGGTTGGCGATATCACTAGTGTCCTTTAATGTATCAGTGTGGGTTGGTGAATGTGGGCAGAGTGCCTGGTTCTTATGAAGAAATACCACTTCTCTAAAAGCTGACATTCAGAGATTTTGTATTACTTATGTCTTTTTTGAATTTCTCAGGGGACAAGAGGTCTTCATATATACAAAGTTAATTAAATGTGAAGACTCGGTGGTAGATTTGAGATGAAGAAGTGGGAAGAGCTCACACTGCTGTGTTCTTCAATGAATCAGTGTGGTTAAGTAAGTGCCAAAATCATGATAAATCCCTTGCTAAATTTCACTCTCTATTTTAGAAGGTGCTGCATATAATTAAAATACTTATGAGACAGTTTTTTATTTCTCTGCAGGAATTAATGAAGATGAGAGTAGCAGAATTTTCCTTACCTTGGTTTTCTTAGTACTTGAGTTAAAGAAAGTAAATGATTTCTTATACTTACTGTATTTGTACAAATAACTGTTTATTGGATTAAAAAAAGCCTTGAATTTCTATCCCTAAACTGCCACTGTGTCAGGGCTCTGTCTGTGAGTGAGTAGCAAACTCCTTAACATAACTGAAGAAAAAGGTGACCTGTGGGAAGACACACAATCTTTCTTAATGCAAGTAGCAATTAAACCTCTGTAGTTATTTTGCTATATTAGATCACATGAATATATATGTATTTATTGATCATTATCATCCAAAATCTGGCCCTCTATAAGTATTACTTCTTCTCAATCTCATTATTAATTTCATCTTTAAATGATTCTAAAAAGAAAAAAGTACTCTAGAGTTATGCTAGTACCAAAGATCACTCCATACTTCCATTTTGTTCTTCAAGCTCTCCCAGGATGTAGGATTTTCAGTCTCCTTGCAGGAGGTCAGAGATACTGTTTCTATAAAGACGGAATTACAAAAAAAAATTGATCTGCCTTCCGCATGAGTATGCCAGCTGCCAGTCCAATCTTTTAACTGTCTGTATACTGTGTTTCAAAGAAAACACTATCCAGTCTTATTCTACTGTTCTTTGATTGTTGATAAATTACAACTTTTCAATTGAAATAGATTTTATTGAGTCAGTCCAATAGAAAGCAAGAACATGTGAGGAAATAAGATATGAACCAAATGAGATTTTATTATAATCATCTATTTTCTATGTGTGTTTATTGGGGGCAGGGCTGTGTATGGGTTTGTGACTTCAGAAGGAATTAAAAAAACAGAATGGAAAGGCATAAAAAAGCAAAACCAGCACTGTGGCTGTCTAGCAAGCACAAGGTCCTGAGTTTGATCCTTGGTACAAAAAAAAGCAACACCAATTACAATATTGTTTCATAATGAAGAAGCTCTGATTTCAAGTCTTGTTTATGTAGTTTCCCTCTGTATGTTCTTCAGAAAGAGTATCAACATGTTCAGCATTCTCTGTATCTCTTTGACTTCTTTGCTATTGTTACCTTGCCCCTTCCATAAACATGGGACTATCATATCATCCAATGCTTTTTTCATAAAAAGAGTTGAAGTCAGTTTTTTTAAAAAAGCAAAGAGAATAGCATATCTTAAAGTCAGCTAAAGCTCTTAAAGCTCTTAAAGCCAGTTAACATTCTAATGCAAACAGTACTTCCACTTATTTTTATTGATTTTTAAATCTGGTCATCTGTGTGAAAGGCTCAAATAGACTCTCTTTTCTTCATTTTGTCTCTAGACACTAGAGAAACTCAAAATTAGCAAGAGACTGACATAAATGACCTTAACCAAAGTTTATAATATACATGGAAGAGAATGTAAAGGAAAATCAAAGATTTGTTGGGATACTCAGAAATGGAAGTAATCTTTTCTGTTTAATCCTTATTATGGAGCAAAAAAAAAGCAAAGTTTATTTTAGAACACAGTTTCTTTAATTGACCAAATTTACTTGAAAATATCTATAGTAGGACATGGTATAAGTGTTCTTTAGGATTAACTTTTTATTGAAGGCAGGAATGAAGGCTATTGTTATCTGAAGCCAGATTTAGTGTTTGATGGAGATCATTTTGTCTAACCCAGAGGTATGAAGGTCATTGTTTTCCATTTTTGAAATGGTAGCTGATGGTGTTAGTCAGCTTTCCATTGCTGTGACAAAACACCTGCCAATGGTTTCAGAAGTTTCAGTCCATGGTTAGATGGCTCCTTGGTTTTAAGCCTGTGACAAGGTAGGAATATCATGGAAGAAAGACGTTGCATAAGAAGGCTGTTCCCTTCCTGACAGTCAGGAATCAAAGAGTAGGAGGAGCAGAAAGAAAGGGGCAGGGGATCAGACATAGCCCCAAGTCCTCCTCCTGTTTCCATTGCCTTCCAACAATGCCAGCAAATTATGATCTCACCAACGTATCAACCCACTGCTACAAATATAGCCTCACGATACCAACAGTTGCTCACCGCCTGTCAGCTTGCAACCAAGCCTTCAACACAATGAACCCTCCTGGGAGACATTTTAGGTAACAACCACAGTACTGATCTTCTTAGATGATGAATCGCATTAAAATTCTCATGAAACAAAGAAATTAACCATGTACGGTGGGATTCAAGAAACTCTGTTTTCCTGCCTCCCTTCTAATATTTCCTGATGAGACCCTGACTTTTATTCCCATCTCTCTCCAGGCCCTGATGATCCTTTCAAAGCTGACCTGGTGACTAATTTACCTCAAAAAATAGATATTCCTGAGCATTTATAAATATACATTGAGCACCTTTCTCCTATTGCAATATGACTCTGAGCAGAGCAAGAAGCTAACATATTTTTCTCTTGAATTGGATTATTTTCCATTTTAAGTTTGATTATTTGAGAGTTTCAGGATTAATGTCACAGTTTGTTCCTGAAAAAGACAAGTAATTACATCTAACTGTATGGTTGATAATCCCACTCTCGCCTATGAGTCTGCCTCTCTATTTCTAATCTTCTCTCAAGCAGTCCCTCTTTGGAAGAATTTCCATCCCAGTTAACACGTCTTAGATTGAAATCTCTTCTTAAGTCCTACATTGAAATGGATATCTTGGATACTGCTGAGCAAAATGAAGAATAGAAAAATAAATAAGATTAGGGCTTTGTCTTCAAAGATTTACAGTCTAGTGGAATGTTTTTGTACACAAACACTCAACATAATTTCCTGGGGACTCTGTTTCATATCATTCACATCCTATGCCTTTTCTCTGAAGTAAACTCATAAACTCACCAAACTCATAAATAATTTATTATAACATATCAACCATCTTTTGTACATTAACAATCACTTTTTTAACAAGAACTCTGGAGAGAAAATAATGACCCACATGAATCATTTACAGAGAGAATTTCAGAAACCCCAACATACTGCTTATGGAGGCTTGATGTAGAAGACTGACAACACAGCATCTCTGTCTCATGTGTCCTCCTCCTATTTTTCTCTACATATATGAACCACTCTCATGTTCAATGCATCATTCTCAGACAATAATCAACTAAATTAATCCAGAAGACTTGATGCACGTTCTGGATGACAGAGTCACATCATAGTAATATTTTCCTTTTACATGTGACATACTGTGCTCCATATCTTTACAAGGCAAAGATTTCAGGAGGAAAGCATTGCTCATGCAGCCTGAATAATGTCAGAGTTTTCACATTATTAGTATTCCAGTTTGAGTTAGGGAACAAAGTTGCTAGCAAACTCAAAGATGTGTTTAGAATACACTCTGTATTATGAGCCCTTTGAATAATTCAGAGCAGTTACAATTTTTGCTTTTATTAAACTAGAGCAATTGAAGAGAAAAGATGCCTGCTTTTTCTTTAGGGAGGCAGGGAGGTCTTAATAACTCAATACAAAACAAAAATGTTGAGTGTATGCAAATTTGCCCTTTTACAACATGAACCAGATTGTCCATTTCCACAGGAAGAGAGGAAAAAGGCATTCCCAAGGTCATGTTTCCTGGACACTTTATTATATGATGACAATTTAGTGACCTTTCTGAAATAAACCTATATTAAGATCAATCTGATTTGTTTAGTCACCGGTAATGTTATCATGGTCATACATACAAATCAATGAGATGAAAAGAAAAAGAAACACGTTAGTGACCAATTCAACTATTTTAAATAAACTACTGTCCTCTTTGTTTTAGCATAACTGATGTGAATGTCTGAATAATCTGCTTTTGCTCTTCAATTATCTCTTGGACATTAATGATTGAAGTCTGATAATCTTTGGAAGAAAAATTAGTAAGATGAGGAAAGCAAATGCATTGGTAGCCTCTTTAGAAAGCTAATAATTTGAAAAGTACTTTGAAAATAGTGGGTAGGAAATATATTATATAAATGCAATCATTTTGCTATTATTAATATTTTGAGAAAATTAGAAATACATATTAGATAATTGATTAAGACTGCTTCACAAGTGTTTTATTTGGGTGTGGCTTAAATATAATTATTAAAAAATTACAGGGAAAGATGTTAAAATTATTTTAATAAAATACTTAGAAACAAGAATATCTGTTCCACAAACACTTATTTTAAGTAATAAAAGTAACCATTCTCTTCTAGGAAGGTTTCACAGTTGTTTATCTTCTAGGAAGTTCTCTAGGAATCTGCTAGTTTCCAAAATCACTCAAAAGTCCTTGCAGGAAAGAGAGATCACTCACTGACAATGTGATGTCGGAATTTTTTTACTTACTGTAAAAGAATGAGGTCTGGATCAGTCACCTTCTTATTGCTGTAAGGAAATACCTAAGTCAAACAATCTAAAAGGAAGAAAACTTTATATGGGTCACAACTTTGGAGGTTTAAGTCCATGGGCAACTGTCTTCATTGCTTCAGGCCCTTGGTGAGGCAGCTTGTCATAGTGAGCAGCACTTGGTTGAGTCAAGCTGCTAACCTCCTGGTTGCCAGGAAGTAAAGAAAGAGGAAGGGCCTGGAGACTCCATATATCCTTAAATTGGTCCCCTTAATGACCTAACTTCCTTCCACTAAATCCGATCTCCTAAAGATTCAACACCTTCCAATTGTCCCATTATCTAAGACCAACCCTTCAACACACAGGGCTTTGGGAGACATTCGAGACCCACGCTCTATTTACATATAGATTTATTTAACTATGAGGGGCACTACTACTACTTTCATGTTTTCTTTGAAGACCTATGGACATTGTTGTGATTATTAATATCATTCTTCATTTAAATATAATTAATAAATATTTCTTTTTCAAGGTTTTAAGGCAAATATAGAGATCTCAAATTTTTGCTTTCCCTATAGCACTGAAGAATTAAAACTCCCCTTCCTTTTTGATTTACACTTAAGAGCATCTTTAATCCTGGTCACCAGAAGCTGGTAGAAGAGTATTATAATTGTTGGGTGTTTTAACATGTAGAATTGCACAATTTGGGGAAATGTAAGGAAGAAATTTGGTGGAATTACAAAATCATGTTACAATAACATGTATCTCTATAGTAAAAGGGCTATTTTGGGTTGCATTTCATGTCTCAGAAACTAGTTTAGAAAGAATTCAACTCAATAAAATGAAAACAATATCATTTTTTATTTTGTGGAAATGAAAAGTGCATTTGAATGGATGCATCGGCCCAGTGCTCTAACAGTGACTTTTGCATGTATGATTTATTAATATAATCCCCAAACAACCCATATAAATGAAAATATTACCCAATAACCAATAATAATAATAATAATAATAACAGCCACCATTTTCACACTTGAAACCCAAATCCTAACTCTGGCACTTCATGTACACTTAGAATGTATTATCTCATTTAAAATTTAATCTCAAAACAATATCGTGGAGGTAGATATTTACTCCTATTTACAGAAAACAGAGGCTTAGAAAAATCACATAATTTGTTTGAGACCCTGAACCTATTAAATGGAACGAAATGTCATAATTCAAATGCAGTTCTTTGTAAAGTGAGCATCTGTACTTTTCCTTTTAAAGTATCATGTTACATAATTTCCTGAGATGTCCATAGAGTGAAATACATTTTCTGTATGATGAGTTGAGGCTTCTCACTAAAATACAGAAATCAATGAGCTTGCCTGGAATCTCAGTTCTATAGCACTCTTTCTTTTATTTTTTTCTGGTTTTTGATCCTTAAAATCCTGTAATTTAAATATCAATTACCTTAACACATGAAAAATCCTAACAAGCCACACTTAGGGATGAGAGGGGACAAATGATTGCAAATAACAGTGTGGAAAGCTGAAAGCAGGGACTGAGACCAATGAAATACAGCCAGGAAAATGGCATTAAGAGAGAATGCAAGTTCCAGAAAAGACAGCAAACAGCCAACTGCCCCATTCTCCTTTGCTCTGTGTGTGTGTGTGTTTGTGTGTGTGTGTGTGTGTGTGAGTACATGGATATACTGATCAAACACAATGGAGGTTTCCAAGAGACATTCAGCTAGCTACGCCAATTGGCCTACTGCATGAAATCAATAATTATTTATTGGGACTGGAGATTCCCAAGAGGCAACATGCATGGCTGTCATTTCCTGGCAGACCACTCAGTTGTGCCCTTTCTCCTGTGCCTGAAGGGGCACAATCAGAAGCACGGGGACAAAGGAGTCACTCGGGAGGCAGAGCTGGTAATAACAAAATGCCTACAGTGTGAGATTTCTTCATGGGTTGCTCATGCTGCAAAGGCACCAGCCGTGGTTGATTTTTTTTTTTTTAATTTCTAATTTAACATTTTTGCTGTCCTGCCATCACATTTTTGCCAGTCTTGCCTCACAACTTCCTGTCTCTGTCAACATTTGGCAACATCAAGCAAATTCATTGCAAGTCCTGCTACTTATTTTCTTCTCTACTTCCTTGATTTTCCACACAAAAGTGTTGTTTTATGTCCACCATTCTCTCCAAATGGTATTACTGGGCCCTGCCTGTGGGAATTTGAAAGATAAGCACTATACATGTTACACTTGGGGTTGCAGAACTAAATACAATAATGGTCTAAAGAGATACCCTCAGATGAAAAAATCGTATACATTTCTCTTTCTTGAGCAATCTTGTCACTATATATCTACAATGTGAAAAATACCGATTTATCTATCTTTTTACCTATCGTTTATGTCTTTTATATCTATATATAAAATATATAGACCTATTTAAATATTTTTTTTCAATTGGGACCCAAAATTTCCCTCAGAAGGCTGCTTGTGTGGAAGGCTTGGTTACTGGTGAGCTTTGGGGAAGTTATAGGCTCATGAGAGCTTTATCAGTGGCTTAGTCCACTGAGAGGAACATAATCTTTTGGCCTTGCTGTGCGGTGATAGAAACAAGAATTGGAATCCAGCTGAAAGGAGTGGATAATGGGGGAATGACCTTGAGAACTATATCTAATCCCTGGCTCTTCCCTCTCTGGCTCTTCCCTTCTTGTTCTCTGTTGCCTGGCCACCATGAGGTGAGGAGCTTTCCTCTGCCATGCCCTTCTGCCTAGCCTCAGACCCACAAACCACTGAGGGAGCCAACAATGGCTGAATATCTGAAAACATGACCCAAGACAAACTTTTATGCCTTTGAGTTGATTTTGTCAGGTATTTTGTTATGTTGACTGAAAGTCTATTAACAAAGTATATATAGTAAGTACATACAGAAGTGCATGTGTATATGGCATAGATATATATATCACTTATTACAACAATCTTCAAACTGAAAATAAAAGTACAATGAGATAGTCTATGAAAAACCACACAGAAGTTATCAGGCAAATTATATTTTTGAAACATACATTATTTAACTGCTGGTATGTCCATTTCAGAAAAGATGTATGAAATTTTAAACCAACAAATGACATCAGAAAGAAAAGCTTAATTTGAAGCAAAGAATATTTGTTGTTTTTATTGTTATTTTAGATTGTGTTAAACGCCTCAGAATAATTATGTATGAATCAGGATTTTTCCGGAGTACAATATTGTTAGGTATTTCAGAGCCCCCACAGAGCAAGCCCCTTCCTCTCCTTTCCCCCTGCCCCACTCCAGACACAGGGAACAGGGAACTTCAGCATAACTAAGGCATGACCTCCCTTTGTTAGTGACTCTCTGCTTAGTTAAGGTCTTTCTGCCCCACTGTTTCGTGGTCAGATGTTCCAGTAAGATAAGGGCTTCCCAAAAGCGGTGACTCCATCCCCCCTGACCGAAACCTGTTGCTACATACCCCAGCCCCAATCCCCCACCCCCACCAATGGACTAGTGCTCTCCCACCTGCAAGATCCCTATATAAGCTTCCAGCTCAGGCCATACAGTTGCTGGTCTCCATTCTGTGAGTCAGCCCAGCAGACTGCAGACTGCTGTCCCAATAAAGCTTGCTTGAACGTCCGTGTGTGCCCCTCTTCTTTGGCGACCCTTTCAAATATAGATATAAAATTAGATACAGATATTTATGTATAAATGAAGAGACTACCATAAGGGACTAACTCACGTAGTTATGAGGCCAAGGAGCATCCAGATCTGCAGAGATGCACAGGAGACCCAGGGACCCACCAGGTGTAGCTCTAGTCTACACTCAGAGGCCTGAGAACCAAGAGAGCTGACAGTCCTGGTACAAGGAAAGATCAATGCTTCAATTCATAGGTCAGGTATTTGACCTTTTTATTCTTTCTATCCAGGTCTTTGATCTGTTCATTTAAGGCCACCCACAAGAGGGAGGACCTCTTGCTTTACTCATTCTCCCCATTCAAATGTTAATCACATTCCTGAATATCCTCAGAGACACATGCAGAATAATGTTTGACCAAAAGCCTGTGTACCTGTAGCCCAATCAAGTGGCCAAGAGGATAGATAAAAACAATCATCACAATGGGCAAAATATTTCCAGAGGAACTAAAGTTTATGAAGAAAGGCAAAGGTAATCTGAACAGTATAATCTTGACATAATTCAATTAATGGCATCCGTATTGAAATATTTTTATTTTGTTCTTATTAAAGAAACTAACTATTCATTAGTAGTTAATTTTTTATTTCTTAAATATTTTAAAAATATTTAATATATTCTTGGCCTTTCAGGATGTGTTAGAGAGATAGTTACTGTACAAAAATTGAAATAACACAAGTCTTGCTCTCATGGAACTCAAAGTCTAATATATTTGGTAAAATGTGGGTCCATCTTTGTCAAAGTTCTTAAGGCATGGGTAAAATGCAGATTTCTGTGTGGCAGTGTAGACCCATACAACCAAAAAGTGGAAGGGATGTAGTGTTAGTCTATTTTTCATTACTGAAATTAAATACCTGAAGCAGGCTATTTTTTTTTAAAGAAGACATTTAATTTTGCTCATGGTTCTGGATATGGCCTCTTCCCTGGCAACATGAAAGGCAGAAGATTACAGGACAAGAGATTGGAAGGATGTGTATATATATGACTGCTGCCTCTTCTTATTCAACCAAGATTCATCATAGGAGCTCCAGCATAATGACCTTCTCTAATTCTAATCATTTCCAAAATGCTCCAATTCTAGTGTGTAAATACTATTCAAATGACTTTGAGGATTAAACTCCTGCATAGCTTGAGGAGGACTAATGTATTTAAAATTTAGCAGGTGTATATCTGAAAGGAAAATAAACACTTCAGTTTTAGTAGTCATTGACTCGGTAGAATTATTATATAGACAAATAAAGACGTGGCCACATGATGATTTATATAATTTGGTGACATAGAAGCCCACAAGACTAATTTTGCTTAAACTGACTTGAAGAACATACTCCAAATTACATCAAGTGTATGAAGAAAAAAAAGGCACCTAATATTTAATTCATTGATGAACTCATTGATGAAATCTCACTCAAAACTAGACTTTTTCCTAGTTTATGTGCGAAATGTCAGGTAAAAGGTAATGTCAGGTAAAAGGGCCGAAGACCAAGACCAGACCAGGCCACAAGAAGTCTTTATTAGGGGAATAGATCTGCTGGGCTGTCTCTGAACAAAGGAGAGACAAAAGCAATATGGCCAGGGCAGGGAGAGTCTTTTATAGAGACTGGGATGGGGTTTATAGGGGCAGAGGTGGAGTTGAGTGAGGTAGTGACTAGGGAATGGAGGAGCCCATGATGTCACTAGTTGCTAGGAGGTGAGCGAGTATTAGGTTACTTTCTAGTCGGGAACAGGGGCATGCTGGGAAGAAGGGTTTATTCTTTGGTGGGAGCAACCATCTTGGCATGATGTCACACAGGGGAGGGGGCAAGGCACCATAAGAAGAGGGCAGCTACTATACATAATAGCTGCTGAGGTGGTGGGAGACCTATCACTAACAAAAGTCAAAAACTTATGGGCCTGGGATTTAGCTCAGTGGTTTCACCGCCTGCTGAGTAAGCGCAAGGACCCTAGTTCGATCCCCGGTACAAAAAAAAAAAAAAGTCAAAAGCTCTGCTCTGTACCCAAGTTAAAGAAATTCACTACTGTTTTCTTTTTTTTTTTTTTTGGTACCAAACTCAGGTCCTTGCGCTTGCACAGCAGGCAGCGAAACCACTGAGCTAAATTCCCAGCCCTTACTGTTTTCTTTAATGTTAGTATATAGTTTCATTTTTTATATTAAATCTCTAAACAATTTAAGCTTAAAGTTTATCTTTTCATGCATCACAGTAAATGAATGTTTCTATTGTATTACTTTTTATAATTGCAAAATATCAGTAGCTTTCTAAATGTTCAAACAGGAGATGTACTGAATAAAGTATAGTACATACACATAAAGTATTATGTGGCTAAAAAAATAATGAAGTAGTGAACTGATATGGATTAATGCCTAAAAGGAAATAAATAGGAAAGTAACTTAACATAAATGCATATATTCATGTATGCATATCTATACATATACACACATACATGTAGACCACGAATTAAATTCAGAATCAGAATATGCTTCACTTAGTTATAAAATACATCACACACAATTTTTAAATATTGAACCACCTGAGGATCAAGCAAGTTCTGACTCTAAGGTTTCAGATCAAGTCACAAGTAATCTTTCCCGCAAAACAACATCAACAGGCTTTGAATGAACCAAAAGAAAGCTAATATGTGTCATGTATTGGACTGAATATAAACTACAGAGTCCTAATTGTTCAAAACTTCCAGCTGGAAGTGTTCTGCCCTGAAGTATCTGCCAGTGGCTGCCAGAACAAAAGAGTGAGTTGCCAAAAAGGCATCTCGTCACACCCACAGTTTCTGAGAATAAATCAGGTAAGTGACTGAAAGGACAGGTGAGGATGATTGTCCTGGCTGTTTCACCTGAAAACTGTGAGAAAAAGAAGCATCATCACAACTGATGTTCTTCTCTAGAAAACAATTTATTATTTTACACATTATGTCCAGTTAGGAGATTTTGCTTCTTACTTGATTTCAGCAATAAAATGGAAATCATAACACTGTGGGAGCTGCTGAGCACACTTCTCAATTGTAAAAGAAGTTATACTGATTTCTCCCTTGGATGCACATAGAAATTATTCAGAGTATGTCACAAATTAGGTTTTAAGAAATCCTGAACAACACTCAACATAAGGTAATTTGCAAAACAAAGGTAGACCTTGTCTCATTTCTTAATATGTACCAAAGGGAGGGAAAAATAGAGAAATCCACTAAAAGATTAAGAGATAATATTAATTCATTCATCATAGATGTGATTACAATATTTTTTTATTACCTCAGTAATTCTTCATTACTTCATTCATCCCAAAATCCCTGCTGATGTCTTTCTTACTGACTCAATTTTTTTTAATCCAAAGCCAGTTTTCTATCAAAGAAAAAATAATGCAAAGTTGATGTATTGATTTTAAGGGTTTTGTTGGATGAAACACACTCAATATACAGTAAATGATGTTAGACTGAGAAGTTAAGTCAATAAACATTACAGTTATCTGAGTGTGTGGAGCATGTTTTGGGGGGAGGGAGAAGGAGGTTATCACTCATATTTCTTCTCAGATAATTTCTAACACAGGGAATGATAAATAATTACAAAAATATTTTTAATTTTTTCTCCTTCACTCCATATACTGTCATAAATATAGTTTTATTATTGAGATTTCAGCTCTTTCCCTGTTCAACCAGGTTTATCGACACTAGTTCTCTGGTCTCCAAGGCACATCTCTTTTCACAGTTCCTCTCTGATAATTCATGGTAGGTTACATAGTTTATATCCTCTTGCCTGCATCTGCCCTCCTGCATACAAGATCTCCAGGTTATTTTCTATTTAATGAATGTATAGTTCTTTTAACATCAACTGAGATTTGAGTATTCTTCATATAAGCCTACGTAAATGGTCTGATCTCCACATAAGTCCATACAGTAAAAATAAAAGCAGTCTTTGATTTTTAGAATAGTAGCCCCAGATTGTTAAAGTGACACAAAACCTAAATCTATGCAAAGTAACCTAATCTTAGTAGTCATTGAGAAAAATTACAAATGTCTAAAAAATTTATATTTCTCATAAAACATTAAAAATGCTCTTCTTGGTTATTAATACATGAAGAAGAAAAAAATGCAAAACTGATGTTTATGTAGTGTATCATAATTTTTTTAATTAGAAGGAAAGAGAATTTATAGGTTTTATATCCTTTTAAAAGCAAACCATGGTTTTTCAAGGATTAAATGATAATTTGAACAATATTTCCCTTTTTAGTGTTATATAAATTACAGTGCAAAATAAACATCTTTTTTATGACAGTAAATTTTTACTCTCTAAATTAGCATCAATTTCTATCATTTTATCCTTGTACATTCAGTGTTATGAAATATCTCTGAGAGTTCTTTTGCTATAAAGTGCTTTCTCAGTGAGTGTTACTTCCTCTGGGACAACTATACATTTCCCATCACAAGTGCTTCTCATGTGTGTTGATATCCATCACTCAGTGATTTTGTCTGAGCATCCCTGGAACCACGATCACATCAACACTTCCACCGGTAGCATTTATTCCCCCAGTCCATGCATGTTCTAGTCTAATTTCTTCCTCAGCATTACTTTTCATTTGTTGTTACACTTTCCTCTTTGCTGGCCAATGCCATCTTTGAATCTCCTCTTTGTAAAATGTCATGTGGGTTCATCAACGCAAGATGAGGAGGCAACACAACTGTATCTTTCATGAAATAACAAACAATTGTGCAGTGAAAGATAACTGGCAGACTTTGAAATAAGTGCCAGGATCATTGGTTATGATATATGTCTATTTATGAGCATGATGACTGACACACTGAAGAGCTAACAATGCAGCTTGTACTTTATGAAATCAACAACTGTTAATATATTGAAATAAATAAAATTTAGATGATATTATTCAGTGACTACTGCTATTTCACTAAACATGAAAATCGAAACTCATATATATCAAAACATACCATGCAAAACTGCCTGTATATTTTTATATATCAAAATGCATGTATTTATGAATGAAAGATTTCCTAAACAAAATTTATTCAAAAATAATTTAAGGCAGATGGTACCAAAAATTAGATCTGATCTTTAAGAATCTTTATTCATAACAAGTGTAGTTAGAAAACAATCTGGAATGTCAAACCATATGACAAGTCACCTTTCCTGGACAACTGCTCTCTGGCCACCATCAATATCAGAAAAACAACAAAAAAAATTTTCTTTGTAAGTTAGGCCTAAGGTGTCTCTTGCCTCCTGTAAATAAATAGATATGAATAGCCTTAAATTAGCAAAAATCCATTTGACCTGTTAAATTTACTTCACACTAAAACCAAGTTAAAGACCATCAATAGTTATACTTCAACAACTGTTGTTAAATAATAAAATGCTACTATATAGTGTTGAAATTTAGGTTCTTACGACAGCAATATACAATAGCAATGATTGCTTGCTTTTCAATAGCATCTTTGTAGCTCTCTCTAATAAATCAGAGAAACTACAAAATATTGGAACAAACCTCAGACATAGGCCACCAAAGAGTTAAGAGGGCCTTCAGCTCATAGACATGATTTTCTCAGTTAGAAGTTGTGCTGTTTGTTCATCGTTTTGTCATTCTTATCTTTTTCCTTGTGATATTACTGAAGAATTTCTGCATCATAGAGCAATTATATGTTAACTGAATGTTAGGAATATGTACTAAAGTAGGATTATCTATGTGAGATTGTGGTAATGTGAAGACCCTGGAAAAGATATGTCTGAAGCCAGGAGTTTTGAAGAAATTGAAAGGTTATAAATAACTAATGCCTGCTAAGATTCTTCTAGGAAATCAGTGTAAGAGAGAACAATAGAAGAATATTGCTACCAAAAGCTCAATTCATAAGAAAACTAAAGCTAGAGCTTTAGGTGAATACAGGCTCTGATGTTAACAAAGGTTGTATAATGGAGGAAGTAAATGGCAAGTTGTAAAAACAGGTTACTAATAACAGCTCTTCCAAGTAGTTTATTTAAAATGGGAGATAATTTTTGCACTAGTAATATCCAGCACTAGGATTCAGATACAAGTTTTAAATAATACAATTAAAAACCTATCTGAGATTAGTAGTTGCAAGTCCTCCCTAGAAGTTCAAGGCAACACCTTTAAACTCCACTTCCTCTGGAGATTGGAATTGATATGGTGTGCCCTTAAAAAAATAAAAATAGAAAACACCACCTGGGAAATGGACAGATACAAAATGGTTTTTCATGGGAACAACTGACACCTAGTCTCCCATTCCCTAAAGTTGTGGTTAGTCTTACATTTGAAGGCAGAGAGAAGCCTGCAAAAATGTTGGCTAGAGCTAGGGAGAACATTATGGGCAAGGGGTAATAGCTGTCTAGTTGGCAGTAATGAAAATTGTGAGCCCGAACTCCACTTTAGTGGAAAATTGATCTATGACAGATTCAGAAAGAAATTGCATTCTGAATGATTTGGAATATCCATCACAGGCATGGCAAGCATGAGTTGTAGCACATGTAGACTGCATTTCCCAATCCTGGGAAAGTTCTGTAGTCAAACATAGAGGGAAGGCTTACCTCTCAAGGTCAGAGTCTCCAGGAGTTGAAAGCAAACAGGATTTTTAAATGAATCTTTCTCTCTGCCATTCGCCCATTTTTCCCACCAGTGGGACATGACAAGTACCTTAGCCACTGTAGAAAACATCAGAAGCATTTATATCTTGAATGAGTTAGAAGCTACTTCTAAAGGATGAAATGATTATAGAAAAATCAGCATTTGTGTGTGATGAAATCCTATTTGCTTTTCTCTGTGGACTTAGAATAACAAGGTTTCAGTGCCCTGGGTATATTTAATTATTTATACTAGGGTTATTAGTGTGTGGTTAGTGAGTCCTTACTGAAAGCTAAACAAGCCAGCAACCTGAGGTGAAGCTATGTAAGACAGTGTTCTTGTTAAATTATTAAGATATAAAATGAATAATGGAGGGCATTTTAGTGGAAATTACCAGAAAAAAATTACTGTTCCAGGTAAGGAAAGAAAAGTGAGAGCAAGGGTAATGTATCATCCTGTCCCTTGTAGGAAGGTAAAACAATGTTTCTCATAATTTAGTGTCTGATAGATATACTCAAAGCAAGTGACACAAAAACCTGTGATATTTGGGCTAAATGCATTCTGAATTTTAAATGACAGCATTATGGAGGGCATTGATACTTGCTCAAATTACCCATGTGTTATCAAATCATGGTATTCTTTTGATAATAAAACTGAATTTCCATCCAGTGTATCTATTAATGACTTTGTCCTAGACATCAGAAGGAAGAACCTAAGCAGTTTGTGCAACAAACTTAAGAGTGGAACATTTTTTAATTGATATTTTCCTTGAATGTACTATTAAGATCCTGTATCTATGTTTAGCTCTATGGAAAGTACACAATTTCCAACCTTTATAAAACTGCCTCTTTCTCTTTGTGTCTCTGGTCTTGTGTTACCACCTTTCTGTTTTATTCAGTTTCTCTTACTGCCATAACAAGTTATCACAGTTTAAATGTAGAAAACCAACACAAATTGGTGAATTTTGTGTTATAGAGATTAGGAATCAAAAATAGTTTGGCAGGTCGCACTCCCCCTGGAGACACTAAGGAAAGATCTGTTTATAACACTTGCTTTTTCTGCTTCTAGAGGTTGTCCATATTACTTGACTTTTGGCCCTGCACCATCCTAGCCCCTGTTTCTGTCATCATGTATCTTTCCCTCTTTGTACATGGTCATATCACTGTGTCTGACAGCAGTGTAAAGACCTCTGTGATTACATTGGGCCCACTCAGATTACTCAGGATAATATTTCCATCTCATAGTCCTTGGTTTATAGTCTCATCGGCAAAAGGAATTTTGCTGTACTAGGTAAGGGATTGGCAGGTTCTGAGAAACAGAATGTAAGTAACATTGGGGGCGTTTTTCAACATACCACAACTATTAACTTATCTATTAGATCTTATCCTTTAATATACCATAGTCTAAATTATGAATCTTGTTATTTTAAATATATCATTCGATTGACTTTCTTTATTCCTTTAGGTGATAGCACAAAATATCCTACTTGAATTTGGTTTATCAATTTGGGTCCTCTCCACATACATTGTTCCATCTGAGGTCCTTAATTCTTACCCTTCAGGAGACAGACATTTTCCTATTCCTTGTGTTGAATCTTGAGAGCTTAGAGCTCACCCATCTTTATAACCAGGCATCCTTGGTCCTAAATAGTGACATTTAAAAATTTCACATCAACTTGGAGGTTCTAAGGCCATGTTCACTCCCATCTTCCTTATCTACAGCCTTTCATATTCATAGGGAAAGAGCATCTCTGTCCTAAAATCAGAAACTTATTTTAAGCCTAGAGTCTATGAATATAATATTATGGGTCCTAGCATTTGCAGCCTTGATCTGTCCCATGGTTGAAAGCCGGAAGAGATACCTTAGCTTTGCATCCTAGACAAACTGAATTTCTCAGGTGGTTTAGTTACAGTGTAAACCAGGCTACTCAAAAACAGGGAGGGGTGGGGAGGGAGTGGCAGTGACAGATGAGACACACAAAGACAGAAACAGAGACTAAGATATAGGAAATAAATAAGAATTTTGCATTGAGTTGGATATTTTCTTAGTTTTTCTCACATTTTGATCCTTATATATTCTGTTTTCACCTAAGATCACAGTAAGTATATAGTAAAAACATGTGTGCCCTGTAAATACTTTGCTTGTTATTTGTCCTCACACATTTAATAAGAATAGTAATTATTCAGTTGACTACTGGGTTATGGATGTGGCTTTGATTTACTACAATTTTGTAAAAATTCTCCCACATATCTAATGTTCCAGTTGCAGCACTTGGATTTACATCTCAAATTTTGTGACACAATTTTACAAAGGGATTCATAAATTGCAGTCCAGGGATGCAAAGAAAAAAAAGAAATTCTTTTTCATGATTTTATAAAATTTGGTAAAGGGCTTGTCTGATAGGAGAAGGCATCATAACTCTTTAGATGATCAAATTGAGAGAAAATTTTGAGGAAGGGCTCAGGAAAATAGAAAAAGCATATTCAAAATAAAAAAACTAGTTTTATAATATGATTTGTCTTGGATAAAGCACATAAAAGATATCCTTGGATTTTAAATAACTTAAAGAAAAGCCTATGCTTTTTTTTATATATTTATAGGACACATGAATTAAAAGGTCTGAGACATAATGTTCTATCTAAAATTTTGCCTTTTTTCCATAAACTCAAATGCAATTTTTTTCTTTTTTAAAAGATGGATTTCTCCAGCGCTTTTTTTTTTTTTTTTTTTTAAATCTATTTAGACTCAAGCTTTCATGGTTTCCATTTTAGGACATACAAGCAAAAATAGAAAAAAATAAAAAGGAGATAGTGAATATAAAATTGCAGAAAATATGAAAACAAAGAGAAGAGGACAGATATAAATTTGAGAAAGGTGTAACACTCATTTTAAGGATGGAGGGGTTTTAGGTAACCTCCATATTGAAAGTAGCACACACAGAAATTTCTATTCTTCTCCTGTATGTCACTGCTTAGATTCCCTGGACATTGTATAATTCAAATCCTCAGGTGGTAACCAGACCTTCACGCCTTTGAAATTACTGGTTAACTAAAATACTTCAAAGGTGAAAATTCCATAGTTAAATTTTGTGATACTCTTTTTAAATTGATATCTTCAAATTTTTTTGGATTAATAGCAATAAAAATTGGGGGGGAGACTGATTTGTGGATGTTATATTTTGTTGTTTTCTTATTGGGAAAGACATTAATTTAGCAGTGTTTTGTTTCACTGGTTTTCCTCTGACATAGATAAACAAAAATTCTCAGGACTGTTTGATTTTTCGAGAGTCAAGGTGTTGAGTATAATTAAGACAGGTAATGTTGGGAGTAATAATGATTTTTCTTTTGAGCAATCATTCCATGAGGATTCATTCCATATCTGATATTCACAAATAGCATATTAATTATTGAGAAAATAAAAAAGAATGATTTCTTCCCCCAGGTTTCTCATCAAATGTGTTACCAATGAAATTGTTATGGTTCTGTCTATCTCACAGTGGGATTCCTCTGTCTTTCCCTGCACAGCAGTCTCAGGGCCCAATTACTTTCTCTATGGGAATCAGCACTTTTCCACTCACCCATAGCTTTTTCTACCTCTTTGTTCTGAAGGTTACACATCTTGACAGGAGATTACAGAGCTGTGACTTCACTGAGGAGCCATCTGAAGCAATTAGCCAGTCCCTTAGATGAACCCTCTTGGAAATTTTCCACCACTGTTACAGAAGGTACATACATTTCATATCACTTCACCTTCAGCTTTTGCCTTTTTTCTTCCTCAAATGTTGTTCAGTCTCCAAATGCTGCCGGAGTTTGATCTCTCATGAGTCAGTAGCTTTTGACTTCTAGTTTGTATTTAAATATTTGTTTTGCAAGTATGTTTCTGCAACTAAGAAGGTTTGGTTATAAAACAGGACATAAGAAAATCACAAATGAAGATTACAAACGTGTGATTTTAATAGCAGAAAAATCCAGTGAAGAAATTTTAATTTCCTGCAGTTCACTGAACTCAGACATTAACCAACAATTACTTATACTGTACCACATACTTTTTTTTTTTAACTTGGCTAAGTCTACATATCCATTACCTATTTCTTTTTTTTAAAATTCATTAAGTATGTTGGTACATTTTAGGTATACAATATGATGACATTCATCATTGGGAATTTGTACCTTTACATGCTATATCTTGCTTTTTATTTTTTCCCCATGCCCCTGCCCTCCCTTCAACCCCTCCACACTTCCCTATTTACAAAGACTTTGTTTCCATTTTTTCCTTTTCTCAAATTTATTCCTGTCCCTTCCCCTAACTCTGGCACTTCCTCTTCCTTTGGGTCTTTTCTTCCTATTTCACATTATTGTACATTTTTATTCTTATTTACATTTTCATATTCTCACACCAGAGAAACTACTTGGTATTTACATATGTGTGTCCTATTTATTTCACTTAAGAGTATCTCCTCAATGTGCATCCATTTAGCTATAAATTCTCTTGCATAGGGCCAGAGATTTGGCTCAGTGGCATCCATGCCTGCCTTGAAAGTGCAATGTCCTCAGTTCAATCGCTGGTACAAAAAAATTGCTCTAGCTTCTCACTCTTTATGGCTGAGTAGCACTCCATTAAAAAAAGCACATCTTCTTTATCCAGTCACCAGTTAAAGGGAAATTGGGCTGTTTCCAAGTTTTAGGTATTATAAACTGTGCCACTATAAACATGGGTGCACATATATTGCTGTGGTATGATTCTTTTAGTTCTTTTGGGAAGACACTCAGCAGGAAAATAGCTGGATCAAATGGGACCTCTAATTCTAGTATTTGAAGTATCTCCATACTGATTTCCACAATGGTTGCACCAGTCTACACTCCCATTAACAGTGGAACAGGGTTCTTTTTTCCTCAAAACCCAGCAAGCAATAGTTTTTGGCTGATTTCGTGATAGCAGCCATTCTTTCTAAAGTGAAGTGAAATCTCAGCATGATTTTTATTTGGATCACTCAAATGACCAGAGATGTTGAACATTTTTTCAGATGTTTATTTGCTGTTTCTACTTCTTTGTCTGAGAAATGTCTGTTCATTTCAGATGCCCATTTTTGGATTGGATCTTAAAATTTGGGAGATATAATTTTTTAAAATCCTGTATATATTCTGGATAGTAGATTTTGGTCTGAGGAACATCTGGTAAAACTTTTATCGCACATTGTGGATTGTCTCTTCACTCTGTTGCTGGTTTTTCTTGATCTGCAGACGCATTTTAATAAGATAAGATCCCAGTTGTTGATTCTTTGTGCTAATTCATTTACAACTGAGGTTTTGTTCACAAAATCTTTTCTTACTCCAATGTCTTCAAGAGTTATACCTAACCTCTCTTCCAGCAGATTAAATGTTTCTGTTTTAAGATTTAGAGTTTTGATTAATTTCAATTTTAGTTTAGTGGATGGTGAGAGATATAGCTCTAGTTTGAATCTTTGGCAAGTTAAAACCCAGTTTTTCCAGCACCATTTATTAAAGAGGCTATCTTTCCTCCAGTGAGGGTGTTTGGCTCCTTTGTCAAAGATGAGGTAGCTCAGTGTGTCTGGAGTTGTTTCTGCATCTTCTAATCTGTTCCACTGGTCCTCAGGTCTGTTTCTTTGCCAGCACCATGCTGTTTTGTCACAGAAGCTTTGTAGTATAGTTTCAAGTTGGGAATTATGATATCCCTTAACTTGTCTTTGTTGCCTACAATTGCCTCTGTTATTCTAGTTCTCTTCTGGTTCCAAAAGAATTTTTGGATTGTTTTCTCCAGGTCTGTGAAGTATGCTGCTGGGATTTCAATTGGGATTGCATTAAATCTATATAGCAGTTTGGGAAATATGGCCATTTTCAGTATATTGATTTTTCCTAGGCAGGAGCAGGGGATGTCTTTCCATTTTCTGATATTGTCTTCAATCTCACTTCTCAGAGTGCTATGTTTCTCAGAAAGGTGATCTTTGATTTCTTTCATTAGGTTGATTCCTAGGTATTTCAGTTTTTTGGATGCTATTGTGAAAGGAATTATTTGCCCTATTTCTCTCTCAGTGAGTCTGTTGTTCATGTACAGGAAAGCTATTGATTTTTGTGTGTTGATCTTGCATCCAGCTACTTGACTGAATTTGGTTATTAAGTCTAGAAGACTTTTCTTGGTGTTCTTGAAATCATCTGCAAATAATGACAATTTGACTTCTTCATTTCCTATCTTTATTCCTTTTATTTCTTTCTCTTGTCTAATTTCCGTGGCTAATGCTTCCAACACTATATTGAACAGGAGTGGTGATAGTGAACATCCTTGTCTTATTCCTGATTTTAGTGTGAAGGATTTCAGTTTTTGACCATTTAGTATGATATTGGCTGTTGGTTTTTCACAGATGGCTTTTATCAGATTAAAGTAGAGAACATCTATTCCAATTTTTGGAGATTTTTTTATCATTAATGCATGTTGGATTTTGTCAAATACTTTTTCTGCATCTATGGAGATAATCATATGGGTTTTGTCCTTGGCTCTATTGATATAGTGTATTACATTGATTGATTTGAGTATGTTGAATCATCCCTGCATCCCTGGGCTGAATCCCACTTGGTCAGGGTGTATGATCTTCTTGATGATCTTCTGCATTCTATTTGCCAGTATCTTATCCATGATTTTTGCATCTATATTCATTAGTGAGATTGGCCTATAGGTCTCTTTCCATTGGGTGTTTCTCTGCTTTGGGTCAAGGTGATGCTTGTTTCCAGGAATGAATTCTGGAGTATTGCTTGCCTTTCAATTTCATTGAAAAGTTTATACAGTAGTGGCAATAGGTCTTCTCTAAGTGTCTTGTAGAATTCACCAGTGAAGTCGTCAGGACCTGGGCTTTTCTTAGTTGGTAACTTTTTAATTACATTTTCAATTTCATTGATTGACATTGGGTTGTTTAGAATTTTTAGGTCTTCTTCGTTCAACTTTGGTAATTCATACTTATCTAGGAATCTGTCCATTTCTTCCGTGTTTTTCATCTTATTAGCGTATAGGTTCTGGAAGTAGGTATTGATGATCCTCTGGATTTCTGCTGGGTCCATTGTAATTTCACCCTTTTCTTTCCTAATTGCATCGATTTGGGCCTTTTCTTTTCTTTTTTTGATAAGGTTGGCTAAGGGTTTTTCAATTTTGTTTATACTTTCAAAGAACCAACTCTTGGCTTCATTGATTTTTTGTATCATTCTCTTAGTGTTGTTTTTAATTATGTTTTCAATTTCATTGATTGATATTGGGTTGTTTAGAATTTTTAGATCTTCTTCATTCAACATTGGTAATTCATATGTATCTAAAAACCTGTCCATTTCTTCTGTGTTTCTTTTCATCTTATTGGCATATATATTCTCAAAGTAGTTTTTGAATCCTCCGAATTTCTGCTAAGCCTGTTGTAATTTCATCCTTTTCATTCTTAAGTGCATGGATTTGGACCTTTTTTTGTCTTTTCTTGATAAGATTGTTTAAGGGTTTATCAATTTTGTTTATTCTTTCAAAAAACCATCTCTCTACTTCATTATTTTTTTGCATAATTCTTTTAGTTTACTTTGTATTGGTTTCTGCTGTGATGTTTATAATTTCCTCCCTTGTATGAGATTTGGATTTGTCTTGCTCTTCTTTTTCTAGAAGTCTGATGTTCAGGATTAGGCTGTGTATTTGAGCTCACTCTGTTTTCCTAATATGAGTATTTACTGCTATGAATTTTCCTCATAAGACTGCTTTCCTTCTCTACCATAGATTCTATTGTGTTGTATTGGCATTCTCATTTAATTGTATAAACTGTCTAATTTCTTCTTTAATTTCCTCTCTAACCCATCTTTTGTTCAGGATGGGTGTTGTTTAATTCCATGTCTTTATGAAGCTCTTGTCAATTATTTTGCTATTTATCTTCAATTTCATTACACTATAGTATGATCACATACAGTGGAAAATTTCAATTCCTTTATATTTACTCAAACATGTTCTATGAACATTTATTTAGTCTATTTTGGAAAACAATGTGTGTGCAACTGAAAAGAATGTGTATTCTGATTTTGTGCTGTGTAACACTCTAAACATGTTATGCCCATTTTTCCAGAGTTTGGTTAAGTTCTAGTATCTCATTGTTTATTTTTTATCTAGCTGATCTATCTATTTGTGATAGTGGGGTACTGAGGTCCCCCACTACTACTTTATTTGCTTATTTCATTTTTCATGTACATTAATATTTGTTTTATATAGTTGGGTGTTTATTTGGTGCACATATATTTATGATTTTCATCTCTTCCTCTTGGATTTTTCCCTTTTCAAAAATATAGTGGCCTTCTTTGTCTCTTTTAACTAATGTTGGTTTGAAATCCATTTGATCTGCAAATAGTAGAGCTGCTCCTTTTTTTCAGGTTTCTATTGCATGGAGTATTGTTTTCTACCCTGTAACTTTCAGTCTGTGAGCTTCTTTTGAATTAACTGAGTTTCTTATGTGAAGCATATTGTTGGGTCTTGCTTCTTGACCCATCTTCCAGTCTATTTCTTTTCTTTGGTGAATTGAGACTATTAACATTGATGGTTATAACTGATATGTATTGACTTATCCTTGTCATGACCTTTTCCTGTTGTTGGATTCTCCTCCTTTGCATTTAATTTCTTGTCTTGCATGATGGATTCTTTCTGTTGGGCTTTATGGGGTAGTGACCCTCACTGGCTTTTTCTAGAGTATTGTTTAAAAATTTTTGGAGTGCTGGTTTGGTATTTATGAAGTTCCTCAGATATTTTTTGTTGTGAAAGTATTTTATTTCTCCATTGATTTTGAAATATAGTTTTTCAGGGTACATCAGTCTGGGTTGGAGGTTGTTTTCTTTTAGGTTGTTTTCATTCCAGGCTCTTCTTAACTTAAGTGTTTATGTTGAGAAGTCTACTGTGATTCTGATGCTTATGTGATTTCTTTCTTTTCTCTAACTGCTTGTAGTATTTTGTTCTTCTGTTGGGTTTCTGTAATCTTGACTAATATATGCCTAAGTGTAGAATGCTTTTTAATCTCAGCTAGTTGGAGTCCTATATACCTCATTTATCTGTATGTCAAATTCTTTACCCCTGCTTGGGAAATTTTGTCTCTTTACTTCTGTGAACATTTTTTATGTCATTTGCGCTATCATCTGTTTCTTCATTGAATCTAATAAGCCTTACGTTATTCTTCTTTGCATCACATCTAGCAGCTGGTGGATTGATTTCTTGTGATTCCTTACTATTTTTCACAACCTTTCTTTTCCTGGTCACTAATCACAATCCTGTCTTCTATATCTGATATTCTGTCTTCACATTGGCTCATTCTCCTGTGTAAACTTCTGATGGAGTTTTTAATCTCCTGGATATTTGTTTGCATCTGTTTTATGGATTCCATTTTTTTCCTATGTTGGGATTCCATCATGTTCCTCATCTCTTCTACGTTTTTATCTGTCTGCTCTAGAATTATTAATCATTTCTTGCACTATGAACACAATCTCAGTTATTATCTGAGAAATTATTTCTGATTTCATTTTTTCAAGTTCCTCTTTCATTCCCAGTTCTGGGAGTCCAGGTGATTGACTTTCAGGTTGTTCCATCTAGTTGCCCCTTGGGGTTTCCTTTGGTGATCTGGAAGTCTGATTTTGAGTCTTGATTAAGTGTTTTCTCATTTCAACCACTGCCATCTGCTGCACCTTTTTTGAGGTGACTCTTTGCTCTTCCAGTGGGGTTCAATTCTCAACAAATCTCAGAGAGGCCTTCTCTCTACTGCTCACCACTGTCCCAATTCCTGGGCTCAGAATGATGGCCTCCTGGCTCCCTGCACTGGACTGTTGTGCAAGTGGTATTCTGGCTGGAGACTATGGGCACTTACTGATGGTATCTGTGTGGGCCCCTGGCTGGGGCCTCTGCACCTGTGGAGCTGTTGTCTGGGCAGGCTTCTGGCTAGTCCATTATCCATTTCTCCTTTAAAAATGCATACTGTATTATTCAAACTTAGATACTATATCTTTCAGATCAATATTTAATGTAATGAGTACCATGAATTTGGCCAATTATAATGCTTTCAGTGGCTGTGGTATTTATAATATTGAGTTATCACAGTATCCAAAGTAGTGCAAAGTCAAAGCCATTCTTAGTATATAATGACCCTTAGACAATAGCATTTCCTTGACTACACTGATTTGGACATTCATACTGTATTCTTTCATTTGCTAATTTTGAAAATATATAGCAAGAGCCAAATATTTGCCAGCCGTATCTATTAGGCTTGGCAAATCTGTATATGGAAGATTAGGACAAATTTAGAGAACCCTTTCTCAACTTCATGAATCCTGAATTTGGAATATGGAATCTCATTCACACCAAGTACCATTAATTAAGTTGATCAGTTTGAAAGAAATAAATTTCTTGAAAATTAATAAAACTAGGGTCTGCTTAATGGTTTCTTAAACAGGTGATAAAGCAATGGAGAAAACATTCCTTTGTGATCCTGTCCTTATGTCTCAGGATTTACTGCTTCTGCTTTTTGAAATTTATGCCTGTGGAAACTGGAATCCTAATAATAGAGGCACATGGTATAAATGGGGGATCTCCATGCTCACAGAGTTTGGGCTGTCTTAAAATACAAAGATTTTAATTTAGCCATGACTTGAAAGAGAATAGAATATCTCCATATGCACACACATAAACATATCATTGCATTGATTTAGTTGAATCAAGATTATGATCCCTTGACATAATTGACTTAAATTCCCACAATCCTCTAAGATATAACAGAGATTTTAGCATGAGAGGATATCAAGAAAACATGATATTTTTAATAAATATATAAGGACTAAAGCCTCTCCTTAGAAGTATGTATATGTGTGTGTGTGTATGTGTATCAGTGTGTGTGTTTTCAAATGAATAAACATATTCTTTTTCCTTTGACATCTAAAATTGAGACCATCAGATACCTCATAAGAAGGAGCAATGGTAAGAAATTGTAATTATGTATAGTAAGTAACATAAGAGATGCTGTTTATATTACTGAGAACTAGAAGTATTTTCATGTGGTTGAATTGTCCTCTTCCTCTCTACTTGGCATTGCTTTTTTTTTCTTGAAGATAAGATAGCAGTTAACTTTTGATTTTAGTGTATCCATGTTTCACAGCTATGAAATATAATCATTTACCCATATACACAAGCATTGGTTTATAGCATATTTATGTTTATGCATGTATATAACTTAACCTTATGAGTCTAGAATAAGTTGCCCATGCTGTACTCCAATTTGTGTTTATCCTGCCTCAGCTTCCTAGAGGGTTAATGTCACTGCACCTAGTGAGTTGGTTATTTTTTATAAGGTAAGATTCATTTGATCAGTGACATTTGCTCATTGCTTGTTATTCACTTGGCTTTTACATGTATTATTCTTAGATATGTAACTTAAAATTCAAGTGTTATCTTTTTTCTTTGATAAAAACTGGTTATCACATATTAGATTTTGAGTTTCTTTGTTTCACTAACTTTATTACAAATCACTTCATTTGTGTTCCTTGTGAACATTATAATGTATTTTTAGTAATATGTTAAATTTTTCCATCCATGCTCACAGAATAGAACTCGTCTGATCAGTGATGCTTTTCTCAGCACAGTTTGTGTTTTTGTAGATTAAATGCACCCTAACATTACATTCAGTTAGCAAATTTATGCTCAGTTTTCCAGGTGATGTATTGTGGAGCAAATAAGCCAACAAGATATCAAAATTTCTTATGTCTGTTGAGTCTGAGCTAGAATGAACAGAGCTTGAAATCACTTTCCTCTGGCTTAAAATGACTCATGTTTTTTTGTCCTGGGAATACACAAATTTGTTTTACTTCTAAAATGTTAGTTGTGATATACCCTATCCCTTCCCTTTTTCCCATTACATCATGTACAGGTGAAAATTCCCTATGAGGAGTGTAATCATTGTTTATATCTAAAATGTATCATTAAATATTTTGCTTCCAAAAATAAAATAAAATAAAATGTGATTTTTTTCATGTTTCATTTTACTGAACCCAATACCAATATAGTTAATCAAAGTGGCAAAAAATGTCAACATGCAAATCATTGTTTTCTGTCCAAATATCATCTTCCTACTTTTCCTAGGTCTGTTTGAGTTACCAACTTTGGGGCTGATATTTCAACATGTACCTAAAACGATCAGAATAAAATCTGTGAGTGGCCACAATCATCAATACCAGATTGAACAGTTTAAATTTTTTTTAAAAAATGTTGAGATTTGTTAAAGTGCACTATTAAAGCATTGTTAAATTTCTATATTTTATCAGACCTTCATTCTAACTGGCTTGCATCATTTCCTGTGTGACAATTAATAGACTATTATCTCTTCTAATTTCACTACCTGCAAGACACTTTTTGTCCACCATCTTACCTTCTTGTCTTTCCTTATCTTGTATTGGTAGTGTAATATGTTTCTATTACTTTTTTAGTATTTTTATTATAATTAAATTAGAATTAAATGTAATCTGCGCTTTCTAGACAAGAAATGTTGGCCTAAGTCATTAAGGTTTAGAAAAAAAATATTACTACTCTACCTCAAGCTTTATATATGAGAAATGGATCAAAACTTACAATGAAAGCTTATTTTTAAAGAAGGAAATGATCCTTTTCTTGGGACTTTGGGTGATGCATACAGAACTAAAAATCACCACAGCTCTGGCCACCATGAATTTATAGACCATTTTACTATTAATCTATTAAGCTATTAAGCTATTAATCAGTCAATCTTGAAATTACTATCACTGCATCATATGTATTTCAATTCATATTAACTTCTTAAAATATCTTCTGCATTTGTACACATTGGACATATTGAAAAATAGTCTATTCAAATGTACATGTTATACATAGCAATGATAGGACAGTTTCTATCTCCACATCTATTGCCAACAAGATTCCTTGCTCCAGTCTTGGCACACAAACTTGGTAGTTTAAGCTTTACTTGTTAGACAATTGTAAGATTCTCCTCATGTTTAGCTCCACTAGATAGACTATACTGAGCTGAATCAGTCAGTGCTCGCTGCAAACTTGATTTGCATTCTCTACAAACTCTAAACTTAAAATATATAGAGATGCATATTTTCAAAAAATGTACAAAGACAATGGCTATTACATGCAATAATCATTCTGTTGATAATTTAAATAATATTTAATTTACAAGTTTCAGGGTTTTTTGTTCTTTATAAATTGTAGTCAACTGCAGTTTGCGAAGTGAATTCTATGTGTTAAAATTTCTGACCTTTATCTTCCTGAAATGTTACAAAGCCCAAAGAGAAACCAGAAATTGGCATTTCGGAAGTTGAAAAAAGGAATTGTTTCTAGACTTTGTATTCCTTAGCTAAAATTAATTTGTTATTGTATGATTGCTGAAATAACATTTTTCCTTATAATTTAATATGCCTATAATTTAAAAAATATAAATTACCCAAAAGTAAAAGAAAGCACAAACTCAGGTTAAAGCCATCTATATATTTAATATATCTCAAAGCATATTTTGCTTAGTGTTACATTCCTTCAGCATTAATGAAATTCTAATTCATGAATATCTTATTTATTATAGCACAACATATTTCATAGCACAAATTTAGAGAAAAAATTATTTTATTGACTTCCCTAATGCCTGGTCATTGATTTACTATTGTATTATTTGTTTCTATGATTATATGCTACGTTTATCATCATATCATTAATTTAAATATCATTTGAAAAAACATTTTTTTCTTATATGGCAAGTATTTTCTCCAGACGTGCAATTACCCTCTTACTGCAAGACCAGGCCTTGTTTACTGGATTCAATATATGACAATAGGGATTCAAAATGAAATAAATAAAGGCATCTATCTTCACAAAGCTTATGGCATAAGGGTGATTATTGGGGATATTGAAGAGTGAAAATCATTAAATATGCAGAGTTGTACAGAATTTGATTTCACTTGGACAATGTGTTTCACTAGGGATGACGAAGTGTGATGTTAGCTGATGCAGGTTTTTGATGGGTCACCTTGGGCCACCTGACTGCCAAATCTTGGCCATGTTCTATGTGGCACACCATTATTCTGAATTCAAACTATATTTATTTTCAGGAGCTATATCAGAAAATATTCCATTACCTTTATTTTTTGTAATAAGATACCTTATATTTATGTTATTCAACAATATATTTTGCATTATAAATTAGCTACTCTTATGCACACTCCTTAAACTGAAGGAAGTCTTGAGAACTGCAACACAGAATAACCAAAATACATCTAATCTCACAGTTTTCATGAGAGTAAGCAATGAAAGTTGGATATAGATAGCTTTATGTAGACAAGATGCTTCAAGACCAGACACATTTTATTCTCTATCTACATATCTTCCTTTCCTCTGCTTCACTTTACAGCAAATATAAAGTATCTTTAGTGAAGATTCATATTTACTTCATTGTTAGTTTGTCTAACTCTCAACATTTAGCATGTGCATGTTAAATGGTGAGTTTAATCAAATAGAGGCCAAGTGGACATTAGTGATTGTTAATAGAGATTTAAAACTAAATTTTAAATGACTGAAATACTGTTACTGAATTAATATAATGTACACAAATGCACTGTATAGATTTCAGAAAGTTTGCAAAGCTAATAATGATAACTCTGCAAAAGAATATGTTTCATAAAAAATATTCCAAAATGATATCACATCTCATATATTTTGAGCTGTAAGTGTGAGAGAAAAAATAAAATGCTCAAAGAACTATTTAGAAGAAGTGCCAGTTTGTTCTCTGCCCTCCTAATGAAGCTATGAGCAGCTCCTTTGCCAACCCCTCCCTTGGAAAATCAGGCAACATGTTTTCTCCTGGAAAATGCCAACTCTGTGCTCATCTGAACTCTGTGCCCTCGGAAACATGGCTACCCCTTGAGTTCTTGGAATGAACACCTCCTCCTGAGGGTGCATAGCTCAGCACACATTTTCCAGGAAATCATCCATTTCCATATGCAACCGCACAGAGTTCAGAAGTCACCCATTATTAAATAATGTTATTGCTTCTATGAAGATTAATTCTGGAGCCAGGGGTTTAGCTCAGTGGTTCTGCCGCCTGCCCCATGAACACAAGGTCCCAACTTTGATCCCCGGTACCAAAGAAAAAAAAAAAAAAGATTAATTCTTTAGTTTAGAATAATTGAAAATAGGCAATAACAGAAATGGGGAGGAATTAACAAGATGTAACTATTTTTTTTCCAAAAAGATAAAATGCTTACTTTTTCTGTGAAATGTTTAGTACATATTTACCACACATCCTTCACTGGATTCAATAGTAGATGCTGGGGATTCAAAATGAAATGAAAGAAACCATGTATCTTCACAGAGCATATAGCATAAAGGTGACAGACAAAGGCATATTGATTAGTGACAATTATTCCTTAAGAAAAATATGCAGAATTGTACAAAATTTGATTTTATTTGGAGCACGAGTTTCGTTAGTGATGACTAAGTACATGTTAGCTGGTGGAGACTTTTGATGGTGGCCTTGAGCCATCTGACTGTCAAATCTTAGCCCTGTTAGGTACTATATGTGGAATCACATATAATTTAAATTTCAGTTTCCCCTTTGGAAAACTGAAATTTATTTTATTTTTGTTATCGTGGATATTAAGAAATATTAACTATATAAATTAAGGAGTGCAGTGTGATATTTCCATCCATGCGTATGAGGTGCATTGACCATGTCTGTCAGCGGGTGCTCTTCTGACTCCTTCCCTCTGCTCCCCATTCTCCCCCACCCAGCTTTCTTCCCAGTCTCTAGTCGTCCCTCTTCTACTTCCAGGTTCTGACATAGTTTTGATTAGGATGACAGCATTATCCACTCCCAGAACCTCAGTCTATTCCAGGTATGATTACTCATTTCAATGACGTCTTATCTAGAGGGTGAATATGTTACTGTAGAAGTGTCTTGTGATGCTAGCAATTTCAGTTTCTGTAATCAAAGATCCAGAGTAACTATGATTTTTAAAAAATAAACAGTGGGGGAAAGATAAACAACCTTCTTACAAATGCTTTGAAATCATGTAAACTAAAATGCTGGGAACTTTTAAAGCACTTGCATTTGCTAAAACAAACAAACAAAAATGTTACTCAAGCTTTAAAAATTAGGAGAGAACATGAGGAGATGCATTTTAAAAGTTTAGTCTTTTTGTTATCTTTATATATTTTTGTCTTCTTTATCAATGTACTGTTCATTTATTTTTTATTTCAGTTTATTAACACATGTGTGTAGTACATAATGTTTACATTCCTTGTGGGAGGTTGGTCCATGTACACAACAAATCTTCATTTCTTTTTTCTAATACCTTTTCCCCTCCTCCTCCCTCCACTCATTCCTTGATCCCCTGGTTTTGGGTACATGTTTGCAGTTCGTAACGCTTACATCCCTTGTGTGGAGTTGGTACATGTACATAACATATCCTAATTCCTTTTTTTCATCCCTTATCCCTCTGCTTTCAATCTTTGCCCTCTATCTCTTTATCCACTTTCCCTTTGAGAAAGATCTATCTTCCTGCTTCCTATGGCCTATGTTTTATTTTGCACTTTATTTTCGCTCCTGAGTTTTTTATATAAGAGAAACGATGTCATATTTAAGCTTCTAAGTATCTTTCAGGAAGAGTAAAAGACACCATGCTATGCAACAGTGACACATGGATACCCATGTTTATAGCAGCACAATTCATAATAGCTAAATTCTGTAAGCAGCTCATATATCCATCAACAGATGAATAGATAAAGAAAATGTGGTATTTACACACTACAGAGTACTACTCTGCTATATAAAAAGAGATAAACTTGAGTCATTTGTAGGAAAATGGATGCATCTTCAAATCATAATGTTGAGTGAAAAGTTTAATCTTACTTCTGCACTCTTTCAATTAAAGAATTATCTATTGTATTCAATCCTCATATCTTAACATAGGTAATGATGGTGGAACTTCAAAGATGGCATTGCTGGTACAATGAAATTTTCTGTGAAAATTTCAATGTTTAATTGAAAAACAAGGATCCTCAAAAAGAGAAGAGGTCATTCCGTCTTATCTTTAAAAACAGTATTTATATCTGCAAATGAGCCCTGAAAAAAATGTCTTTTCAAACGTTATAATTTTTGGTTAAACATGAATAAAATCACTTCATTCAAGTGTAAATAACATGAACAAAAAAGTCATTATACCAATTTTCCAGGCCCTTTTTATTTATCTCAGTAACACTCAAAGAGCTACAAGTGAGAAAGTTGGCCGTAGTGGATTAGCTCTTTCTGTAAGGTGAAGAAATTACTGAATATAATTGCTGTATTTTCTAAGTTATTAACCTTCACAATGAGATATATGTTTAAGTTTAAAAAACAAGATTCTTCGTTTTAATATGAATTTGTTAGAAGCACTAATTAGAAAAAAGAAATTTAAATTAAGCCATATTGGTCAAAGCCACTTCACTTTATCCTTTCTGCATTTGCCCTTTGGTTACACATTAGAAAAATAATTGTAGGAAATATTAAAATTTCTTATATTGACCTCAATAATGACATCTTGTCATATCCATAAAGGTAAAATTCTGAGTTAAAGCATATTCTTTTTTACAAGTATGTCATTTAAACCTCTCAAAATTTTTAATCTAGGCTTGAATTCTTTCATTCCAACATCTTATACCTTCATTTGATGTCCAGAAAATTTTCTTATGCAAAATAATCACAGATGCCTTTATTCATTCTTCCCTTCTACCTTGGAGCATTTTCCATAAAACTGCAACCCCAACCTTAAATATTGCATGATTTCTCTTATATTACAAGCCCAAATTATTAAAAAAATGAACGAAGCAAAAGATAGCAAGTAGGGAGAGAGATTTTTTCAAATGTGAAGGAGTTCAGTTGATGGAGGGAGGGGAAACAAAAGGGTATTTAAAAAGGAAATAAGATGTATTATATACATGCCCCAACTCTGCAAGGGGAATGTAAACATTATGAATTGCAAACATGTACCAATAATAAATAGATAAATGAATGAATGAATAAATAAATAAACAAACAAATAAATAAATAAATAAAATAGAACCTATTTCCCTGTTGGCCATATTCCTCCCAAGAATTATTTTTCCATAGATGATCTCATGATTTAAACTCTCTCTTTTAAAAAACAAACTTTCTTCAAGTGTAACCAATAAACTTACTTCTTATTCTATCTAGATATAGCACACTTATAATAAAATTCTAAGAGTTCCTTCAGTTCCTACAATTATCCTGCCCAAAACTTATGTAAAGAATTTATTTTCCGGTTTATTCTGATAGATGGTCCTTATCCCATTCATTTGTATACCTATGGTTAAACATACGAATTTGAAGTAAAACAGCTTAGAAATACAATTTAATTTCATTAACACTTTCTGAATAATATGAGATGATATTTGCATCTATATTTTAGCAACAATAATATTCATTATAGAGTATTATGAACATTACCTAACATAAGCAATGTAAAACCCCTAAGTGCTGGACTGATAGGAAGAACTGAACATGTGCTAACCATTTTCTTTCTCAATTGTTGTAATAGTCTGTGTTTTTCCTTCTCTAGGAGATGAACAATAAAATGAGATACAGTGACATAAACATGGGATTATAAATTAAACAGATCTGCATTGGTAATCTGACTCATACCTTTTACCTGTGTAACTTTGCGTAAGAGTCTTTTCTACTCTAAGACTCATAGCAATGAGTCAATGACATGATCTGTATATAACAGACATAAAATTTACCTTATCAAATGACTGCTGAATAAACTTATGAGTGATATTCATTCATTTATATTGTGGTGCTGGTCTTAGCACTTTCAAAAAGACCTTCATTAAATCATTCTGCAAAGGTTTATGTATCACATATGAGAAGTATACTCTTCTATGCACTGGGAATAATTTCAAATAAGCCTGGTAAGGACCATTATTTATCTGTATAGTGTATAATATAGTACTGTATGCCATTAAATTGGTTAATGTTTCTCTGGAAACAGTAGCAGGTGTCTCTGCTCAGGCCTAAACTATAATTCATGCACATCTGCGTACGGCTAGGAAAATCATGAGCCAGACCTTCCTCAAATCCATTTCCATAATTCCTTTTATGTTCTCCTGTTATCCTATCAAGCCACTGGAGACAGTGAAGGGTGTGGCCATTATAGCAACAAAGGGTAGAGTGAGATATTAGGAAAAGACACTCAAGGTCAGCCCTGAGTAGGCATGGAGGCTGACCTCTGAAATAAGCCCTGGGCCCACATAGCCTTTGGGTATAAGTAGCTGGGCTGGAAAGTTCCCATGAGTCCAGGCTGAGAAGCAGGGACCAGCCACTGGGAAAAGCTGTTCAGCATCAGCTGGGAAGTGACACATCTGAACTAAACAAGAGATGATGATTGAAGCTAACTCAGTCATTTCATCTAGAAAAAAATTCTTTCATGGCACTGACAAATGTTAGCAAAATAAAAGTTTTACTTAGGATTTACATATTATTCACTTTACTACGATGGCCAAAAGAAAAATATTTATCAGATCAAATATGGATTTCTATAGTCAAATTCTCATTATGGACTTCTCAAGGGATAATCATAAAATTAATCTTATAAAGTCAACAGAATGTGGGGCCTGGGATTTAGCTCAGTGGTTCCACCGCCTGCCTCGCAAGCGCAAGGACCCGAGTTTGATTCCTGGTACCAAAAACACAAAGTCAACAGAATGTGTATTATGGCCAAGTAAATAGTGTGTGCATTAATAAATTGTCTATATATCTCCAGATATGATTTCTCTGTAAACAATGTTGTAATAAAAGGACCCATAAATAAAAATTGAAGCAATACTGTTGACTATGCAGAACTAGAGCATCAAACTAGAAGCTAGGGTATAAAAGTTGATGGTCAATAAAATACTTTTAATTCTTAAAATGTGCTTATTTAACCCGGTTGGAATCACTGACAGTTAAAAGTATGCATTATCATATTGGAATAACATCCAATCAGTCTGTGAAGCTACACCTCTTCCGTCAAAATCCCTCAGTGAAGAAAGAAACCGCTCTAGAATAGGACTCATGTAGAGATTTCATTTTAAGAACATATTTTCAGTACAGTTATGTTGAGAATAGAATGATGGAAGAGAATTAATTGAAAAAGCAAGCGGAAACTTTGTGGTGTTACTTCCAAAGACAGGTAAGACATGTGCTCATGAACTTTTAGAAGGAAAATAGACAGAAGTCTCTTGCCACTTGACATTAAAATTCCAGTAGCAAATGTCTCTGGCTGTATTCCAAGCTAAGTAATTATGTTTGGTCCATAGCATAGGCAGTTGAATTTTTTGCTTCTCATTATATACAGTTGCCTGTACAGTTTCACCTAAGAATACATTAGCAAAAAGAAAAAAAAACTAATACTAAAGTGATGAAATATGTGAAAGGCAGAAAAAAAGGCAACCAAATAAAATTGAAACAAGGGTAATATATCTAGGAAAGATAAACTACATTACATAAATGTGTAAGCCTTGAATTTGAATGAACTTTAAATTTTACAAGAAAGTTCTACACATACTTAAAAGAAAAAAAATGTCCTCTACTTTGAGCTTTAGGCTCAATAATTCTCATACATTGTTTGTTCAAATCTAGTAAAAAGGGAGGGAAAATCCACTGCAAAGAAAACTAATGGGCAGGTCTATAGACAGAAAGTAACTTTTCTCTTTATATAAATATTTCAGTCTATTCTGTCGCTTGCCTCGCAAGCCCAAGGTCATAAGTTCGATCCCTGGTACAAAAAAAAAAAAAAAAAAGTGGGACAAAAAAGCTAAGTCGAGGCCAGTAATGGCGAATCTTTTAGAGACGATGAGTGCCCAAACTGCAATCCAAAACCCACTTATATATTGCAAAAAGCCAACACTACAATTAAACCAGAATACTGAGGTTTTAGTTTAGAAAAACAACTCATTCATTAACATCTTTTGTCTTAAAAAAAAAACAAATAACAAATGTGCCATAGTTTCACCACCACTGGTCTAGGCTATCCTGGAATCTCTTTGATACCATAAATTCAATGCTGGTTATTATTCACTAAACTGAGTAACTCCCCAAAGCCTTCAGATGTCTTGTTAATCCAACATCACAAGAAAGTGTGGCTGAATTGTTTCTAATCACTCAATCAATTTGGCATTCATCTTGATTAATGTTCAGAGTTGAAAAAAAATGATGAATAAAATTAGGGCTGAGATTAAAAGAAGCAGTTTTAAAAGAGAATAACAGAAAAACTGAAAAAGTAACCCAAGAACACCAAGCCACGGACCTTTACTCTATTAAAACACAATGATCAAAAGTTTCTACTTTGCATCAAGCTGCTATAGCTGTCACAGTTTGCTGCACCAGAAAAACCAATCCTGTGATCCTTGCGCAAGCTTATGGGAAGGAGCAAGAACTGGAAGTTTCACTTTCAAACTTGACACAGGTTTGCTAAGGAGAAAAGCCTCTGTAATAGAGACAAGCAGCCCATTAACAAACATTGTCCTTTAAAATGCTCAGGAAACAAGGAAAACAGACCACTCTTCTCACTGAACTATTCTAAGAGCATCACGTACTCTGGACTAACTAGGATGAGAAAAGAATAATTTCTGAAGTGTCTCTTCTCTGCCCTCAAACCTATGGGTCCTTGCAGTAAACCTCTACCAAAAATGTAATCTATGGTGCCCTATAAACAATAATGTGCTGAATATAAAAGATAAGCATAATGATGCAAGGATGCAATTTCAGAAACTGATATATGGAGTATAAAAATCCAGCTGAATTTAAAGCAAAGTTTTTAAAATGCAGACTATTTCATTGACAATGTAGTTTAGCTTTAAAGAGAAGTTTGGACTTTGCAAGACACAAAATATGTTACTGATTTTCAAAGTGCTACAATAAAAAATATATTTAATTCCTAGGTAAAAAAATTTAACCCCATCGAAATTTAGAACTTTTTTCTATTTTATTAGATAGGACACACAGAGTTTGAATTGATACATGTGTTCTTAATGGAATTCCAGTCATGTGTATGTGTGTGCCCAGTCCTGGCAGTGCTATGCACTCTGCCTTGAAATCGATCTCATCAGGCTATGCTATGCAATTCAGTGTCTACCTCTTATAAATGATTCACCATGACAGTGAACATTATTATGTAATTGATAGGAATTAGAAGCCTTGGTAATGTCATTTAAAGCATAAAAAGATTTTACATTTTAATTTTTAAATCAAATCTGCAAGACTATTATAGGAAGATTGAAATTCCATTTGACTTGCAGAGTTCTAATTTAAAACAAGAACTGGATATTTCATCATGCCAAGTAACTAGTAGTTAACAGAGATGTATTTGATGCAATCAATTCCCATCTGTAGATGAAGTGATTTAAATCCCATGGTATTCTCTAAAGTAGCAAAAAGGCAGTGGTAGCAGTAACATGGAATGCTTATTGTACCTGGAGTTGTCTAAGCACTTTATATCTAAAACTTTTTGAAACCTCATACCAATCATATGAGGGAAAAATTATTATCCTCTTTACAGACCATAAAGCTAAGGCACAGAGACTAGAATAACATTTCAAAGGCTGGATAACAAATCAGGGCAGAGCTGGGATATAGCCATAGGCAAACTGCTCCAGAATACATGCATTTAAATAAGAAACTCTGCTACTTTTTGTCAAAGTAGGAGTACACAGAGGAGATGAACTGGAATCACATAGAATCAGTTAGATTTTTGGCTCCATCACAGACCAGATGTCTTACAATGAGTAAAATATTCACCTCATTTCTGCCACACTTTATTCATCTGTAAAACATAGATGCATGTAAAGCCTCTTCCTAAGATGGTTAAAAGATTCAAGTGATCTGCTACAAGTAAAGTGGTATTTCTTGCTCATACAGTCAAGAATAAATGGTAACTCTAGATAAACACTGGAACTTTAAAAGTAATCTGCCCCCGCCCTGAATTTCAAAATGAACACACTGAAGCTGAAGCCCAAAATGTTTAAGTGACTTGTTTTGTAGAGTGCCATGGATGACAGGATCATGAGAAGCCATATATCTCAAATCTTTATCCAAGGTTCTTTGAACAAATACAAAGTAAATAAATGGTTTAATTCCATATGTCTTTCTTTTTATTAAAATTAACTATTTGAATATTTTTACATTATTTTCCTGCGTTTAAAGATGAGTCTACTGACCATGAATGTTGCTGGAATATCCCTGGTCTTTATATGTCATAGCTTTTTGCACATAAACCCTACAAGTTTCTTCATCAGAAGTACACAATAAATAAATTGCCTTCAAAAATAATAAACAGCACCAGCATAACCTCAAATTCTGCAATCTCAAACCAATAAAATCATCGAGGGATCATTATCTCACTCCCGAGTTAGGATGTGTGCTTATTTCTGTTTTGGAGGGCAGCTGTGATTTAAATTCGAGCACAAAGAGGTCAGAAAATCCACAAAATAATAGAAAAAAAGTAAAATCTAGCCCAGACAAATGCAAAACACTGAAAGCAAAAGAATCTTCAATCATGGCTCCTTTCTCCATCAGCAAAATACCTGAGCTAATCACATGCTACATTTACCAAGCTGTCAAACCTAACAGGCTGTCTTAACCTATGATTTTCAAAGAAAGCAATTCCTGATAACCTGAACTCTTACTGGTGAGGGAAAGATTGAAATAATCTGTCATATTTGATAGCTTTTGTAGGACTACTATAGGTAACAAAAGAAAATTTAATTTACTTAAAGAAGGAGTCTTACAAATATTTTCATGGGGCCTAGCATAGAACTGAGCACAGACATTTAAAAGAGGAAAAAAAGGCAACAATTTAATTGAATTAAAATGTGTTCCCTAAGACTATTAAAAGCGAAAAACTGTAAATGTATTTGTTCATTTGGTATTGTAAGGTCATCACCTAGAGTAGTAAACTCAATGAGTAGAATAAAGAAATGTACAAAAGCAGAAATGAAGTTGGAATATAATGATGAGCCTCATGCAAAATGATAGCCAAAATCTCCCTACATTTAGCATATGATGGAGGTACACTACATTACCATTTTCTCAATTTTATCTGAAGAATAGTTGCCACCTGAAAATAAGCCTGGACTGTACATTTAATCTTTTTCAAGCTGACTCAACCCTGGATTCATTGCAGTAGAAACTCTTCCAGCCTGGAAAGAAAGGGATTGCAATTAGCTCTGAGATACAATATTGTCTTAATGAGGCTTTCCTTAACAGCATATTAATTGAAACTCATATTAGAATTAAGATTTTTGCAAGTGGAAGAAAATCGCCAGACACCCTTTCAAGCTTACTTGAACAAATACAAAATGAGTAAAATTCAAACATTGAACAGCATTAGAATATTCCCTCCATTTTCCTGATTATTAAGTATCTGTACACTGAACTGAACAAAATAGTCAATGAAGGATACAGAAATGACAAAAAATTGGAGAAAAACTGCAAATCATTCATAAGTACAGATAAGCACGATTACTAAAATGGTTCTACTTTCTGTTACTATTTTTCTCACCCTTTTCTTTTCCCCTGCATCCTGCTATATTTATGTTTATCTCTTTTAATATACCACCCATCCTTTCTAGAATGCACCACCATATAATTCTAAAATAAGAAAACAAAAACATACTTAGTCAAAAGACCACTATATTGAACAACACATTGCTATATATGTTGATATATCTTTTTTTTTTGCTTTTTGTCTTGTTTTATATTTAAATTTTATTAGTTCATACAAGTTCGCAGTGCATGAAATTTACATTGATCTTAGGGAGTAGATTTACTTACACAATACACCTTGATTCTTTTTTATTCTCCTTCCCCTTCTCACCCATGAAAGAAGGGAATGGAATTAACATGAGATAATGAAAAAATGGAAATAAAGTCCTCCCTCTGACTCTTAATCCAGTTTCCCCATTTTCATTACTATTGTTATTGTAGTTATTTTTAATTCATGTTTACAATATATAATATTTACATTCCTTTTGGTATATGACACATCTTAAGTCTCTTAAGCTTAATGTAACATAAACATCTATGAATATCCATTTGTAATACTTTTATAGTAGGCAAACATACAAATATACGCAAATGTTTTAAGTGTGCAACTCAGTAAAAGTTTTAGAAGAGGGACATCTCCATAACACCATCAATATAAAAAAACTGCAATGAGTACCCTAAGAAGTCTTCATATCCTGCCATCTAATCCTTGCCACACGTGTACCAGCCTCCCTGACTGAATATGCACCTCCAGTTGCCCTTTTGTTATTTATTACATAAATGGAATCATACTATGTGTGCTTCCATAGCTACTTCCTTTCAAATTACATTTATAGGCTTAAACTTTTATTATTTATTCTGTAAACTCACAATAAAATTCACTAATTCCTTGAAAAAATGACTCTCTAGTTTCCATCTATTTTTAGATGGGAATGCTTACCTTTTTACCAATTTTTAAGAGTTCTTTTTATATTCTAGATATAATTCCCTTTTCAGACCTATAATTTGAAAATAGTTTTATCCTATAGATTATCTTTTAACACTTTTATGGTGCCCTTTAAAGGATCATTTAAAAAAATTTGGTTAAATTCAATTTATGTATTTTAGAGTATTTTTTCTTATGTTGTATAATTTTTTATATAATATCCAAGAACCCTTTGGTAAATATAAGGTAACAAGTTTTATCACTATTTTCTTCTAAAGTTGTTTAGTTTTGGTGCTTACATTTATTGTCTATGATTCATTTTGAGTTCATTTTTTATATGATAAGAGACACAACAGGATCCAACTTCATTTGTCAGCCTGTGGCTAACCAGTTGTGTCAGTGCTTGGGGTGGGGATTTAGCTCAGTGCCACCGCACCTGCCTTGCAAGCACAAGGTCCTGAGTTAGATCTCCAGGACCAAAAACAAAAACCAGTTGTCTCAGTGCCATTTGTTGAAAATATTATTTTAATTTTTTCCTGTAGAATGATCTTGGTACCATTGTCCAAAATGATTTCAGCACAGATACATAAATGGGTTTATTTCTGGAATCTAAATTCTATTCCATTAATCTATATGTCTATCCTTGAACAAGTATCATACTTTCTTGATTATAATTGTTTATAATAAGTTTTGAAATCATTATATTTGAATGCTCCTAATTTGTTCGTCTTTAGGATGTGTGCGTGCGTGTGTGTGTGTGTGTGTGTGTGTGTGTGTGCGTATTCTGTGGCTCTTGTAATCTCATATAAATTTTAAAATCACATTTTTGATTTCTACCAAGAAGTCAGTGAGATTCTGGTAGAGATTGAGTTGAATGAGTAGATCAGTTTGGAAAGTTTTATCCTTTTAACAATGTTGTCTTCTCAACCATGGACACAAGATGTTTTCCATTTCTTTAGATCTTCATTTCAAAAAGGGCTTGTAGTTTTCAGAGTGTAAACTTTGCACTTATTTTGTGACAGCTATCCTTATGTATTTTTGCCTTTTTCATGCTCTCATAATTTTTTCTTAATTTAATTTTAGGTTCTAGATTACAAGTATATAAAATATAATAGATCTGGTGTGCTGGAAGCTTGATCTGTTTTATTAGTTATAATGGATATCTATTGAGGCTGTAAGAATTTTGCAGATAGAAAATTCTGTTACATGACATAGATAGCTTCTTACTCCTTTTTCAAATCAGATTTTATTTATTTTTCTTGCCCAGTTTCCCTAGCTAAAATCTCTTTGTTTTGAACATCTTTGTTTTCTTTGAATATCTTTCTCTTTGTTGTGGATTTTGAAGGGAAAATGTCGAATCTTTCATTATTAAGATATTAACCACAGAATTTCAATAGAAGTCCTTTAAGACATTGAAGAAGTCTAGTTTCTAGCTTTTTAAAAATTTGATAGATTTTTCAACTATAAAAATGATTATGTGAATTTTTAATTCCATAGACTTAATGCATTACATTAATTAATTTACAGATGCTAAACCAATCTCACATTCTTGGGATAAATACCTCACTGCCATGATGTATAATTCTTTTCGTATGTTGTTGGATTTGATTTGCACAGTTGTGTTGAGGATTTTTGCATTCATAATTATAAATGACACTAATCTGTATGTTTATCTTGTAAAATCTCTGTCTGATTTTGATATCTGGCCCCATAAAATGACTTGGGAAGTATATTGCCTGTTACATATTTTGTAAGAGTCTGTGGAGAATCACAGCTACTTGATAATTAATTGGAAATGATCAACATATTATGAAATAAATTTTTGAAATATTATGTTTTTATAAGCTCTCTAGGATGAAATTTTAACTTTTGTTTAATTTTGGAATTCATTTTGATTTTTGTCAAACATTTTAGAAAATGATTTTCCACACTTCAACAAAAATTACTTTTAGTTTTCAAGTGTTATTTTCTGGTATCTAAAGAGAAAGAATATTGAAGTATACTCTAAATGATTCACTTAGCACTAATGGGCACTCAAGATAATAACCAGGTTTGACTTCTAAATTTAATTATATACCTTGATAGATTTTATATGGTTTTTATTTTCAATGTTTTTATCATTAAGGATATATATTATGGTTTTATTGAATAGCTCACAATGTCCTCTGTAAAAAGACAACCAGGAACACAGCAGTAGAACAAGTTGGATTTATTGTCCACTGCAGGAAGGGAAAATGCACGTTTTTCTCTTAGTCAACATCATGAGTTGTTGATGTTGTTTGTCCTATTTTATCACAGGCAGAGAGTGATCTTGTCAGAAAGTAGGATTCTGTGAAATTGTTTACATCAAACAGAAGAACACCATGGTCTAGCTGAAAGTGCCACCAAAGCTCCTGAAAATATCAAGGCATAAAAGAAGAAAACTAAGGGCCAAGCCAGCCCTGCCTTTGCAAAGGCCTATATTCCCTTTCTCATGAATGAACTTTATAATAACACACTGGTCTCCAAATCAGTAGTTATTAAAATTGGAATCAAAGAACCATGGTGGTACAAAGCAACTCTCCTATGCTCTTATTTTTCCTTGTTACCTAAGATAAAATATATTTAAAGCACCACATGATCTATAAGCAAATATTCAGGGGAAAATATATAAAACTATGACTACATCTCATGTTTGAACAAACAATCAATACAATCCAAAATGTGGTCTAGTGATTGCAACCTTATATGACAAATAATTTGTCTGTAAAAAAGTAATAACCTTATAATGATGTGACAAATATTATTTCCAAATCTTCATGTCAGCACTAAAGTTTGAGGGCCTCTATTTATATTCCAATCTTTCACTTGGTTCTACACTATCAATTTACTGAATTTCCTGTTAACTTTAGAGATTTAAAGGACACTCTTGGGAGTAAATCAGCTGTTTGTCCTTCAGAACAGTGAATTCAACTTAAATGCAGACTCGTGTGAAGACCTGCTTTTCCAGTAGAGCCTGTGTTTTAAAAATGTAATATTCTCTTATTCAAGTATCTATTTAAAATATATTTTATTATTTTATTCATATCATTTCATTAAAATAACCTGGCATTAGCATTACTGAGAAATTGAAAATATAAGTGATCCATTGAGGTTCATTGTGCCTTTTAAAAAATATTTTATTAGACTTCTAAAAATTGTGACATTTTATTAGTTTTACATATTATCTTTAACTTACTATGTAAACCAGAACTTATTAAGCAGGCATTTGGAATTATTTGACATGCAATACAAAAATTATGTACTAGTTCATGCAACTTTAACCCAGGGCAAAAATTCAGACTATTCTGACATCATTCAATAAACACAAATCTGTCTCATGAATCACATCAATCAGTAAAACGTGTAGAACTTATTCATCAAGTTAACCTGAAATAAAGTTAATGTGGGAGAAAGACACCATGAAGTGATTGGTAAACTGGATTCATATGAAGAGGATGAAACTCTAGGGGAGAATGGATTAGTCATTCTGATCCCTGAAATGATAGTAGCCAAGCAAAGGTCCAAAACCAATCTTAGAATCCAGAACCAGAAATAATCCAAAACTAGAAGCACTCGAGTCACAATAAAGACTTTTCAGCAATTTAATGTTCTGAGTTTCAGACTGACACTTGAGGTTACATTTTCATATGAATGAGCTTAGGTGGAAAAGATAAATGGTTTCCTTTAGATAAGATGATATGATGAGGTAGAGTTGGCGTGAATGTTCTCTCTACAATAACATTCACTTTCACAAAATCTTTAAAAGCAGTACTTGTTAAATTAAAATATAGAAACATAATTCAAGTCTTGTCTTGTAGTTTGCCACCCAAATCAGGAAAACTAATGGCAATTAAAACTACCAGGAATATCAATCTTTAACTTTCCTCTTTATTCATATGTTTTGTTTCTCAGTAAAAGAAACAATGCTATATTTAATCTTCTGTATCTGATTTGTTTCACTTAACATTATGGTCTTAAGGTACATTATTCATTGATTGCTCTACATATTACTCAAATTTTATTTCTTTGCGGCTGTGTAGTACTCCATTGTGAATGTATAGTACATTTTCTTTATCCATTCACCTGTTGATGGGCATATAGGCTGCTTACAAGATTTAACTATTTTAAGTTGTGCTGCTATAAACATGGGTATGCATAAATCACTGTAATATGATGTATCTAATTCTTTTAGGAAAGTGCCAAGAAGATGTATAGCTAGGTCAAAAAGAATTCCTATTTTTAGTTTTTTGAGAATAATTTCCATACTGCTTTCCATAGTAGTTGTGCTAGTTTACATCCCACCATCAATATAGGAAGATTCTTGTTTTCCCACAATCTAATCACCATTTGTTGTTTTTTGTGTTCTTGATGATAGCTATTCCTTTAAGTGTTGATTTGCATTTCTCTAATTAAACATTTTTTCATGTACCTATTGGCCATTTGTACTTCCTTTTTTAATAAATGTCTATTCATTTCCATTTTTTGATTGGGTCTTTTAGTTTTGGAGGTCTTATTTTTATTGAGTTTACTATATATTCTACAATTTCTCCTTTTTTTTCTTTAATTTCTAATTTCTTGTGAGCTCATTCTTGGTTCCTGGAACTCTGTTTCTCTTTCTTTTCACTAAGTTGGTGTTTCCTAGGTGTCTCAATTCCAGGTCAAAGAGAGGCTGTGATTTGCTGCAGGCTTCTACTCTGCCTTCTTAATTGTAATCTTTAATTTACCAAAGGAGGCAATCTCCCCCTGCCAGGTAGTCACATTGTCATAACTGTTTTGTAATATTTTTTAATTCTTTTAGGATTTTAATCTCTGATGTATTCTTCTTTGCTCTTTTTTATGTAAGATGGACTTAGGTACAAATTAGTTGCTCTACTATATAATTTGTAGATAAAGTTTGTTAAGTTTATTTAAATATCAAATTTAAAATCTCAGTGGATTCATCAAAGATATTGATTAGTTTTTCAATAACTGAGTCATTTATAATAGTAAGTCATCCCTTTTAAAATCATGAGATATCCTTGAAAAGTCAAGATCTTCTATGCCTTTAATTATTTCTATCACTTTTATCCTCACAACATACCACTAAGTAACTTAGCTATCTAAATGGATGTTTCTGGTGTTAGTATGATTGAGTTGAATGTTGTATCATATTCTCTAGATAACTGTCAAAGTTCTGACAAGATAGCCCACCACAGTTTCATAAACGCTATCAGGACACCTGTGACTCCTGGTGTAGAAAAGAAAGGACAACCTGCTACCCACAGCAATAACATTAACCAGAATATGAATATATGTTTGCACTGGCTCTCTGGGCTCCAGTCTCCATGGGGAATTGCAGAAAGGGTCAAGTGATGCTGGTATAAGCAATTTTTATCGTGAATTGAGGAAGAATGTTAGCAAAGAACTCTGAGCTTACAAACAAAACTTTTATAATGGAAATTGGACAAATCTGTCCTTACTCTGGACACAAATATCCTTATAAACATACCGTGGAACAAAGATAGCCATTGTTTCTGGCCACAAAGTGTACAAGACTGTCATAGAGAATCATCTTTTTTCAGGTTTTTATGGTTGTTCTTGGTTTTTTGCTGGCAGAAAGAAATGAGATGATTGACTTTTGTAAAGTCAACTTCTATTCAGGTATTCATGAGATTAATTAATTTCCTTGTTGTTTGTCTACTGATACTGTGGCTTGCCTTTTCTCAGGAATATAATGAAGTATCTCTGTAAAATGATATTTGTACATTTTGTTTTCTAATCCTTACATTTCTAATTCATTTATTTTTCTCTAGTGATAGGTAGGGCTTCTAGTAATATGTTAATATGTCTTTGTTTTTGGTATTAAAATAAAAGTATCTAAAGTTTCTCTATCAAATATAATGTTTATTAATCTTTTTAAGGTTTAATGGTATCAAATTTGGCAAATTTAATAAAGATAACTGAAAGATATATACTTGTATAAAATAAAAAGGAAATATTTCTTGAAATTTTGTATGAAGTAACTTTAAAACCTCTTGATCATGACCTGTTTCTTTTTTTTCTCTTTTTTTAAAAATTAATTTTATTGGTACATTTTAGGTATACAATATAATGACATTCATCATTGGAAATTTGCACCTTTACATAATCTCTCTTGGTTCTTATTTTTTCCCCATTGCCTTGGCTTTGCTTCAACCCCTCCATTTCTCCCTCTTTACAAAGACTTTCTTTCCATTTTTTCATTTTCTTATATTAATTCCATTCCCTCCTTTCTTTTTCCCTACCCCTCCCACTTCCTCTTCCCTTTGCCCCTTTTCTTAATATTTAAAATTACCTATTATAACTTTTAGTCCTTATTTACATTTTCAGTTTCTCAAACTAGAGAAACAATTTGGCATTTACACGTGTGTCCTATTTATTTCACTTAAGAGTATCACCTCAATGTGCATCCATTTAGCTATTAATGTCTCTAGTTTCTCTTTCTTTATGGCTGAGTAGTATTCCATTTTACAAATAAAACCCCACATTTTCTTTATCCAATCTCCAGTTGATGGGCAATTGGGCTACTTCCAAGTTTTAGCTATTACAAACTGTGCTGCTATGAACATGGATGCACATATATCACTGTGGTGTGATTCTTTTAATTCTTTGGGGAAGATACCCAACAAGGGAATAGCTCTCCCAAATAGGACTTCCAGTCCTAGTTCTTTGAGGTATCTCCATTACTGATTTCCGCAGTGGTTGTACCAGTCAACACTCCCACCAACAGTGGAACAGTGTTCCTCTTTCCCCACAGCCCTGCCAGCATTTGTTATTGGTTGATTTCATGATGGCAGCCATTCTGTCTGGGGTGAGGTGGAATCTCAGCGTTGTTTTCATTTTCATCTGTCAAATGAAATGTGATGTTAAACATCTTTTCATATGTTTATTTGCTATTTCTACTTCTTTGTCTGAGAAATGTCTGTTCATTTCAGATGACCATTTTTGCATTGGATCTTTAAATTTGGGAGGTGTGATTTTTTTAAGTTCTTTATAGATTTGAGATAGTAGACCTTTGTCTGAGGAACATCAGGTGAAATATTTTCCCACATTGTGTGTTGTCTCTTCACACTGTTGGTGGTTTCTCTTGCTTTGCAGAGGCTCTTTAATGAGAAGTGATCCCACTTTTTGTTTGTTTTTGCTAGTTCACAGGTAACTGAGGTTTTTTTCATAAAATCTTTTCCTACACCAGTGTCTTCAAGAGTTCCACCTAACCTCTGTTCCAGGAAGTTCAGCATTTCTGTCTTAATATTTAGATCTTTAATCCACTTCAATCTTATTTTAGTGCATGGTGAGAGATATAGGTCTAGTTTTAGTCTTTGGCAAGTTGAAACCCAATTTTTCCAGCAACATTTATCAAAGAGGCTATCTTTCCTCCAGTGAGGGTGTTTGACTCCTTTATCAAGAATGAAGTGGCTGAATGTATCTGGAGTTGTTTCTGCATCTTCTAATCATTCCCTTGGTCCTCAGGTCTGTTTCTTTGCCAGTCCCATGCTGTTTTTTCACAGTAGCTTTGTAGTATAGTTTCAAGTTGGGGGTTGTGATACCCCCTGCCATGTCTTTGTTCCCTAGAATCGCTTTTGCTATTCTAGGTCTCTTCTTGTTCCAAATGAATTTTTTGGATTGTTTTCTCAAGTTCTTAGAAGTATATTGCTGGAATTTCAATTGGGATTGCATTGAATCTTTATAGCACTTTTGGAAGTATGACCATTTTCACTATGGTGATTCTTCCTACCCAGGAATAAGGGATATCTTTCCATTTTCTGACATTATCTTCAATCTTTCCTTTCAGAGTGCTATAGTTTTCAGAGAAGAGGTCTTTGATCTCTTTTGTTAAGGTGATTCCTAGGTATTTCAGATTCTTGTGTGCTATTGTGAAAGAAATTTCCCCATTTCTGTCTCAGTGAGTCTATTGTTTGTGCAGAGGAAAGCTATTGATTTTTATTTGTTGATGTTGTATCCAGCTACTTTACTGAATTTGGTAATTAAGTCTAAAGAACTTTTGATGGAGTTCTTGGGGTCTTCTACATAGGGTACCATGTCACCTGCAAATAATGACAATTTGACTTCTTCATTTCCTATCTTTATCCCTTTCATTTCTTTCTCTTGTCTAATTGCTGTGGCTAATGTTTCCAAGACTATGTTGAACATGAGTGGTGATAGTGGACATCCTTGTCTCATTCCTGATATTAGTGTGAAGGATTTGAGTTTTTGACCATTTAGTATGATATTGGCTGTTGGTTTTTCATAGATGGCTTTTATCAGATTGAGGTAGAGACCATCTATTCCAATTTTTGTAGGGTTTTTATCATAAATTCTTGTTGGATTTTGCATGACCTGATTCTAAAGGGGAAATTTTGGCTATTATTTTGATGTTGTCTTAAACTTATGATTACTGAGGACATGTTGAGGTTATATATTTTCAGGAATTTCTTGACTTTTAAATTTGTTATTCTATATGGTGAGTTATATATGACCATGAAAGCATCAAAAGTTATGAGGAAAGGGCAAATTACCTAGTGGAAAGGATTAAACTATCTAATGGGAAAAAATTAACGTGGATGCCTATTTAATAGCATATTTAAATCACTTGATGGATTCATGATCTAAAGATGAGTTATAAACAAAAGGTAGAAGAAAATGAAATCAAATATCTTTGTCAAATATAGACAGAAGCATACTTAAAAAGCAAAACTTCAAATTTAATAATCATAAGACAAAAAAATTAATGCCTATGACAACAAAAATAATGAGTACTCATTAATGAAAGGTATAGAAGATCAAGTAGAAGGTGTGGATGACAACATGAATGAAGGTGCATATGGAAAAAGCAACGTACATAAAAATGAGACAGGTTTTCAAATACTATAAGGAAAATGAAATTGAAGTTCCTAAAATGTCACAGCTAACATAAAATTACTAGCAGCATTTAGAACCATTCCCTTTACAAAACAAAAGTTGAACAACAATGTAAAGCTTCAGCTTGTGATGGTAGGCATACAACATACACTCCAACAAATTAAAATCTCTGTCTTCATGGAGTGTTTGTCACAATGGATCTCTCAACATAATGGATCTCTTCTCTTGTACCTATAAGTAGTGTATTTTTTTTTAAATTGTTAAATACTTCCAGAAAACCTAAACTAGTCTTCTTTTAGTAAGTTCCAGAGAGATATTTATTCAAAAGTTAATCATTCTTCTGATAAAGTGATATGGAAGGAAATAATTCAATGAACCCTCATGATGGAACAATGGGTAAATAATTTATTTAGCTAATGTAGTTTGTGTACTTCTGGCTAAAAGCAATACCACTGAATCTATTATAACTATTTTTTGAGGATTCATTTTACATTTCTGCAATAAATCTAACAGTGTCACCATAGATTCTGATTAGGGTGTTTATTTTCAAATGAATTATAATTCAATATATCAATTTTTTCTATTGGTTACCTCATTTAAATTACATATGGTTCAGTAATTCAGAAAACGTTAATGGCTGTTTTTGTTAATATTGCTCTGGTGTGTGCTTAGTAAATGAATGAACTTTTACTATGGTGGCTTTTTAATGAGTCAAAATCACCCAAAATTCTTCCTGTATCTTACTTAACACTTAACACTGTATCTTACTGTTCAGAGGGAAATATGGTACTTTTCTCTTTTAAATAAGTTTTAAGCATTCCCTATGAGTAACGAAAGAAGAAGAATAAACAACATTAACTCTTTTAATCATTTAATTAAATTTATCTCACGCATTTAGAATTGTAGGCTTAAAGAATGGGAATGAGGCCAAAGTAGTAGTGGTGGTAGTAGTAGTAGTAATAGAATGAGTCTTCAAATACTGCATTGACAAATGTTGTGTTGTGTATTACAGTTAGTATATTTGTAAGTGAAGGAAAGTGATTCTGATTTGTGAGGAAAACTTTGTTTTTGTTTAGTTTTAAACTTCTGAAAAAACAAAACCGACTCTCATAATTGAATTAATTGACTAATAGTTAACAGGTGATTTGCACGTTTTCTGTTTATGCAAAGGGAAGAATGGACTATACTTGAAAGAAAATAATCCAATAGATATATTTTTAAAATTTCTGTTATATTTTTAGCAAGTTTTATTAGGGATGTCCTTTTAAGTCTATCCTGAATAGTGTAGGGGTCAATGCCAATTAAGAGAAAAAAGAGAATTTAGAGAAAATTCCTAGTAATTGAAAAGAAGTGACCAGCTTTAATCTTGGGTTCTGAGTGTGCGTGGTACATCTGTAGTTCTATCTTGCTACAAAGCTCATCAACTGATTTCATTTTCTCTTTAACTTTTTTTGTGTATATAGTTCTTTATTGTTGACTCTGATTTCTTCTACCATGATTACAAAAGTAGGACAAAAATTGGTTGAACAGAGATTAAATGAAGACTCATAATGAGCTATTATTGTATATCACATTGTCAGGTAGACATCAATGAGAAGGTGAGAACCAAGGAAATGGTGTAACTGTACACCTAGAGTCAATACCAGAGAGTCATTATATTCTGGATTTGAGAACAGATTAGGGTGTCTTGAGGGCTCTACATTTCAACACACAGCAGAGAAATCTGGATGATTAAAGTTTAACCACTTTTAGGACTCAACAAGTGAGTTTAATGAACAGGGTCAAGCTGAGGACTGAGGGAGTCCAAAGTATATTCTCAGTATTCTATGTGGATTTGGGACAATTTTAATTGGTAATAGAGGGTATGGAGTTGAATCATTACATGAGAAATGACAAAAAGTCCTCCTGCTTTTTTACCTTCATTTTTCTAGGAACTTCTCCTTCCTCCCTTATATCTACTTTGTCCCTATGGAAGTGTGATGTTTGTAATACAATCATGTGGCTTAGCCAAAATTGATGGATGCAGAGGAAGCCATGAGACCCAACCTTCTTCTGAGAACAATATTTGTTTCTATAGAATTGTGCACTCAGCATTTAAAGTTTCAAGGCAGTCTCTCTTAACTGTTTGAAGATCTATAAATTCGGAGCTTTTAGAAGCCCTATAGAAAAAGCACATCTGCACTGGGGAGGGAGGAGTAAAGTGACAGCTTTACTTTTTAGGAGTGTGTCTCTTGGTGAATGGAGAATAGATAATTTCTGCTACCATAGATTGGAAGCCATACCCATTCTTCTATTGATATCCCAAATCACTAATGGATCCATAATTAATGAATATTAATCTTTTCCATTAAGCCTGCAAGAGTACATTTGAGTGTATCTGTAGTTTAATCAAACTAAAAGATTCCAACTCTTGCTTTACCCTCCACTAAAGTCTTGTGAACAGATTCAGGATGCTCTGACATGTGGAAGTCAAGGTGGAAAGGATTCAGCAGTCCTTTTTCCTCTGAAGCCTGCCACTATTATTGGAATTAGAATCAGCAGTGAACTAGTGTTAACATGGGATTAAAATTATCATCTCATACTGTGTAATCAAAAGATTTTAGGTCAAATTATAAGCTTGAAATGTTGGCTACCTGAAAGTACTATAAGTGAAAGAAGCATGGGACACCTTAGTTACAAATTGTACTTTAGGTAATAAGCACACCAAGAATCCTTAAAAAAAAAGACTTCAAAATGTCTGCCTTTTCCCCAATATAGTATTCAAAGGCACTTAGAGGCTACACTGACAATGGAAAATGTTGACTAAGAAAGAACCTAATGCTTGACTGGGATTTTACATTTCTTTCTGTTAACTCCAGTGAGGACTTTTGCCAGAGGAATGGTAAAATTATGAACAATAAACAGTTGGGAAGACTTTTCACAGTTGAAACCTGGGAAAAACACAATTTATGCATAGGAAAGAGAAATATTCTATTACCAGACAGATTCACCTCCCTATGTAGAATTATATTTAGTATTTCCTTCTAAAATCCTACTGTATTTAAAGAAATGTCACAAAAAGACAAAAGTGATTCTAGAATTCAATATCTCACTTAATTTAGATTCTTAGCAAAACTGTTTCAAATTTAATGATTCAAACTTTTAAAATGCTAATCTAAAACTCTATTATAGTTATCTAATTATAGAAAATATTTAATTTCTAGTGGATATCAAAATAATTGATTTAAATTTGCATGTGATTAAAAGCTATTAATGTTGATATTCTTCATTTAAAGTGGTCATAAGTTTTTGGTACCAAAAAAACCTTTTTTACGCAGTCAGATATTTTCAATTTAGATATTCAGAACTACCATAATGGAAGGTTGAGTCGCATGCTGTCTCAATTGTGCAATTGTTCAATTCCCACAAGCTTGGGAAGTATTAGTACTCTGACTTCACAGATAGGAAACAGATGTGAAATTTTTTTTAAATACTGGTTTTATAACTCATTGTTTCAACGCACATTTATCGAGTGCTTGTTTTATATAGACTTTTAGGTGCTTTGAATTAAGCAATAAATAAAAACCAGGATTTTCATTAAGAAGCGTGTGCCCAAAGTTGCACTGTATTTATTGCTGGCAGGATATCAACCTAGCTGTCTATGACTTGACATCCTTGATTTTTGTAGAATGTTACAGCATCTTCCTCTTACTTCCTCCATTGCCAAACAAACAAACAAACCAACAAACAGAAGGTGTCATATGGAATAACTGAAATCAGACCTGTAAAGGGAGTTTTCCTCTATTTTGCTACACCATTAGGTGGGGTTCTTCGGCTTTAAGAGAATAAAGGTCAGCAGTAACCCAATGAGTTGAAAATCTTTATGATTAGACAAGTGGTACCACATAAAACCTCTCATAGTACAGGAACAAGTAGAAGGGATTAAGTTATTTGCTCTCCGAGTATACTTTCCAAAACCTCTTTCTCATACGTTCTTAAGCTCATGTTTGTAATTTGAATGGCAAACTTTTCTAGAAAGTTTCCAATTATAAATCTCATATTTAGTCCTTGAATCATAAAAGCACTTCCTTTTTCTTTCATCTAACTGCTATGTCACTTGAAAGTCTATATGGTTTCTGAAGTGAATATTCTTTGAGACTTCTCATTAATTTTATTCACTTAGCTCAAATTCCATTTGTGAAGTGTTCCAACTATGGAAAAACTTTCCAAAATGGTACTGTAGAGGATAATATTCAGGTAAAGAAAAAGAAAAAACAAGCCTAGTTTGGCTGCGCTCTTAAGTAAATTACCAATATGTTTGTTGTGATCTATTTTTACTACATACAAAGATGTTATAAACCCAAACACCATAAAATGAAAACAAAATAGAAAATATTCTGTGATCTCAACTTTTTTCTTCATCAAAAACTTTTCAGTATGAACAGAACTGTGAGTATCAAAGAAAGGTAAAATTTTTAAATGTTCATATATTAAAATGGTTCATATACTAAAAGCTTAGTTATGTGTTGCAAAGTGTTCCATCTTATATTTCATTTAATTTAACCTTTTAGAAGCCCTAGGAATAACTGCTATTGCTACCTCTTTCATAAATGAAGAAAATGAGATTAAAGAAGTAGGTAACTTGCTATATTCTCAAAAAATGATACTATTAATATTTAATCTTCACAAATACTCATCATGTGATAATAACATTTCAAAAGCAGGTAATGTGAGTTCTGTGACTCAGTGTAAAACCCTAAATATATAGAAAGTTTTATTCATATCTAGTTCCCCATCTGGTTTCACTGTTTTGGCTGAAAAAGCTTCAATATCTTATATATTAGGCCACCAAGATATTTGATTTTCTAGTTCAGAATATGCATTCACTTTAATTAACCTACTCATTCAGCCACTTATTTCTTAATTTACTCACTGTAAATATGATTTATTCTACACATTTGGTATTTTAGAAAGCACTGCCTTGAATTATTAAATTAAATTTAATACAATTTTATCCATTGCTTTCATATTATGAATTTTAATTGAGTGTACATTACTCTTAAAATTTTAATCAAAAATAAAATCATTCTTTTGAACGTATAAAATCATTCCACTATGCAATATCTTTGCCTAAAAGTGTTTTCCATTTGTGACACTTATTACCTAAGTAGATCTGAATCACTTGATAAATTCTTATTTTTAAAAAAAATTTAATCATGCTTTTAGACAATATTCTGAGATATAGAAATTTCTACAAATTTATTTCTCAGGTACAGAAAATACCCTGACAGCTCTCTTTTTAAAATGTTACCATTATAAAAAAGAGATACGATTCTTATCCCTGCTTTTCTCTTCTATTGACAGTAGCTTTTAAAATAATGTAGAAGTTTGCACTAGTGAATGCCTTTGCCTAAAGGTGTATGTTGACATGATGTATTTTTCAAAGGAGCTATTCAATTCAGTTTTGGATAAAAAGGATATGAAGGGAAACAATAAAGGACCGTGCCTGTCCATTCTATTTTCAAATCACTATATAATGATTTGGAATAGTTCTGGGGTTGATAGTAAAAATGTTTCCATTCCTTTCTAATAATACCCATACACCATACACATATTAACACATGAACAAAAACAATTTTATGTGTATATATATATATACATATGTGTATATATATGTATATATATGTATATATATGTATATATATGTATATATATATATTAAGGATAGATTTAAAAGAACAAAAATATTCTTGAAATGATATTCAATAGTTTAAAGGATCTATGGTTTTAAATACCATAATACTTATTGCATCTTGGCTAAGTAGATAATATTTTGTGTCATGATCCCTTCTCTTTCTCCATGAGAATCCTACAATCACAAGTCTTCTGAAGACATCAGCTGTAAAGCTACATTTCATATCCACAGGCACATAGAAGAATGAGAGGTAGAGCCCGCCCAACTGCAAGGATTGTAATTTTATAATATTGTCTACCCTGTTCCTGTCTTTGAGAGCCATAATTAATGCAATGTGTTCATTGACTCCTCTCAGGGGTAAAAAGAGAGATCTAATTGAAACCTTGTAAAGTAGTTACACAAGTGAAATGGAGAGAATACTGTCTTTTATCTCCCAGCCCCACCTTTACATAGTCACAGATTATTAATATTTCATGAAAATGTTGTAAGTCTTTATGCTAATATCACTACAACTGGTGAATTTAGGTCAGCTATGACAATTGAATATTTAATTGTCAATGTTTAATAGAATTTCTTTTCTGGAGTCAGAAACAGTGCATTCTGAAAATGATTCGGCAGTTAGTAAAAGCCATATTATAATTCTCAAACACTTTTGTATCATCACATAAAGTTTAAGGTAAAACAAGTATTTTTATTCTCATGAAGTAACAAGTTCATTCATGAAAAGACAGTAGCAACATCGTAGCTGAAATAGTAAGCCCACCCATTCTTTTTCCACCTTTGTTGTCCTTAGCATCCCTCTTTCTACACTGTGAAAAATTGCACCTGGACATTTAAATTTTAATTAAGAAAGATAGTACTTTTTCTCTCTTTTTCTTTCTCTTTCCCTTTATACACCCTTTTCTTCTGTTATTGTTGCAAAATGTGATAATCTGAACCCTGAGCCTTCCTTATGTTGTCTAACTTAAAAATTATTACCTGTTATTGACTGACTTGCCTCTGATTTAAATGCATCATAACTGGTGGTATCTACTATTAAAGGAACTCCACACAATTACTATAATGTTTATATATTCAATAAATACTCACTAAACTGTTGTGTACCAAATACTAATATGCTTGATGAGTAGTCCTTAGTGTATAAAAGAGACCAAGCTATTCACTTTAAGGGGTTTATCTTTATAACTATAGTTTAATGTTTTAATGAGTATGAATATTAATCCATAGCTTTCAAAAAGTCTGATGATAGGAAAATCCAAGAAATATTACTACATACTCAGGTTTACAGTTACTATCTTTATTTTCCCTAAATAACTATATTAATATAGTATTACTGAGAAGAAAATCAATAGGATTGTGTCACAAATGCTCCCATTGCCCAGCCTGCATCTTTTTTGCCTCATCATTGTGGTACATTTTTGCAAACTTTCAATGGCTAGCATCCGGATCTTTCTGCCTAAGAGTCTCTGATTGTTGAACCTCAAGTGCCTTTGCCCATTTCTCCAGGTAGTATAAGCTTGTATTGTCTACAAAGATAAAGATGCTTAAGATACTTAATCCTTTAGGGGACCTCTCTCTATTTCAATGTTCTATTCTACTAGATGTGTCTCTTAAAATACCTCACAAACCATTGATATGTGAATCATTCCTCAGTGTCAGCTTCTATGATGAACCTTAAGATTTGTTTTTTACAGATGGTTTTTACAAACACTTTTACAAAGTGGTTTTAGAAAGCATATCTGTAGGGAAAAAATCCAAAATTGGATTACTCTGTAACTATATGACTCTAAGATCCTACTATGGTAATAAGTAGGCTAATGATACCCAATAAATGTCATAGCATGGAGATAACCAAGACACATGCCTATGGTAAATTAATGAAGTCAATGGAATGGAAAGCACTGGCTTCTGCAATAAAAAATGTAAAAGCAGGCAAAGAAAATATTACTATTTTGTCACAGGGAAAAATCATAACCACATATTACTTCCATGGAGGTGTACTGCAGAAGAGTTTGCATCCTCTCAATTAATGTTCTAGAAAGAAAGTACAGTTTGCACAACAGCAAACTCCATACTCTTTCCTCAAAAGGTCCTAAAATAATTTATATGGATATACTCCTAAATTAAAAGTTGTTAGACACAAGGTTGACATTGACAGTCTCCCAGGGAAGTCAGAATGCCATTGTTGACCCCAGTTAGAATGCAGGCAGGCTTATGAAGAGCAGGTGTACATGGACTACTGGCCTGCTGTCGTCAAATTGAGGGTGTAGTTATTCATAGCCATTAATACCCACCCTTGGATCTATGGTAATTTCTCAGTCTTCAAATGCATAATTAGGATATATATATATATATATATATATATATATATATATATATATTCGATAGTCTTCTCATATTTTGCAACCTTGCCTGTAGAAAGTACAAGTAAAATCCCCTGAAGCTTCCTCATTCTAAGTGAGCTAGTAAATTAAATTAAAAGCAATATTGCATGGCATTTTAGAATGGAAAGGGACAATAAAATGATAGAGACCAGAGTAGGCAGGAGTGTTGGTTTCTATTTTAACACTATTAATTGACCAGTTTGCATGCTTCCCCCTCACAGAGAAACAAAGAGAATTGAAATTAAAATGAAGCATGAAAAATGATAGCAAGTAGTATAAAGTTAACCCCATGTTATTTCCAATTGTAACTGCTGTGCCAGATGTGTAATGTTACTAGAACAGATCAATGTAGCCTTGCAAATCTGATATACAGTTATTGATCTGGCAAATGTGGCTTTTTTGCTCTCCACTGCTAATCAGGAAAGAGGATTAGCAGCAATTTACATTCAACTGGAATAAATGGTACTGTAAAATTATAGTTCTGCCCCAAAACAATATTACATCTACTGATCTTCAGCGAACATACTTAAAATAAGCCTAAGTCACTTGAGAATTACATAAATTTTCTCACTTGAGAAAATATAACTGATTCCCTATATCAATGTTATTATATTAATTGGCCTAGTTAGTAGAAAGTGCCAAATATGTTGGATGTCATATTCTCCAGAGAGTGAAAGAAAAACTCATACTGTAAATCCCAGATTTATGGACCTTGCAAATGAAGAAAATTCTTAGGGATCAAGTAAACTGAAGCATATCAGGACATTTCCTCCAAATTAAAGGACATAATTAACAGAATTCTTTCACTTGTTGGGCTCATTTGGATGAGAAAAACAGGGCATACACTTGGTAAGACTGCTCTCGTCTGTTTACTGGATAACTCAGAAATATGTTGAGTAGGTCCTAAATAGTTTCAGTCCTATAGTGCAATTTAGATTCCATAATACTAAAGGTATATATACTGGAAAGGCTGTCATCTGATATTTCTAGCATAAAAAATTGTTTATAGCAGAGAATTATTAGCCATTAGAAAGTCAGTTTCTAATATTTACTGAGCTCTAATAGAAACTGAGAGCCTAGAATCAGATATCCAGTGGCTACACTGGTGCAACTAGCCATAAAGCTTGGAATAACCAACCAAGTTCTAAAGTTGTATCGGCACAGAAGAAATCCATCATATGATGGAAATGTTGCATACAATGTTAGACCTTAAACAATTGTGAGACCGTAAGTAAGATATACAATGAAAAGTCCCAGACTTTGAATAATTCTAATTTTCTTGTTTCAAGATCTTTCCCTTACCTCATAGGTATGGCCTGGTATGGAATTTCTCATGTCCAGCTTGTAGACATAACCTGTCCAGATTCAGGGTGAGGTTAGTTGATGTTAGTCAAAAATAGGACTGGTCTCAAAGGACAATAATGAGGGGAAGTCTTCTTAATGGATGGAGATTTGAACAATGCTTTAGGCCATCAGTTTCATGTAGAAGAGGATGCTTGAGTTAAGAGGACTAATCAATTCTTAGGCAGAGGTAAATAACTCAGTTTATTAGTCAAAAACCTATATAAAGCAATACTGAAGGAACAGAGATCTGAGAAAAGCCTGGAAATTGTTCTATGAAAAAGTGAACAAAATGTGAGGAACTTTATGTTCATTGGTAGTGCCCACCAAGAATATTTTCTTCAGAGAAAACATTGACATGTAAGATGGAAAGACTAGTACCATGGTGGTTAGCCAACCTCAAGTCTCTGCCACCTCAGTGCTTCCATAATAATTCCACAAATGGAGTGACTAGGAATGGAGAAATGGATATTACACGTGCCATTCAACATTCCATTGCTGTAACAAAATACCTAACATAAACAATTTAAAGGAGCAAAGATTAATTTGTGCCCCTGCTTTCAAAATTTCAGTCCACAGTGGGTTACATTTCTATAGGCCTGAGGTGAGGCAGAATATCATGGAGGAAAGGCATGGCAAAGAAAAGATGTTCACCTCATGGCAGCCAGAAGTGAATAGGAAATAAGAACTAGGGAGGAAAAGGTCAGAGGCAAGACATAATACCCAAGGTCAGATCCTCATGACCAACTCCTTTCACCTTGTCCCTACCTCGTAAATTCTATTACCTCTCAATGATGCTGTCAAATTTTGCACTCATCAATGGACTAATCCATCTATGAAGAGATTAAGTTAGAGGTTCTTGATGAAATCACTTTCTTTAAGCCCAGCTTTGAATGCAAGAATCACTGTTTCTTAGGTCTATTTTTTTTATTCATTAGGTTTATTGGTACAAAGAAAAGGTTCAAAGGGGAAGGGGAATAAAGGAGTCAGATGAGGGAGAGGAAAGAAAGCAAAGGAAAAGAAAATGAATGATCGAAAAAAAAGAAAAATGGATACAAAGCTTTTCCAAGTCCTACTTATCCTGTTATGTCTACAGTACTATTGAATTCCCCTTGGTTTATGTGTATTCATCATCCTGAATGACTGGAATCCCTGGATTACACATCCTAAACTGATGTCTCTGCTATTATTAAAGAGACCATTTTAACATTCTAATAGTGTGGCAGCTTCTGAGTGATGAGATTTATATGTGACTAAAACATCCCGTGATCAACTCTTTATTTGCTAAATGGATTTCTTACTCCAAGATGATATGATATGGGAACCAGAGAGAATGAATTATTCACTCTATAATCCCAGACCAAGACTAGTGTAATAATCCCTTCAGCTCAATTCCACTTTTGAATGTTCAGATTGTACCTGACTATAAATCTCCCTGTTTCTTGTTTACTTAGAAAACTTTTAATTTCTGTTTCTCCCTTTTGGCATGTAAATATTCTCCATCCTCTGGCCAATTGTATTATCTAGAACTTTCTTTTCCAAGATTCTGTGGGCCATCCCTTTGAAGAAGTCAGTGTTCCTATCTCCTCATCTCTGTGGTTGGTAGAAACCTTACTTGAATAAGTGAAGCATCCGTCCTGCAGGAAGATGGCTTGATCACGGTGATCTACCCTCCCTTTAAGGTTACCATTACTTCTGAACAAAATCACCCACTTGCTTAAAAACTCTCTGGTCTTTTGCTTTAGTGGCAAATAAGTTTTCCCTGCCTATTTTACATGGTCTGTGAAATTTTTCTTTGATTACTCTCAGGAAGTAATATTACCCATGGAACTGAAAAGGAGAAACACAAATATATACCTGGAAAACATAAGAATCTTAGTAAGAATGATTCATTGTTCTTTCCCAATGAAAGAAAGGTAATGTTGAAATCTGGTTGGTTTCTACATGGGATGCTATGGTCTGTTTGTTAAGTAAGATGCAGTCAGGATGGAAAAAAATCACACCAGCATTTTAAACAGGAAAATTTCATTGTAAAATATTAATAGCTACTATAAATTCTAAATGAAGATTTGTTATCTGTAGAACTGAGACAGAGTGAACAAGCAAAGAACTAAGAACTTAGAAGAGACAGACCTTGTTCCCAAGTTGAGATTCAGGCCTCATTAGAGTGAGGGTACCACACAGATATCAGAAGAGCCATGGTGATGAAAGTGTGGGCTTGGACTGCTAGGTAAAAGGTCCGATGGTACTGTTAGAATTTGAATCTGGAAGGTCCCCCTGTGGCAGTTAGGGTAGAGTTCCAACTTGACTGGTATTGATTATGCACATTTCTAGGTTTTTCTGCAAGGATCATGGAGGAATATCCTTGGGGTCTATATTCCTTGTTCCCCTTCTCTGTCACTCTTGCCCTGCTCTGCTTCCCTGCTGCCATGAACTACAGCACGTTGCTCCATGGAGTCCTTCCACCATACTGTCTCTGCTTGGAGCCAGCCAATCATGGACTGAAACCCTGAGCAAATTAAACCTCTCCTCCTTCCTTTACATTGTGGGTTTGGGTATGGGGTCTCTGTAACAGCAAAGCTGACCAAGACACCCCCAGCCCCAACTGCCATGTTAGACAGCTCAGTTTCCAAGAGTGGTGATTTCAGAGGTGATGTGAACCTTAAGAATGGGCCTAGTTGGAGGAATATGTCACTGTGGGACTGTCCTCAAAGGGACTATTTCATCTGTGTTGCCTTTCTCTCTCTGTCTCCTTTCTTCTCTCCTTCTTGGCCACCCTGAGCTGAGCAGCTTTGGTCCAGCACTTGATCTTCACAATGATATTTTGCCTCACCAGGCATCTAAAAGCAATAGAGGCAGCAGACTGTGGACAGAAACTTCTCCAATTGGGAACCAAAAGAAATCATTTTTTTCCCTTAAATTCATTTTCTTATATATTTTGTCAGGCACGAAAAGCTGCTTAACACAAGTGGTAAAAATTACTAAAGGTGTTAAGTGACCAAGTGTCAGACATACTGATTTCGTGGTCGCTGCAGTAATAGGGCATAAAAGTACACTCATACTGAGGAAGGAAGGCCCTTTCTGTAGCTACTATCTTGCAGTGTAGTGTCCTTTCCATGCCCCTCATTAACAAAATTCAACATTTCATCAACTAGCAAAGAAAGAAAATAGAGTATTAAATTTTAGGAACACATAGCAAAGTAAGAAAGGTGAATTTAAGAAGTCAAATTGTCATTATTTGCAGATGACATGATACTGTATGTAGAAGACCCCAAGAACTCCACCAAAAGTCTTCTAGACTTAATAACCAAATTCAGT
>NW_004624738.1:16363578-16378885 GCF_000247695.1 Heterocephalus glaber | reverse complement strand
GTTTTGTTTAATGTCATCTGTGCTCTCTCCTGTTTCTTCATTGACTCCAATCAGTCTTATGTTATTCTTCTTTGCATCATCTAGCAGCTTCTGGATTGATTTCTCATGTTCCCTTATAATTTTGAAGCAATTTTTCTTTTCCTGGTCAGTAATTGCAATCTTATCTTCTATACCTGAAATTCTGTCCTTACATTGGCTCATTCTGCCATGTAGACTTTCAGTGGAGTTTTTCATCTTCTGGAAATCTATTTGCATCTTTTTCATGGATTCCATTTGTTTCCTATGTTGGGATTCCATCATGTTCCTCAGCTCCTCTCTAGATTTATTAATCATGTCTTGCTCTGTGAGCACAATCTCTGCTGTTATCTGAGAAATTATATCTGATTTCATTTTTTCCAGATCCTCTTTTGTTGCCAGTTCAGTGGGTCCAGGTGGTTGAGTATCAGAGTGTTACATCTCATTTCCCTTTATGGTTGCTGTAGGTGATCTGGAAGTCTGGTTTTGAGACTTATTTACATGTTTTCTCCTTTCAACTGGGCGGCGGAGGGGGGGGGTGGCTGTTGGCACCTGCAGGAATTACCTCCTCTGAGCTGGGAGAAGTGGGACAGGGGCTGGGAATGGCAATAGGGATGGTGGCCCAGAAGCCCCTTCCTCTGGGCTGGGAGCTGTGAGACAGAAGATGGCCCAAAAGCCCTTTCCTCTGGGCTGGGAGCAGTGGGAGGGATGGTGACTGGGAAGCCCCTTCCTCTGGACCAGGGGCAGTGGGACAGTGGCTCAGAAGCCCCTACTTCTGGGCCGAGAATGGCGGGAGGGATGGTGGCCGGGAAGCCCCTTCCTCTGGGCCAGGAGCGGCAGGATCTGTTGTTACCAAAATAAATCTTCCTCTAAGCACTACTTCTGATACAATTTCATAAGTTTTGGTGTACTTTGGATTTGTTCACATTTATATCTAAATATTTTTTAATTTCCCCTTGTGATTTCTTCTTTGCCCAGTAGTTGCTTAGGAGACTATATTTGACTTCTACATTTTTTATTGTTTTTAAAATTTATTTGATTCTTGATTTTTAAAGTTTTATTCTAAGAGAAACTATCCTGTATGATTTCTAGCCTTTTCTAATGTACTGATGTTTCTTCTATGACATGATGTATGATCAGTATTGCATATGTTCCATGTACACTTGAGAAGAATATATATCTGTTCTCACTGAGTCAATCTATAGCTATTCTATAGATATTCATTAAATTTGTGTTTTACAGTGTTGTTTAAATCCTGTTTCCTTATTGATTTTCTAATTGTATAAATTTTTGAAACTATTATTTTTTATTTTATGAAAACATAAAACAAAATTTAATAACAAAGCAATAAGAAATTAACAATAGTTAAATACACTGTGCATCACTGTCTTCAAAGCAGTTATCCAGAGTATATTCTTATTAAAAAGAATTTGTCCTAGAACAATGCTGAATATTTCTCAGGAATAAAATCTCTCTCTCTCTCCCTCTCTCTCTCTCTCTCTCTCTCTCTCTCTCTCTCTCTCTCTCTCTCTCTCTCTCTCTCTCTCTCTCTCTCTCTATATATATATATTTCTCGTGTATATAGTATACATGTATCTTGAACTTTGTCAGAAGAGTGAATCATTTACATGAGACTCAGATCTGTCCTGTGGCTTCCTAGGCTAGGCTTTAGTGATGTTAAACATTAGCTAACTCAACAAGTCTGTATTTCCATACTCTGAGTATTCAAATAAATAGTTTGGCCTTTGCTGAGTTCCGGGGAGGTAACTTCTAAATCCTTAGAATGTTCTGCCTGATACAAACATCTCTGTTCACCTGGGAGCCTTGCTCCATGCCAGACAGCTGATGCTGATACTGATACTGATACTCAGGGTGGGCTTCTTGTGTTACGCAGAATCAGGTTTCTCTCCAGAGAGACTACTGACACAGTAGCCACACAGTGGTCAGGCATCCCTTAGTGCTATCCAATAAAAAGCAGTACATCAAAGCTTAGGTGAACTTTTCTCATTAGCAGTGTCTTCTTCATATTGTTACCCATTCTTTCCAGGGAAAAATACGTGTAGTATACCTGACTTCAGTGGGACATGCAAGCTGGCAATTTCTGCTTGATGTCTCTTGGACATTCCTTCATGCACACTATAAATCCAAACCCTGAAACTCTGAGTATAATATATTTGTGTAATTCTGTGAGTAACTCTAGAAAATCTCTAAATCTAGGGAAGGTTTTTTTTTCTTCTCTCAAACATAGAATCTGATTGATTAGAAGAATAAGGAGGAGCTTCTGATCATGTGGCTATTTTAGTTTAAAGTATCTTATTACCTTTGCATAAGTGGCTCAAATTTTGGAAATTGTATAAGTTCAATTTTAATATTCCTTAGTCTAATCTCTTACAGAATTTTCTTGATTTTTATTGATTACATTAGCTTGACACTGAATTAATTTAAATGATGAATCTTAGTCTATATAAAAACTGTTGTGTTCTTCAGGACAGATTTGACGAGACCCACATTAGCTTCTTATATTTCACTGTATTGAAGGTCAAAATATTTCCACAAATCTAGCATTATTACTATGATTATTAGTGTTAGTAGTATGATTAGGAGCATTATTAGTATTAGTATGATTATTAGTATTATAGCTATAATTATTAGTATTATTAGTATGATTTATATTATTAGTAGTATGAGGGTTAGCTTTATTAGTAGCAAAGAAAATGCTGTCCCTGAGTGATGAAACTGGGGTGTAGAGAACAAGCCCACCCCTGGAATTGCTCCTCTACCATATGCTCTCAATTTAATTTTTTGTAACCTGCTGCCTATATCTCTTGTTACTTCATGTGAGAGAATCCATTACAAACAAGGTCCCAATATAAATGTAAAGAGAACATCTCTGAATCTGGTCACACAAGAAACTTAAAGGTTTTGAAATTTATATTCTTTGTAAAAAAAAAAAAGTCACATGTGTCTAACACAAAACTATTTTTCCCATACCAAAACCTAAATGATTGTCAGAAAGTATTTTGAAAGTGTTCTCAGAGCTTCAGTTTTTGTTAACAATAGAACAATTTAATTGCTTCATTATATTCTAATCCAACTTCTGCCATAGATATGAAAAGATTTAAACATGATGACAAATACCATTTAACTATTATGAGTAATTCTCTTTATTAGCCTTTAAATTAATGTGTGCTGTCACTGGATTCAGTAGCTGTTTGCTATTTGTGAAAGCCAGAGATTAATAAACTTGAAAGAATAGATTTATTCTCTGGCCTCACTAGCTGAATAAAAACATTAAAGGCTGAATGTTGAATTCATTGTTGACAATTAATTCCCCTGGCTAATGCATGTGTTGTGGACATGTCATGAGTCCAAATGGTCAGCGCTCACATAGGTCCCCAATATCAGCTGTGTAAGCAATGTTAAAGCATGGCTCAAAACATTCACCATGTATTCAGCTGATGGAGCAAGAGACTGAGGTTGATCGTAGAGATGAAAGCAATCTTTTAACTGTAATTCCCCACCTGTTATTTATTGGAGAAATAAATAACTTCGAGTGGCCTCTATCTGATCCCCTACCACTCAAAACTTATTTCCTATCAGGCCTGTACACGCTACTTAACAACAGCTGGAATAAGTAATGACAGATGATCTTTTTTTAAAAAAGCAATGAATAGCACAAGATTTAATATGAAAAGCAACATGACACAAATAAAATTTAATGAAAACTTATCGAGACTAGCTTGCAGCAACATGTGGTAAATTATTTTAGAGATATATGACTTTCTGAAACAAGTAGTTTTAAGTTCTTGTGAACATAGTTAATAGAAGGATCCTCAAACAGTTCTCCTGTCCAAACAGATGTCTGTATCTTTGGTCAGTAATGTAGGCGTGAAATGTTGCTGTACTAGAGAATAAGAATAGACAAGAACAGATAAAGCTCTCTAGTATGGCAGATTTAAAAATATTTTGTGAAACTAAGCATTGTTCAGAATAGGATTTTGCAAAAGTTTGGCCCACAGGCCAAATTTGTCCTTCTGACTGTTGTCATAAATAGCTTCATTGAAACATAGCCATATTGTTCATTTTATATTTATTTATGGTGACTTTTATACTGCAATGACAATGTTAAGAAGTTTCAGCTGAGCCCAAATACCCACAAAGTCTGTCTCTCCTTTTTCAGGAAAAAAAAAAAATCTGGCCCTGGTCTGGATTTTGTAGATCACATCAAAATGCACCCACCCACACTTGCTGTACCCAATGACAATAATCAAGACTCATACAATTTGAGACTTTAGAAGTATTTATAAACTAGAGATCTTTTGGTGAGCTTCTAGAAAAAATTTATACCACTCCATAGATGAGAAAAATCTTCCATTCCTCTCAGAATATTTGGATAGGCTTAATAAATTTGTAATAGACTAACAATAAAAAGCATGCAGATTTATAAATGTGCATCAGCTCTAGAGGAAGGAGTGGGCATCACAGGACAATGATTACCCAATAATCTACGGAGATTCATTACCTTATAACCCTTCTTCATGGGTGAAAGGGAAGCAAGATGTATTGGTTATTTAGAGGGTGTAATAAATGACTTGTAGGGGAAATAAATAGACCCAAAACATATACAATAATTTGTGAACTCCTAGTAATCTCAAGGAGGTACTCTTAGAAGAACAGATGAAAAAATCTGTCTGAGTAGTCTTTCTCTTCTCTTGGTTAGCTATTTGGTGAGATTTGTAAGGTAAGGATTTAAGATAACTATATTTCCTCAATCATGTAAAGAATGTCAGAGAAAGTTTCTCTTGGAGCTTTATTTGTAATTGAGATATAGTCGAGCAAGGAATGTCAGAGAGACATTAGTTCCACAACTATTTTTCCAGTTCAATATGTCAAAATTCCACAGTCCTGGGTATGGTTTCTAAGCTCCAGCACCATCTCTAACATTATCAGTTTCCTACTGTAGTTCAGAGTAAGAACTGGAATTCGAAGAGAAACATGTCATTAAATCAGCTTGCATGCTTGTATAAAGCATGTTTAGTCAACACATAATTATACAAACAGTTATTTAAAGATGGTATGTACGAAAGGACCCGAGTTTGATACCCAGTACCAAAAAATAAACAAATAAAAATAAAAAAATAAAGATGGCATATAACAATGATTCAACTGCCATGAGAGTTAGAACTTTGGCATTGGTTTGGGATGGTGATTTTATTGTGGATCCAAATCCATCTGCTCATCAATATTCAGAAGGTAGCAGCTAGTGGGAAGAAAGTTGGGTTTAATCCAGGGTCAGTCCTCTGAGAATATGAGTGGAGTTATTTTCCTTCAAAAAAAGCCCATCTCAGGTACACAAAATGGCTTTTATAAGGAGGGAAAGTAAGTGTAATCAGCATTGGACAGGAAGACTGTGCTGGGAAGAGTCTTCATCATCTAGACTGTGTGTCTCCTTCCTTTTTGCTTTCCCTGGAACATCGTCATCAACCACAACTTCCTGGGGCTGGTTAGTTAACCCTCACAGCAATTTATATGGTTCATGTTACTTAATGTACAGCACGAAGAATGAGGAGAGTCATTGCTCATTCTGGTGTTAGCTGAAGGCTACCAGAGGTTCTGAGTTCTATAAATCTAGATGAGTATTATTCAGTAGTTAACATCTTAGCCACGTGGGTGTGGCTTTTTCTTAGACTTTATAATGCTGTACAAAGTGAGTGGAAGCAATAGTAATTCTGTCAAGAACAACACAAAAAGGGAAAGTCATTGTCACTGTTGCAACAAGGATGAGAAAGTTGCCTGGAGGTTGAGTAGGAGGTAGATGGTGTGTGTGTCAGATAAGATGGTCATCATGCATACATTTGGCCCTGGGATGGAAGGAGATGGATAACATCAAAGGAGAAAGGCTGTGTGAAATACAATTTTAAAAATTAAGAAACTAAGGAAAAGAAAGACACATCAAAAGCATGACTAGACAGTTCTAAAAAATTATCTCCAAAATACCCTCTTAGTAGGGGCTCCCAAAGTTTAAATTCTAATTTTTTGCTATAATGCCCCAGCAGTCATGCTATTTCAGACCAGGAGAAAGCACAGCTGTATGAACAGAACTGTGCCAAGAGAGATAGATCCAGTAATGGTGACCATGCAATGCTGATGGTGAACTTGGTGGCATATTGAAGAGACTTCTTATGGTACTGCAACAAAAGAAACAGGCTTTGAGTGTCTTTTGGTCATTTAACCAATGTGTGCTTGTTATCTCTGGCAGGGGTTTCATTAATGATTTAAAGTGAATAGAAGCCCTTTGGAGACTCCAGAGAAGAGAGTGGGCCTAAAATCTCCCTATGGCCTTATTACTGGGTTTGGGGTTCTGGAGTCTCCTTCTGGAGGTGGTTTCTGGATTCTTTCTGTCCTGAGTAAGAGAATGGGTGAAGACAAGCCCAAATGTAGCAAAAATTTATTAAAGGTAGGGAAAGAAACAGTCTCTGCAGTGTGAGTTTGGGCCAAGTAAAAGTAGGAAAGAAAGTGAACCCTATAGCATGAGGGTAGGCCACTGTGCAAAAGAGAACACAGTGACAAAAACTCACTGTAGATTGAGCTTTGTGTATCATCCACTCCTCAGACTGATGTCAGGACTAGGCCATCCTATGGAAGACCTGCTAGGGTTCTTGGCAGAAGTCTACATGTAGGGTTCAAATACCTGTTCTGTGCATGTGTTCTAGGATTTTGTCAAACGCTTTTCCACCCAGTTTTAGCCATGTCCTACTTCCTGTCTCAGCCACCTTGAAAAAAACGCTATACAATAATTGTTCAAAGAAGAATCTTTCTGCTTAATCCATGTTCCAACCTCTAAGATATATTCAGTAATGAAAATAGTCACCATTGCATCTTGAATCAAATGCCTTATTAGCCCCCAACTCTCCTCCTACTCTCCTCCAAAGATTTGTTGCCTGAAACAGTTACTTGAATAATTCAATGGATGAGATTGTAAAAAAAATATTAAATATCTGTGAGGAACAAGGAAATAACTACAATGCTAATACGAGCTATTGGCCTTTCTTTTCTTCCTTCCAGGTCAAGCAGTCTTAGCTGGTATATTTTGAAGGGAAGCTTCCCCAAAGTGATTATATTCTTCAGGTAATCATGACCTTATTTTAGAAAGATGATATTGCTCTATAATTCTCTTGGCACCAGGTCCCTCCTTGCTAAAAGAGGAACTTTGCTCAGATTAATTTTTATGAGTGGACAGAGTAGGCCAGCACAGAATTGAGGTTTGATAACAAAATCTCTGTCTAAACCATGGTATCATAATTTCAAATATAGAAAAACTAGTAAAATGCAATAATGAAATACAGCAAAATGATCCATCTATTCTGTCTACTGAACACAAAATCAGATCAGTGTCCATGTATCCTCTGTTGAATCATGTCTTTTATCTAGCCTTGTTTACTCATCAATTTGAGCTTTCTTAGGAAACCTTCAAACTTATTGCTAAGCAAGTGGTTTCTCATATACATCTCCTTTCCCAGACTCCACATCTGCTTTCTCCTCTGCCTTCATAGTTTTAAGCCATACTTTGCCTGAATCTTTTTTTTTTACATCATAAGTCCTATCATTTTTCTGAAAGTATTTTATTTTTGTTGTACATCAAAGTATAAAAATATAAACTATTGCATTGGTTTTGATTATCAAAAATCTGTCCATCTGGACTTTATGAAAGGGACTATGACTATTTTAGCTTAGAAAATGTCTTACATTTTTTTAAAACCTCAGTTTTGAGATTGCTTCTGATTGCTTCTAGATTATAGGCAGGTCTAAATTTTCTCAGTACAACCTATATGTCTTCATTGCTTAAGGCCATCATAAAAATTACCACAAGTGGAATGTCTTTAAATAATAGCAATATAGTCTCTCATAGTTCAGGAATTCAAAGTCCAAAATCAGGGAGCCAGCATTCCCAATATTTTCTTTGAATATTTTTGGAGAGGGTGAGTCCCTCTTTTACTATTTCATCATGGTTGTGAGCAAGGTTTAGAATTACTTGGTTACAAATGCATTATTCCCATCTCTGCCTACTATCACATGGCCTTCTCCCTGGGTGCCTTTCTTCATTTTTCCTCTGCAAATGTCTGTCTCTTCACTTGGTATTCTCCTTCATGTTTGTGTGTGTCCATATTTCCTCATCTTATAAGGACACTGATCATTAGATTAGACACTACTTTAGTAGAAAATGTTCTCTTTTATCTCCACTACATCTGCAAAGTTCTTGATAGAGTGAAATTTATAGGTGCCAAGGATCAGGATCTCAGTATATCTTTTAAAAGATACAATTAAAACCATAACATTGTACATCATTACTTTTTTCAAAGTAGTTCTGATATTGAGCAAGAGTTCACTGCCCAATGAGCATAGAAGCCAATACTAAAACACAATTTCTTTTTTCAAAAAGAGCTTTATTGTTTATTCACCTGGCAAGGAGGGTGGGGATGGTAAGCTCAGATTTGGCTCCTTGATTCACCAATATCAAGGGAATTTTTAGGAAAGAAAAAGGGAAAACTTGCTTGTAGATTTGATCACAAGAAGGGAAGTTTTTGTGTTCTTTTGTGCAGGTATAGACAGCCATCATGCCTCCTGATGGGTGGCAGGCTTTCTTTGGGGGAAGTTCTATGTCCTGCTTCAGGGTTTTTGACCTTGTGAGATCCAGAGGTCATTGCTTGGATGGACTGGCTTCTGTGCATGCCCATTTCTGAATAGTGGATTTCAAACCAACTTTAGGGATATTCTGGGGGATTTTTCCAGAAAATAATTTAAATACATTGTTATTTAAAGAACTTCTGTCCTGGTGTATATGGGCCTTAGTTGATTTCAGTTCCAATGGCTCTTTTGATTTATTTTAGTTTTTAATAGGTCAGTGGTAAATACAATACAACAATTTTGAGCCCTCCCTTTTTTTAACCTTCACCAAATAAAAGGTTCTCAGAAAATTGAAGCCATTTTCCCTAGCACTGGTGCAGTAAATTGGTATGTTGAACATAAGTCCAATTTTATCTTCTTGTAACTTTAGTAAATGTTCAAAGTTTAATTGTATTCTCTCTTCACATTTATTTATAAGATTATATCAAATATTCAAGACATAGAAAATATGAGTACTACATGATCTCACTCACATGTAGAATTTTTAAAAGTTAATCTTATAAATAGAGTAGAATTGTGGTTACTATTTAACAGATGAGACTAAATGAAGCAGGTTGGGAGGATATTAGCCAAAGGGGACAAAATTTCTGTTAGGAGAAATAAGTTCAAAGATTTATTATGCAACATGGTGACTCTAGTTAATATTATATTATATTCTTGGAGTCTCCTAAGAAAGTGCTAAGTGTTCTTACCACAAAAATGGCAAAGATGTAGGTTAATAGGTTTGTTGGTTGGCTTGACAAGATCACTTGCAAAGTATATATGTTTCAATTGACCATGTTGCATAAAATAAATATATACAATTTTGTCTGTCAATTTCAAAATAATGAAAAAATTTAAGAAAGATTTTCTACTTGAAATTATACAAGTTTTTAATTTTACTAGACCTGCTTCCAAAGAGCTTAGCTAAGTAATCTGATTTTATTCAGCTTTACTCTATTTTCATGTAACTTTTTACTTCCTTTGTTACTTTTTCTCTGTCTCCATTTCCCCAAGTAATCTTTTATTCCAGATGTTAAAATAAAAATATGGGAAAACATTGTATATGTAACTTTTTGCTTGTTCTAACTGATGAAGCTAATGAGAAAGGAAATTATATTAGATTCTCTTTTAATTATATTAGATTCTCTTTTTTATAAGTACTAAGAGAATGTGGTCAGCACTAGGTGAATTCTGGGAATGTTAGTCTAGGTAAATGAAAGGCAATGCTAGAGAATTCCAAATGAGTGCATTTTAGGAGCTCCTGAGGCCCACCAGAAACATGTACTATGTCAGTGTTAAGAAAAAACAAATATATCCAAGACATTTGTTAAAGCTATTAAGGAAAACTCCAGTATGATTTTGAGGAAGAAAACATGTTCAAACAATTTCAGAGGTCTACTACAGTGAGTGTTTTATAGTTGAAGAGAGAGATCAAGTTTAACTACCAGTATAACAAGGATAAGGAGGAATTTAGAGCCAAACAGCCAGGTTAAGAGGGCAAAATGGATGGAGATTTACTAAGAGAAAATATCAAAGCTAAGATTATGAGGATATTTGCTAGAAATACTCTATATAATATCACAGGTGAGAAATAATTAATTGGATCAGACATCAAGGGAGGTGGATTTTCACTCATGTAATACAAGAAAATTCTTTCTAAAATTAGAATAAATGATCCAAGGCTCATTTCTAAAATGAGGCTAAAAGAGTCCAAGGTAAAATCTGTAAAAAGAAAAAAAGGAGCTCAGAGGAACCTACCTTAAGATTTGTCAAAGGGAAAATCTTTGTCAACAGTGTCCATGAAATATTTTCCAGAAACATGATGGAACCAAGACTTACAAAGAAGAACTTGAAGGGTATGACTTGTGTCTGCTATCCTGTCTGAACTGATAAGCATTAATAATATTCAAAAATTGTTTTCCTATTTGAGCAAAAAGGAAAAGATAATATAATAATCAGCAAGGTTGGCTTCTGACACTGAGTATGCATAACTATATCTTCACACATGGAGAACCCACATAGCCAGTCATGAATGTTCTGGTTAATATCTGCTATCCTGAATGTTGGGAGCAGCATATAAAAGGGGACCTATCTCTGATTATCAATCTACACATAAACTGATGAGTTAACACAGAAAAAATATATAACCAAATATATTTTTTGCTAATCTCAGTCCTCTGCTCTCTAAGCCCACTTGTGAAGCCAATCCATTATGTGATACCTACAAATCCTATAATTATTTTGCTTAAATTTTGTGCAGTTGAATTCTTACTTTTCATTATTCATGGCCAGAACTCAGAGGAGTAATTGTATTTTACTTGTTTGAGTCCACAAATGGGTAACCAGAGGCTTTGAGTAACTTCTGGAGAATAAGCCTGCCTGACAATGACTCCAGAAAGAGGCACTGGGGGACTTGCAGGGCAGAGAAGGCAGGTGACATGACACTGCATCATAGAACACCTATCCCTGAGGTCCATTCCTTGGATTCATTCTGGATAATGACTTCAGCTTAGCAATTCTGCACCAAGTATAATAAGAAGATGGACTAGAAACTGCTCAGGCATTCATTTTTTTTCCAGAATCATATAATATATTCATGCTGAAACAAGAATGAGTGATTTTAATTAAGCATTATAAATTTCTTCCTGTTGAAGTGAGTGAAACTGGTCATACTTTAATGTTTGGCAAGCCCATAGGGAGAACTGCAAGTTCCTATGGTTTTGAACAAGGGCTAAAACATAAAACTATACACTCGGAAATCTTTTGTTGACTAAATCAAAATTTATCACAGGCAAAATAGTAGTGATATGGTGGAGATAAATCAAAGTTATAAAAATTGTATAAGCAAGAACACATGACTTAATGAGAGAAATAAGTATCAGGGAATATTGTATAATCCATATATCCACAAGTAACAGTAGGAACACTGTCAACACCTAAAAAGAAAGTTGTAATAATATTGGAGAATCTTTTGTCAAGTTGGTAGAAGTAGATATATACAGGTGTGATATAGCTGCTGAAATTCTCACTTGAACAAGATAAATTGTAAATCAATAAATCAGTGAATATATCAAATCAGTAAGAGTACCATCTTTTAGAAGAAAGAGTCAACATCTTCTATCCTGTCAAAGTGCATTCAAATCACTAAACTTCTTGTGCTTTCTGTGAGAAAATGTAACAGGAATAGTTTAAAATTCAAATGGATTGTCTGTACTATACATGTTGTGAGGATTTGCAAGGCATATACAAAAGTCACTGCATTTGATGACAAGGACCTTACAAGATGTTCAGGAGCCTTTCATTCAGACAAAGCAAGAAAATTAAGAATGCCAGTGGGGAAATGGAGTAAGAAGAGGGAGTATATAAAGCATGGCAGGTAAAGTCCTAGATCCAGCAAGAGGAGCAGAGAATGAGCATCTGTGGATTTTTGAGGGAAAAATAAAACAGAAGGAAGAATAAATAGAAATACATAATAGTAGAAATGAATATCATGATGTTTTCTTACAATAAATGGAATGTTAATCTTTGAAGTAAGGTATGATAGCTTTTCATTTCTTTGAATCAAAATTTGTTGTAAAATTGAAATATTTACTATATAGAGAAATGAATATCAGAAATATTCAAGCAAACTTGCACAAGGTGAGAAAGTGTCCATATTATATATCATACATATAACGAAACAGAAAAATACTAAAAATTTTAAAAAAGGATTATGAACTATAAAGAAAGTTATGATGGTTATTGAAATCCTGAGCAAATACACTGAATGAATTAATGTCAATAAATTATAAAATGTGTATATGATGTAAATTTTCTAAAAATAAATGTGTATGATGAAATTATGTGAAGAAGAAGTAGAAACTCTGAATGGACCACCCCCAATGCCAAGGAGCAGAGCTGTCCCCAGCACAGAGGAGGTAAACCTTCTGGGCCACCGTACCACCACCCCAAGGGCTGAGGAGGTGAGCCACCAGGACACTTGTCCCCCACATCTTTGAAATTAGAAAACACATAAGCAAGTCTCAAAACCAGACTCCCACATCACCTAAAGCAACCCCAAAGGAAAACGAGATGGAACAATCTGATACTCAACCACCTGGACTCCCTGAACTGGCAACAAAAGAAAATCTGGAAAAAATTAAATCAGAAATAATTAATCAGATAACAATAGAGTTTGTACCCATAGTGCAAGACATGATTAATAAATCTAAAGAGGACATGGATAAAAAAATAGAGAAGTTGAGGAATATGAGGCAATCCCAACATAGGAAATGAAAGAAATCCATAACAGATGCAAACAGATTTCAAGGAGATTAAAAACTCCATTGAAAGTTTACACAGCAAAATGAGCCAATATGAGGACAGAATTTTAGATACAGAAGATAAAATTGCAATTAGTGACCAGTAAAAGAAAAATTTCTTGAAAATAGTAAGGGACCATGAGAAATCAATCCAGAAGCTGCAAGATGATGCAAAGAAGAATAACATAAGACTGGTTGGAGTCAATGAAGAAACAGGAGAGAGTTCAGATGACATAAAAATCTTTTCACAGAAGTGATGGCAGAAAACATCCCAAGCAGGGGGAAAGAACTGAAATATAGATAAGTGAGGCATATAGGACTCCAACTAACCTTGATCAAAAAAATCTACACATAGGTATATAAGAGTTAAGATTGCAGAAACCCAACCAAAGAACAAAATTCTATAAGCACAGAAAAGAAACAAATCACATACAAAGGAAAGTCCATCAGAATCACAGCAGACTTCTCGACTCAAACCCTCAAGGCAAGAAGAGCTTGGAATGATGTATTTCAACCCTTAAAGGAAAACAGCCTCCAACTCAGATTGATGTACAATGCAAAATTATCTTTCAAAATCAATGGTGAAATAAGATACTTTCATGACAAACAGCACCTTAGGAACTTCATGAAAACCAAACCAGCACTCCAAAAAATTTTAGACAATATCCTAGGAAGAGACAACAAAAATCACAACTCCAGGAAGCCTAGCAGAATGAATCCACTGGCCACGACAAGAAATTAAAGGCAAAGGGGGAAAATCCAACAAAATAAAAGGTCATGACAATGATAAGTCAATACATATCAATTATGACCATCACTGTTAATGGTTTCAATTCACCAATCAAAAGGAATAGACTAGCAGAATGAGTCTAGAAGCAAGATTCAACAATAGGCTGCATACAAGAAATATACTTAATTCAAAAAGAAATTCATAGACTGAAACTTAAAGGGTTTAAAACAATACTCCGTGTGACAGGAACCCAAAGAAAAGCAGGAGTAGCTATCCTCTTGGCAGATCAAGTGGATTTCAAACCAACACTGATGAAGAGAGACGAAGAAGGACACTACATCCTTGTAAAGGGAACAATCCAAGAGGAAGAGATGACAATCATAAACATATATACACCAAACACCAGTGTGCCCAACTATATAAAACAAACACTAATGGACATGAAAAATCAAATAAGCACTAATACAATAACAGTGGGGGACCACAATCCCCCACTGTCACAAATAGATCAACTAGACAAAAAATAAACAACAAAATACCAGAACTAAATCCAACTCTTAAACAAATGAACTTAACAGATGTTTACAGAATCTTCCACTTCACCAAATCAGAATACACATTCTTTTCAGCTGCACATAGGTTGTTCTCTAAAAGAGACCACATACTCACTCATAGAACATGTTTAAGTAAGTGCAAAGGAATTGATGATATCCTCTGTATATTATCAGACCATAGTGTGGTAAAATTGGAGATCAATAGCAAAAGAAACCACAAGAATTTCATAAACATACACAAATTCAACAACAAACTTCTGAATAACCAATGGGTCACAAAGGAAATTAAAGAAGAAATAAGACAGTTTCTACAATTAAATAACAATGACAATACTACATATTGGAAGATATGTGACAAAATGAAAACAGTCTTATGAGGGAAATTCATGGCAGTGAATACTCATATTAGGAAAACAGAGCAATCCCAATTAAACAATCTGATGCTGAAGCTCAAGATTCTAGAAAAAGAAGAGCAGAACAAACCCAAAGCTCATACAAGGGAGGAAATTATAAAGATCAGAGCAGAAATTAATGCAATGGAGACTAAGAGAACAATACAAAAATCAATGAAGTCAAGAGTTGGTTTTCCCAAGAATAAACAAAATCAACAAACCCTTAGCCTAACTTATCAGAAAAAGGAAAGAAAAGCCCAAATCCATGCAATTGGGAATGAAAAGAATGAAATTACAATGGACCCAGCAGAAATCCAGAGGATCATCAATACTTACTTCTACAAGCTATGTGACAATAAGATGGAAAACACAGAAGAAAAGGACAGATTCCTAGATAGGTATGAATTACCAACGTTGAACGTAGAAGACCTAAAAATTCTAAACGATCCAATATCAATCAATGAAATTGAAAATGTAATTTTAAAATTGTGAACAAAGAAAATCCCAGGTCCTGATGGCTCTGCTGCTGAATTCTACAGACATTTAGAGAGGAATTACTGCCACTACTGTTTGAACTCTTCAAAAATTGAAAGGGAAGCAATACTCCTGAATTCATTCCTGGAAGCAAGTATCACCTTGATCCCCAAA
>NW_004624738.1:16333184-16361164 GCF_000247695.1 Heterocephalus glaber | reverse complement strand
AAAGTCTTTGTAAATAGAGAGGGGTAGAGGGGTTGAAGGGAGGGCAGGGGGAGGGTGAAAAATAAGAACCAAGAGAGATTATGTAAAAGTGCAAATTTCCAATGATGAATGTCATTATATCGTATACCTAAAATGCACCTATAAAATTATTTTTTTAAAAAAGAAACTGTGAATGGACTTATCGGATTAAATAAATGGAAAGTTAGTGAAAATATCATCTTTTTTCCTACTCTTTTTCTTGTTTGTTTGTTTGTTTTGTTTTGAGAATATCTCCTTTGTAGTCTAAGCTGGCCTTGAACTCACTCTGAAGTAAATGCTGGCCTCTCATCGCCCATGTGCTGGGTTTACAGGCAGGCTCCACCACACCCGTCTCTACCTAGTCTCTAATCTTTGGTCTAGATCATAATTCAGGCAAGTTTTATCAAGTTCCCAAAGTCTTTTTGTCTGACCCTCACAAACTCTCAGAGAAAAAAAGAAAAGTTATCCAACTTATTTTATAAGATTCATATGACTAAAATGGCAAAACAGGACAGAGTACAATAAAAAGGAAATTATAGGTCAATTCCAATTACAAACATAGAAGCAAAACCTTAAATATAGCAAATTCTATTTATAAATTGAATCTAACAATGTAAGCACATTTTACCTATGAGGTATGAAAAGCAGTTATCTGCAAAGTTCTTTAAAAATGTAAGGATGCATATTTTAACTCAAAAAAAAAGGTCTCAAAATAAATTGTGTTTCTACTCATTAACAATTGAAAAAATTTAAAAACCTCTGAGAAAGAAAATTTGTTTATCAAAACCTTATAGCAGGCCCCATACTTATCAGGGATTACTTAGAGGCTTTCCTATTGACAATAGGAATAAGAAAAAAATATCTACTTTCAATTTTGGTCATGTGCATTTAAAGTTTGTTTTATTATATACATTTTTTTGTCCTTCTAAAACTCCTACTAGACTCAGGCTGAAATTTACATTATGTACTTGTGCTTTTTAAAAAATTAATTTTATTGGTACATTTTAGTTATACAATATTCATCATTGACATTCATCATTGCAGATTTGTACCTTTACATAATATATCTTCTTATTTTTTCCCGTTCCCCTGCCTTCCCTTCAACGCCTCTACCCCTCTCTATTTACAAAGACTTTGTTTCCATTTTTTCATTTTCTCAAGTTAATTCCATTCCCTTCTTTCCTTTCCCCTACTCCTCCCCTTTCCCCTTCCCCTTTGGACCTTTTCTTCCCATTTCATATTTCCTATTATACATTTTGAGCCTTATTTACATTTTCAGTTTCTCACACCAGAGAAACTATGGTATTTACACGTGTGTCCTATTTATTTCACTTAAGAGTATGGCCTCAGTGTGCATCGATTTATCTATAAATGTCTCTAGTTTCTCATCCTTTATGGCTGAGTAGTGCTCCATTTTATAAAAAAAAAAAAAACACATTTTCTTTATCCAGTCTCCAGTTATAAACTTAATGAATAAGAAAAAGTGTATAAAAATTCCTGCAGGGCCAGGGATTTAGCTCAGTAGTTTCGCCACCTGCTGTGCAAACACAAGGACCTGAGTTCGATCCCTGGTACCAAAAGTAAAAAAAAAAAATTAAAAATTCCTCCAATAGCGGAATTCAACGGCACTACATCATGACAAGCTTGCCTCATCCACATCTCAGATGATATCATTAAGAGGCTTATGAATGAATGGGTTCATTATACAAGATTCAACAGCAAGATACAAAGATATCATGGGAATTTCTATTGCAGTTCAAAAACAAAATAAGGCTTGCTGCTAAGTTCTGTTGAAACCTGGGCCAAGCTTCTGATCAAATGTCATGTGGCTGTTTCAGGTTTCTAATGGTATTTTGAATATTTGGGGTGAGGTTGGTTTTACATTTTTAATTGTTTTCCCACTTTAAAAACACCAAAGTCAGAGTTGCCAAATTTATAAGCAATATAGACTGGGAGTAAAGCTAATTTAGTAGACAACCAGACCAACATTCGTTTATTTTGGTCAAAATTAAACAGATGAAATTAACAAAGATCACTGTAATGAATAGAAGACTTCCCTTTAATATTTAATAATATGCTAGTATGGACACCTGCTTTAAGCAGCAATTGTGTAAGATTCAGGGTAAGCCGACAAAATAAATGCTGCTGGCACAAATTCCAACATGCAGAAAAGCACTCCAATCCCAGGAGGTGATGTTTCTTTGCTGTTGAAATGGTCAAATCACATCCATAAAATGAGTTTCTTACTCAATGGTCACATTTGTAGGAACAATGAAGATCTGGAAAACAATGGTAGAGTAAGAAGATGTATATTCTTTTCTTTTGGTCAGATGTGGGTGGCATATACAATATTTAAATAATTATCTAAGTTGATTATTTAGTCTTTAAAAAAGAACAAAAAGAAACTAATAGAGTTTGTAAAAGTTAAAAAAAAATGTCAGATGGTTTAGGGAGTAGAAACTGTGCTGGACCCTTTCTCTAAATAAATTACAGTACCTCACAGACCAGGGCAAAAGCAAGCTCAATGCCTAAGTATCCAACATGCACAGAAATGTGCCCTTCCACCAAGTGTTATTTTCTGTACTGTTTGTGTGGCTTTCTCTAGTATAATTTTCATTACATGTGTACTGGCATTATGTGTTTATAGCTGCATACTTCTGCAGAGTTGAGATCAGAGATCATATTTTATTCAAAATTACAGGGAGTCAATTTTGGGTTTAATGTAAGTGAGAGCTTTTAATCAATTTGTAACCTTCAACAATAGAATGGAATGAAGTATTCTGACAAAAAGAACTTGATTGTAGATGTTTTAAAGTGAAAACTCATCAGTTTGGTGGCTATTGAGAATGCTTTTTCATCAGATTGGGTTAAGAAAAAGGTAGATATTGACCAGATGACTTCAAAGTTTTCTTCCAACTGCAAAATTGAGTGATTACATTTTAATATCTTCCCTTCTGCTCTTCTTTTCCTACAGCATTTTTGACAATCTGCTTCTTTTCATCCATATACACAATTTTCTTAGTCCATTTGGTTCATACAGTAAAGTACCACAAACTAGGAGGTTTATACACCATGAAAATTTTTCTCTTTGAGTTCTGGAAGATGGAAAGTCCTAAATCAAGATGCCAGAAAATTTTGTGTGTGGTAAGGGCCAATTTTCTGACACCTGGTGACTTTTTGTTGTGTTCTCTCATGGTGAAAGGTGTGAGGAGCCTCTTCCAGGCCTGTTTTCTAAGGGAACTAACTCTACACACTGGAACTTTGACCTAGGCCCCAAGCACCATCAGAGTTCCTCCTCCTAATACCCTTATCTTCATGGTTAGCATCTTGGCCTGTGAAAGTGAAGGGAAGATGATCATTCAGATGACAAAGATTATTAGGACCCTGGATTCTTTAGAGATGAGTTTCTCACCAGCAGCCAAAGATTACTTCATGTACTTCAGTTAGACCCCTGTTATGTGGGCAAATCTTCTCATTAGAGTTACACTGATTTGTACCAAGTGAAAAGAGCATGGGGCATGGATTTAAGAGATACTTGTTAAGATGTTTATCCCAACTCACTCAATATATAAACTTTGGTAACTGACTCTTTTTCTCTGACTCTAATAGTGTCATAGTAAGTGTTAAATGTGATTATTATTGAGAGAGAGCATGTTTTACCAATATTAAATAGTATTATGGTATTATTTTGGGGGTCATTCTACCCCCAGTGCCCTCAGTGTGTGTTGGTGAAGTTCTTGCTGTGTGAGCAGGATGTGCTTGAAATACAGAGGCAACATCAAGTACTGACTTCTCTCTCTTCATCTGCTTAATGTCATTGTTCTCTCCTGGAAGAACACGGCAGAAGTTTACCATTGTATACAGCACAGACTCTACCTTCTGGTACTGTAGAACCTTGCACATTTCTATTAAAAAGCACTCTGATAATTCTTCTCTGCATTCAGTAAGAATTGTGGTATACCACTCTGAAGAAGCCTGGTTCCACGCATCATCCTTATTTGCCTTATTGAAATAGGCATGAATAGGCAAATGCTAAAGATTGTGCTGATGTCTTTGGAGGTCACCAGTCTTCCTTTGTTTCACACCAAGTGTCAGTACTGACCACACTTCAGTTATGGTGCTGGGTATTAAATGAAAACCAGAGCCTGTTGTTCCAAAATTATTAAGAATTTCAAGGTGGTGACATCAGAGTAGTATGGTCTACTTAGCACTGGGCCCCGCTGAGTGGAGAGCCCTCTGTGACTGAATACATCGCACAGCCAGAAAGCCTCTCTGCCGAATGTCAATATGTACAACAATGATGATGAACCAGTTGCAGACCACTATAAAGGAAAAGTGAGCATCACTACTAAGAAAGGACTTTAAAAGGTCAGAAGAAGGAAGTCACAAATTTTTTTAAAAATTTTATTTCTAAAACTTTATTAGTACATGTTAGCAGTACATAGAGATTACATTCATTGTGGGGAGTTGGTACATGTACATAATCATCTTGGTTCCTTTTTCATCCTCTAACTCTTCTTTTGGTCTCCTTCTCCCTTTAGTCTGGGAAAACATGAAGCATAAAAGGACAGTTTCCTAGGTTATTCTGACCTAGCACAGCAGGTTTCTGATAAGGGTAATATTTTTTTTTAAAAAAGTAAACAGTGAAAGCTCTTTCCTGCTTATAGAATTCTTATGTGCAATGTATAATGATGGCAGCCAATCAATGTTCTGTGTTAATTTCACTAATTTGTGCCACTGTAACAGCCAGCTTTCTGTTACCTCCTTTTTCTTTCTTCTTTTTTTAATTTATTGGAACATACCCTCCTCAGACACAATTTCAGAAGCACTTATTCTAGGAAACTAAAATTTGTGTTTTCTCCCCAAGTTGGCATTCTCACTTTTGCTAAAATAAACTCTTTGTTCTCACAGTGCCTTTTTCAGCAAACTACTTTTTGCTCAGTGTGCCTAAATTTGCATTTCAGGTTGATGCTATGTAACCATCTGAATTAATGCAAGAAGACATTTCTGAATAGTCAAGTCATTTAAGGAAATTCCGATACAATTCAAAGTATAAATACAGAAGAAAATTCTTACTTCGATTCTCTCTCTCAAGACAAAATTGAAGATCTGTGGTTTACCCTTTTGGCTGTAGATACACATCAGACAGAGTTAGGTCACTACAGAATAGCTCCTGTGCCTCACCAATACTCATTCCAGACTTGTCAGCATGTGAGCTTGCAGCAATTTATCAGTAAATATTTGTAAATGGCTTTAGGGTAAAAACATCCTTCTGTTAATATGTTATTATTTGTATAATGGCTAGAAACTGTTAATCATTTCTTATTTTAATGTTGAATAAAGAGGAACAGGAGGAGGAGAGGGGGAGAGGAAAGGCAGGAGAAATCCTTGGGGAAGATAATTCCTTGGGCTACATTAATTACTTTTTATCACAAATGCTAGACACTAGATATATAAAACAAATATAAAAGTGTGTTATGGCTCACACTGTCTCAACTGCAAGTTGTAGATTTTCATGGAGTTTTACATTGTAGCTATTTTGTTTTCTTTAAAAAAACCTGACTTCAATGTTTTAGAAATCTCTCAAGAGGCCAGAATTCTCAAACAGGCCTGATGGTTGTATGTTTAAAGATAACAATATTTACTACTTCATTTACTTCTCTATTCTGTTCTTCAATAATAACAAAGATCCATGGTTTAATTCAAATGGAAACTTAAGGATGATGGGAAAATAGCCCTCCTAGTGAAACGTACATTTCTGGGCCATCTTCAAAATATTTGCTTGGAGAAATATCTCAGATTTTAATTTCATAGTGAGAGGAATTGTTCAAAATTATTTTTCTCAAATGTTTTATTTACTGTAGTTGTTGTTCCACATTAGATATTAGAAATTAGAATATCTTCCACATTTTAAACATTATTTATTTCCAATACTGGATATAGCCACTATGATAGTTGGCTGATTGTGTCAATTTGAGGAAGACAGACCCAACTATATTGCATCAGCATGGATCTGGGTGTGGTCGAGGTGACTCACCCCTGGTAGGCGTGTCCCCTGAATGGAATACCATAAAGGGAAATGAAGGAAGACTCGCTTCTGTTTCTTCAGAAGAGCTCCAGTCTTCACCTTCACCTTGGGTGTCATCTCCTGGCTTCAGTACAGATGCTTCAACCTCTGGCACAGACCACTTGGCATCTTGCTAGAGACTCACACAGCACATTACACTGAGCTCTAGGCCTTACACTGGGTCTTTCCCATCATCACCATACAGACAGATTTTTTGTACTCTCCCACATCTGAGTCTGTAGGTGGACATTGTAAGCCAATCTTGTAAATTCTTATATGTTTGTATAGCTTGCATTAAATCTGTTTCTCTAGTAATCACTCTCTAAGACAGCTACACCTCATTCTTCATTTGACAGGCATTACAAGGTACACACATAAACACACATTCAACCTTAAAAGGAGAATTTCTGAATACAGTCTGAAATATTGTAGTACTGTTATTTAATGAAAGAGAATATTTTGTTGGTATTGCCTCTGCCATTGTTATATTTGGAGAATGATTTTAAATAATATTAGTAAGTTTTAAATGATGCAATTTATAAAACAGATGTCTATAAAAATTCCATATTTTTTCTTTTTTTTGGTACTGGGGATTGAACTCAGAACCTTACAAATGCAAGGCAGGTGTGGTGCCACTGAGCTAAATCCCTGGCACCATATTTTATTTAAAAGAAACAAAAACTATAGCTTTAAATGAAAAAAATCAAAGACCTCTACTCTGAAAACTATAGCACTCTGTAAAAAGAGATCAAAGATTATATCAGAAAATGGAAAGATATCCCTTGCTAATGAGTAAGAAGAACCAACATAGTGAAAATGGTCATACTTCCAAAACTGCTATGTAGATTCAATGCAATCCCAATTGAAATTTCAGCACTATAATTCATGGACCTGGAGAAAACAATCCAAAAATTCATTTGGAACAAGAAAAGACCTAGAATAGCAAAAGCAATACTAGGCAATAAAGACAAAGTAGGGGGTATCACAATCCCCAACTTGAAACTCTACTACAAAGCTGCTGTGATAAAAACAGCATGGTACTGGCAAACAAACAGACCTGAGGACCAGTAGAACAGATTAGAAGATGCAGAAACAACTTCATCTTTGACAAAAGGAGCCAAACACCCTCACTGGAGGAAAGATAGCCTCTTTAATAAATGGTACCGGAAAAACTGGGTTTCAACTTGCCAAAGATTAAAACTAGAGCTGTATCTCTCACCATGCACTAAACTAAAATCAAAATAGATTGAAGATCTAAATATTAAAATAGAAACACTAAACCAGTTGGAACAGAGGTTAGGTAGAACCCTTGAAGACATCAGTGTAGGAAAAGTTGCTCATGAACTAGCACAAACAATAAACAAGTGGGATCTCCTCTTATTGAAAAGCTTCTACACAGCAAGAGAAACCACCAACAGAGTGAAGAGACAACCCAGAATGTGTGAAAAAGTTTTTACCAGCTGTCCCTTAGGTCTACTAACTAGAATACATAAAGAACTTTAAAAAAACAAACCTCATAAATGTAAAGATCCAATCCAAAAATGGTCATCTGAAATGAACAGATGTTTCCCAAAGAAGTAGAAATAGCAAATAAACATATGAAAAAATGTTCAACATCACTTTTCATTCGAGAGATGCAAATGAAAATAATGGTGAGATTCCACTTCATCCCAGAAAGAATGGCTGCTATCATGAAATCAAACAATAACAAATGCTGGCAGGGCTGTGGGGTAAAAGGAACCCTGCTCTACTGCTGGTGGGAGTGTAGACTGGTGCAACCACTGTGGAAATCAGTATGGAGATACTTCAAAGAATTAGGATTGGAAGTCCCATTTGACCCAGCTATTCCCTTGCTGGATATCTTCCCCAAAGAATTAAAAGAATGATTCCACAGTGATATATGTGCACCCATGTTCATAGCAGCATAGTTTTGTGATATCTAAAACTTGGGAGCAGCCCAATTCCACATCAACTGGAGACTGGATAAAGAAAATGTGGTGTTTTCTTAAAATAAAATGGTGTACTACTCAGCCATAAAGAATGAGAAATGAGAGACATTTAAAGCTAAATGAATGCACATTGTGGTGAACTAAATAGGACACACATGAGTAAATACCTAATAGTTTAGGTATGAGAAACTGAAAATGTAAATGAGCACTAAAAGTCATAACAGATAATGTGAAATACGAAGAAAACGGGAAAAGGGGAGGGGAAAGTGGAAAGGGGAGGGGAAAGGAAAGAAGGGAATGGAATTTATATAAGAAAATGAAAAAAATGGAAACAAAGTCTTTGTAAATAGGGAGGGGTAGAGGAGTTGAAGGGAGGGCAGGGGAATGGGGAAAAAAGTAAAACCAAGATAAATTATCTAAAGGTACAAATTTCCAGTGTTGAATGTTATTATGTTGTATACATAAATGTACCAATAAAATTAATTTTTACAAAACTATAGCTTTAGTTCCCATTACTGCTAGCCTCTGAAAATATTTTATGTGGGATATAACCTTACTGCATTCAACAAGCATTTGTTAAGGCAATGCCATATGCTGAATACTGCATGTGCTAAAAAAATCTCACTATAAATATCAGAATTTTCTGGTAAATATAAACCATTTTTCTCCTTTTAGGAAAAACAAAGTTTGCTTTATACCAGTATATTTTTAGTACAATAGGTTGAAAAATCTAAAAGTTATCTTGTGACATATGTCAAAATGACACTTGTCAAAATAGAAATATGCATGGGGATATATTACATAAATTTAAGCAAAGTAAACAGAATATCATGGTAATAATTATTTATACGTTAAGAAATTTAACTTTTCTAATTGCATTGGAAATTTACTAATCTCTGTTTGGATTTATATTTTACCATTTTCTCCCTAAAATTCAGCCAAATATTCAAAATCTAGGAAATGAATGGCAACATCAGTTGTAGACAACTAGAGAAAATGGTGAGCTTAGACAAATTTCTACTTGTCTCTTAACACTTTGGATTCAAAAGTGATGTGTTGTGCCTGAAGCATCTCAGTTTCCTTTCTGAGCTAACAAATGAGAAATTTAAAACATAATTTCTGCTAGCCACTTTCAAACTGTCTTTAAAGACTGCTTAAAATATTCTGGAATTATATTTACTCTTTATATGTGCTCAACAAGCATAGAGACATTTATTTATTCATTCTATGTTTATTTTTGCCAACCTTACACACATTTGAAAATTCTGGATGCAAATTCATGGAAGATAGAAGTCTGATATTCTTACCTAGAGCTACAACACCTAACATTTGTTTAAAAGTGATGTGAGACATACACCAAAGTTCTAAATAATACTTTAGGCTGCCCAACTTCAGAGAAAGAGACAGTGTTTCAGTTTTTGGATGGAAGGAAAGAAAGGAAGGAATGAAGAAAAAGAAAAAGAAAAAGAAGGAAGGAAGGGAATTTCCTCAGAGGTATATGTATTTGACATATACACACACTGTACTTAAATGTAGTAAATATTCTTGTTTCTCCAGACCGTTTTGCCAATGTTTTGCATTTGTATTTCAATCTACCTAAAATATATTTTCCCAAGAATTAATTTTTCTTTCTTGGGCTGTGCCTATGACAAAATTCCTCTTTATATGATTCATTTTTGAATGTTTTTCCATATCTCTACCTCATGGACAAAAATAAAGAATTAATCTTCACCTCTTTGATAAGAATAGACCTAGATTAATTATTATTCATCTAGATTATTTTATTTTGCAGTCTTGGGGACTGGACTCAAGGCAGTCACTCTGAGCTATATACCCAGCTTTTTTTTTTTTTTTTTTTTGAGACAGAGTCTCACAAAGTCTCTCAGGGTTTTCCAGTTAGTACCTGAGGTTTTGATCCTCTTCTCTTGCTCTGCCTCCCAGACTGCTGGGATACAGCCATGTGCCACCAGGCCCAGCTAACAGGGTAGTGTTTCATTTCCCAAAGCAGCCAATTAGCTGTGGCGTCCCAGGTGGGATGTGTCTCAGCCCTGAGGAGAGCTGAGGAGAGGACTGATGACTGCTGTGCTCCTCCAGGAGAGGGATCTGAAATGAGTGTTATAATTTAAATCTAGATGTCAACCCAAAGCCTCATGCACTGACAGGAGGGGGTTGGGGAGGTGACAGGATCATGTGTGTGTGTGATACTTATCAGTGCATCTATCTACTTCTGAGGTTATAGCTAAATGTGATTGGAAGGTGAAGCCTGGTAGGAGGTGGTCCCTGGGGTGTGGCCTAGAAGGGTTTGTCTCCCTCCCTCCTCCTTGATCCCTCTTTCTGCTTCCCACAACCATGCTATGAGCTGTTTCTCCTTTGCTATATCCCTAGCATGTCACCCTTCCTCAGAGTCAGCTGACTATGGACTGAAACCTCTACAAACTGTGAGCCAACTAAGCCTTTCCTCCTTACAGTTGTGTGTGCCAGGTATTGTGTCTCAGGGGTGAGAAAGTAACAAGACAGTAAGTCTGTGACTTGGCTGGGCTGCCTCCCTCACCAAGTATGTGAAAATACTAAAGAATGATCTTTTTCTTCTTTAATGTCTCATTTTACCAATGATGGTTTCTTATTCAAAGTGTATCATGCAGCAGGTATTTTCCTAGCAATACAAAAGAGATGGTCGCATTGTGCAGGGCCTTTCCTGCTGAACTTGCTGCCATCTTCCCCCCACATGGTGAGCATGAATCTCCTCTACACAACCTGAAACTGACAGCTACCCAGCCCAGTCCCACCAGAGCCCAGAACAGACTAGCCTCCTTCATGGCCTATTAATGAGAGTCCTTTGTCTTAGTAGAAACTGGTATATGCCTCTTTACTGTGAAACACAGTATTCTTTATTTTTAACTTAAATATTCTTTGAGTTGGCTCTGCATAAAAATCACAAATATTGACATTCATATAATATATCATCTTTACTTCCAAAACCTTTCTGTCTCCTTTTTGCTACACAGGTTTCTACATTCCCTAGTGATCATGACAAAAGGTTATTACCTTATTTGGTTAAACACCAGGTCCCTGGTATATTGTAATAGCAACTAATAGACACCAAAGACTTCACCAAACATAATCTCACCAGATCAGAAAAATTCCAAAGAGACAACTTGTGATTATTTGTCTAATAAATTTTCATATACTGACTTTAAAAGGAGAATCTAAACAACTAACTAGCTGTTGAAATTTGGAAAGTACGTAATTTTTAAAATCCTGACTGAGAAATGATTGTGGAACTTTTTAATATGTTTATATGTCTTGCTCAGTGAAAATGCTCCAGTAAAGCATACACCTCCAAGACATTTTAACAATTTATTAAGGAAAACAAGCAACAGAAAAACTTTTTTTATAACTCTGTAGTCAACAGAAATTAATTACAAAAATTAAGTAAATTTTAACTCAATGTTTGGTTCCGACAAAGCACTGAAGATGACAGTAACAAAAGGGATTGTCACTGATTTTTTTAAAAAGATATTTAGTGGGCAAATGAGATGCCATATAAATTGTTTAGCTAATTTAAAACACTTCTTCATTGTTATTTATTTAATAATTAGATTAATGACTTTCAAAATTAGTATAACATTTAAGTAATGCTAAATTTGCTATATATTCTCACAATTTAGTTGATCTAACACACTGTCCTTGGTGGTTCAATATACAAGGCATCAAGAAAATGTCAGCCTAAAAAGACTTCCTTTGCAGATGCTGGAATTGCTCAATTAGTAATTGAGGTAAAAGCAAGGTAAACTTGCTTTAGTTCATCAGCTTTTCTTGACTCATTTTTATTGAAGAATCAAAAAATTTTTTCAAATGTGACCCAATTCAATGACAGCCTGAGTTCAATCATACAAGCTTCCATATAAAAACATTTTGATTTATTTTCCATTCTTTTCACTCAGAATAACGGACATGAGGAGGCTAGAGCCCAAGCATCCATTTGACCTTTCTCGAATTTGACACAATTGCATTATCTTGACTCTGGAGAAGGGCAGAGCCTCTGTATCTTTAAGAGGAATTGTCCTTAGAGCATGAGATGGGAATGCTTTGTGAGAGTATTTATCTATCTGCTCCTTGTTCATTGACCTTTGTATTTATCTGATACTATCCTTGAGGTGAATGAACTATATTCAGTTTTTTTAAACACTCCTTTTCCATATCTTTCCTCTTTTTTGTGGGTTCTTTTATTCCTTCTGTGTCTTTATTTATGCATTGTAGAGTGACATAGAAAAGAAATATGCTTTATTTATGAAATAGAATCTCATTTTCCTTGTAAATATTGTATTTTGGGCCACCTTTGGTCTCTTAAGTGTAAGTTTTTGTTTTTTTTAAATCTTTGTGACCCTCCTTTGTTGACATTATTGTGCTATTACTGATGGTATAAAAAACCTACTTCTCTCTATAGTACACTAACAAACATGGTGTCAAGACTTCATCTACAACATTCTTCTAATTTGTATATACCAAAGGTTCAAAATTGTATAAATTTCAAAGAAAGATTCTACCTAATCTTCTTTATTTAACCAATAATATTTATTGATATTTCAGGTGTTGTATTTTTACAGATTATTTTATGGATGCTTGATACTCATTTAATGGTATGATATATATTTAAATGCATAATTTGATAAGGTTTGATGTATATATACACCTAAGAAATCACTATGACATTCAAGATAATTACCATATTGTCATATTTTACATCTAAAATTTCTCCCCGAAGTCTTATGTGTTCAGAGACTTTTACAAGGTGATTGGAGCATGGTGGCTATGTACTCATCAGTGGATTAATCCATTGGTAAGTTCAAAGCTGAATGTGTTGTTAGGTGGTAAGACTAGCACCTGTGAGCATTACACAGCATCCTCTTCAGCCTTTCAATGCAGATTCACACTAGTGATTCTTCACGGTACTTCCCAACCTTCAGTTTTGCCTGCCACTATATCCTTGGTCCTTCTTGTTCTGAGGCTTCTAGCTTTTTGGACTGAGCAGCCGCTGTGCCCTCTGGTTTTCCAACATGCAGAGAGCCACTATGGATTATCACACCTACAGTCTTATTAGTCAATCTAATAAATCCAAATACATGTATCTTCCAGGTATCAGTAGTCTATTCTTTTTATTTTTGAGTAATATTCCATTGCAGTATAATAACACAACTTAGGCATTATTTATCTGTCATTGAAATTTGGGGTTTCTTCTCCATGTTATATTGAAATTTTGGCAAATATTCATTAATCTACTACCAAGTCATTATTTCAGATGAATAATTTCCTTTAAAATGCCTTAGGTAAGAGATATTCTTTGTTATGTGTCTAAACATAAATTACAAAAATAGCTGAGAAAAGCATGAATGTCCTTCAGAATTTCTGTCTTCAAAATATGAAGGCTGCTTACAAATATGGTTTCTGAACACACCCATACACATATTTTATGAAATTATCAGGTGAATAGTATAAGATTTCTGTCTGTACATTTGGCTTCTTTACAATATCATGAATGAAAACCAGTGAAATAGGTGAAGTTCTGGAAAACATAGGCACATACTATAGCTGGGATTAATACCTTACATGATGATAGTTTCCATAGAGACAGCACTTTTCCCTTTTAAATCCTGTTAGGAAATATTACTTTAAGGTCAACCACTGGCGAATCAGAACTTTTATTGCAATAGCCTTATTTGCTTCAGTAGAGAAACTTTTTCTTGGGAGGATTAGTGAGCAGCCCTGTATGATGGTGGCTGAGCATGGAGTAAAAGACTATGCACTGACTGTAATCTGAGCCTGATGCAAGATGCATCCTGCTTCTCTGCCTCACCTGCTTCCCCTGCTCCAGACAGTCAAGGTAAAGCAAGGTAAGGGACAGGAAAGCATGGAGCAATGAGCTGGGAAATCTTCAACTCCGAGCTTGAGGAAGTCATGGCAGATGAGCCTGTTTGTCAGAAAGGCAATGTATGCCCTCTATGCCCTATGGAATTAAGTAACATTCTCACTAAGGCAGCTGTGTGTGTGTGTGTGTGTGTGTGTGTGTGTATGGATGCGTGCATGTTTTACTTATTTGCTTTTTTTACTTCACAGAAATAGCATAGATGAAACAACCATGTGTGCCTATGAGGCCACCTAGGAAATGCATTCTAGTGAGATGTGACACAGAGCTACGCTCTCCTAAAATCTAGACTGACAGCAAAGGAGAGGTATTTGTCCCCAGGCAGGAAGGGCCTCTGAAACATACTTGCCCTTATTTGCTAGAAGTATCTTCCCTTAGGTAGTCCATGAAATGGACTTAGAGAAGGAAAGACTAGTTATTTTACTCAGATGAATGAGCTGGTGCTTATGCAACATTATATGGCATAACACAGATTCATATCATCTTTCCCTTTTTCAGTCCTATTTTAGTGACAACTGCTTTTTCTAATCATGCACATTTATGAAGTTTAGTCTTCATAGCCTGTAGCTTCCATAGCCCCATTTCCTGCTTACCAGTTACATGAGAAAATACAGGAATCTTAGCAGTCAGACACAGGACAGCACACCAATAAGAGGCTCCCCAAAAGATTCAGAATCCCAATCTTGGTTTCTATCGGTTCCTGACTTTAAGATGGTACCCCTTCTGCTTCACTGAGGAAAGGTTTCTATAGCAATCTCGATGCAGCGGAGCATAGCCCTGAGTGAATAGGCATTAATCCCAGTACATGCAACAGCCCCACCTGGCCCTAACCCAGGGAAATCTTCTTGCATTTTAGTGATACATGTGCTCTGTTTCTCTTCTTGCTATGGACCTTGTCAAATGGAAGAAGCACAGTGTTTCCTTGATTGGATCTGCACTGTGGGTATGCAATGATCCACACTCATGGGAATTGTTGAAGATACAAAGAAATCCAGATGCAAAATACTTTCACAGAAAATGTCCTGCAGAGAAATGGCATTGATTATTTCAGGGAACATTTTAAGAAGGTTTAATCATGGCTCTTGGAACATCTTTCCTTTGCATTTTGTGCTGTACATGCACAGGAGTGTCAGATGCATTCTCACAGCAAACCCTGCATGAGCAACAGAAAGGACTGATGAATAAATGTGCTTCAGAGAAGATCTTTGACTCTATTGCTGCATGGGAAAAAATTATCACCAACTATAGACAAAATACATAATAAAATATAATCAGTGTATGACTTAAATAGAGAAGCGGGCACACACTTCTACAATTATAAGAGAAAGAGAATTATGAAAGTTCCTCTAATAAGATCAAGCCCATTTGGTTGAAATTTGAATGCTGTATTTTCAAATAGTTCCAAAACAACATACACCCAAACAACCTTCACTGAAACAACCTATTGGTGAGACAAAGCTGAGTGTACTTCAGTTAAGAGTGAACATTGGATCCATAATTTAGTTGGGTCTCAGGTTGGAAAAGACAAGATGTAATTTATTCAGAATTTAGAGTTTGCAAAGTTGTAATAGGAGAGAGAAAGAGGGGATTAGTGCTTGATTTAAAGGGGGAAAAGGAGCCACTGTACAAAGGGAAAGCATGGGATAAAGCAGCAGTTTTCTTTTTTTCATCACCACTACCTAGAGTATTATTCAGATTCTTAGTTTTGATAAATGATATCAAAAGCAGCCCAGTTAGTTTCATCCCTATTTTGTGTGAACCAGTTTTCTAAGACCATAGAGTGACAAACTGAACAAAGATGTAAATGCCTACAGAAAACCACACACATGCATGCACGCGTGCGCACACACACACACACACACTTATGTCACTCTTAGCAATGTCTGTCACTTTTTCCTTCTATTGTTTAAAGATTGAGTTCCAACCAAGTCTTTTTCTTTAAGAAATCTTTCCATGGCACTTTCTTCTCATGAGTAAATGTAAAACAAACTAGAACTGAGTAGACTAATGACCCATTTGAAATCTATTAGAAGAGTCAGACTCAACTGATGCTATGCAAATTACTGAAATCATACAAATATATCCTTAACAACATAAGTAAAATAATCCTTGCTTGAGAAGTAGGTAATACATGAGTTTATATATGCTCCAGGACAGAAAATATATTATCTCATTTAATAATCCTTTTCTTATTTTAAGACATACTAGAGTGAGCATTGCTGAATATACCAGTGTATCATGATGGGTCATACTGATTGCAATGCTGTGTAGAAAAACATCTAATGATCACTTTTTGGTCCAAGTTGAACATACAAGGTCTAGAACACTATCACCTGCAGTCCATGTGTAGGCTACATCAACTTCACAATGATCTAGGTCTTTGGATTAATCTGTCAAAATATCTAAACACCAATATATGAATATCATAAACATAAAAGCTAATGCCCAGATAAAGCTGGAAATCGACTTTTAAGATCTGTGAAGGCTTAATATTATATATTGACTAAGGAGTCCCAAAATAGCTGGTAAACATTTTTCTGTGTTATCTCTGAGGATATTTCTGAAAGACTTTAGCATTTGAATCAGTAGACTGAGTAAAAAAGATTACACCAATGAGGGTGGGCATCAACCAACTCCCAGCGCCTGGAAAAAACAAAAAGGCAGAGAAAGGGTGAATTTTCTCTCTTTTTGAGCCAGACATTCACCTCCTCTTTTCAGATATTGCAACTCCTGGTTCTCAGACTTGGCGTTACATCACTGGCTTGCCTGGTCCTCAGGCCTTTGGACTCCGACTGAATTGTACCATCTGCTTCCCTAATTCTCCAGCTTGCAGATGACAGATTCAGGGTTCCCAGGCCTCCAGAATCACAGGACTTAATATTCATAATAAATCTCTTATATATCTATATATGAGGTATGATTGAAAGATACAATGAAGGTTTAAATTTTTTAAAAAGCTACAATAAAAGACACATTGCCATTAATCCCCTGCAGCACCTTCTCCAACCCCTCAAATACACACCCATAACGCATCACTTTGCCATTTTCTGAAGTAGTTCTAAAAGTCCTTTTTCTTGAATGTCTTTAATTGCACTGTCATGGCAGCCTCAAGGTCCTGGGTCCTTTCAAAACATTTATCTTTCATGGTCATTTTGACTTTGGGGAAGAGCCAGAAGTTATATAGTGCCAGATTTGGTGAATAAGGCAGATGAGGACATATTGTACTGTTTTGGGCAGCCTGCTTTTCTACTGGATGCCACTCAACAGCATCATTCACTACATTTTGGTCACACCTCATAGAGTCCTCAAAAGAGGCCTTCTAGAATTGCTCCAGAAAGTGGGCAGAATGGTGGGATAAGTGTGTTTGAAGCAAGGGAAAGCATTTTGAGGGAAATTAATGGTAATCTGTCTTTTACTGTAATATCTTTTGTAACTTAAACATTTACCCTACATTTCAGTCACACCATGGGAATGTTATTGTTCTGTTTCTTTGGAGAATCATCTTTGGAGAATCATGACTAAAGAAAGACTCATAAAAGACTGATAAAGGAAATCTATCCAGATCCTTAAAGTAAAATTGTAACAGAATACAGGTGATTTAAAAACAAATTAATGAAAAGCAAAATGAGAGGGAATGGGAGAGAGAGAAAAAAAGAGAGAGAAGCTTTTAATCATAGAGAATGAAACTTAACCAAGACCTTAGAGTATTCATCAGGATGAAATTACAAAGCTTACATTTCTCTTTTAATCAATTCTCTCAAACATTTAGAAAAAATAGAAGGTACACAAATAACACAATCTGATTTATTTCCAGAAAGGATATAAGTGTACTTTTTCAAGGAAACATTAGAGAAGAAACAGACTTTATCAAGATGACTAAGTCCATCTGTTATAAACCATTAACATTTTGATCTGTTTTGTGTTATTGGAAATGTTTCATGGTGCCAGAATTTTATCCTACTAATCAACTGAGGAAAGATGACAAAATACATGACCTTATATTATTGAAGCCTATTGATTATTGATATCCAATAAACCTGTTCATTTTGTAGATCATTTTCCTAATTGAGGAAATTGTGTCTTTTGTCTTCACTCTTTTTCTGTCATCATTACAATAATGACAGAAAAGAGAAAAGTAGTGAAAGATAACCCTAAGGAAAGAAGACCGGGATGAATGGTGTGGGGCTTTATACTGACACATGGATAGTCTGTTAGAAAGCTCATTTTTACACTCCACAGTGACACTGTAGCACTCTATTGGAATTCTATCTTGTTTTTTGTCTTAACCCTTTGTGAATTATTCTAAAATGGCCACTGTTGTGGTCATTTTTTATATCCAATAACTAGTGTACAGAAAGGTCTTACAGAAGTAAATATATATTGATTCATTCCTCTCTTTTTCTGCACATACTCTTCTTACTGGGATTTCCTTTAGGTACACTCTCCCTATTCTTCCTATCATCCTTCCAATTTATCATTGGCATACTTCTGAACTCATTTTGCAATGTACCACTAATGTATCTCCTCTCAGAAGACTTGCTTGAATATTCCTATTCTGGTCTATCTACTATAACTCTGTACTCACTAATGCCTGTGAATAACTCCATTGTAGTTATTACTGCTTATTTAAGTTATATCCATAGAAAAAATTAAATAGCACAGGAAGGCATTGAAAACTAAAACATGCTCTATCTCCACTTCCTTGAAGGACAATGTTACACTCGAGTGGTTCCTCTCTTCTCAAACTATACCAATTACTCAAAATCATGAATTGTTGAAGTTTGTTTAGAGTTGGGATTATGATTTTCAAGAATATTTTTGTCTTCTTGGAGATTTCAACTGTCTTTCTTTTTCCTTCTCTAATGAAGTTGCATGTCATTCAACCTGAGTCTAATATCATCCATGGACTCAACCATAATATTTCTCATACTGAAATTTCAGCTTTAATGTTTTATTTACAATCATTTATTTCCTAATTATGCAAGTTAGCTCTCATTCTGGCATTTCACATGCAATTCATTTTTAAATCCTATATGATTTTCTTTCTTGACTTTTTCTATTTTCCTTCAGAATATACCTTATAAAACTGAAAAAAGTGTTCTCATATTATGGATGGTTTGTCAAAAGTATAAAATTCCATCTATAACATCTAGTTTTCTAATGCAAACCCAATGACTATTCATTTCCCCTACAAAATGGCATTTCTCTGCAATCATTTTTAAAACCATCTCTTAACTTTGATATTCTGAAATTTCCTAAGAATATGGTTCCAAACCAGGTGTGGTGGCACATGCCTGCAATCCCAGAACTCAGAAGGCTGAGGCAAGAGAATCACCATGAGTTCAAGGCCAGCCTGGGCTACATAGTGAGACCCTGTCTCAAAATATGGGAAAAAAAAGAATTTGGTTCCATTAACCAAGTACAACTTGGGTCATACAAATCTGATATTTACTGTAAAATGCTATGAAATTAGTTCTTTGTCTAACTTTATCAATTAGTTCTTTGTCTAACTTCCATTATTTTTCCTGATACTCTTTTTAAAATATTCTTTGGATAATGGAATTGTGTTTACTCACAGATTTTTTTCCTTATGTTTTTAAAATTTTTGTTATGTTCTTTGAGACATTTCCTTATATTTTTGATACTTTAAAAATACTTTTTTTCTTTCCAGTGGCATTTTTTATTCTCTGATGACTTCTTTTGATAGGACTTTGATCTTATTTATATAGATTATATGACCTTCTGTAATCTCCCAGGTGATTAACCATTTTTCAAAAGACATATTTCTGGTCCTTCGGTTCTGTCTCTTCTGGCATTATTTTTGTTTCTTATAATGCTTAAATTTGTTCTCAGATTCCTGAATGTTTGATAACATCTCATTCTCAACTCCCATATATGAATGAAATAATGCATCTTAAATATTATTTATTGACCTTGATTTCCTACTACTGTGCTGTATAGGTCTCTGCTACTTTGTACACAACAGTACACTGAAACTTTTATTTCATGAGTGGAGAAGACAGGTCTCCTGATAGCCTTTGGTTTAGCTTGCAATGAGTGGGAAACATAAGATCCTGCAATGAACAAACTCCCTCTCTCGTGGCAAAATCAGGTGCTTACTCTGCATAAATGCCCACCATGTATAAAGCATTCCAATGCTTCGGGCAGCAGAATTTCTGTCACCAACCAGGCAATGGTCTTTCTAAATGTAAACCAGGAGGGTGTGTTGCCATTAGCCATTGGTTTCACAGATACATCTAAACATATAGAAATGGTTCAGATTTTTATCCTTTTCTTGTACTTTAAACTGGGGGGCTAACCAGGGCTCTGCTGGGAAGTATACTTTTTCTTTCTGATTCATGTGTCTAGATTGCCAATAGATTCTTCCAATATCCTTTATACTCCAAATATCTGTGCATATCTCAACATTTAATCAACTAATGAAATCCCCCTTATCATAAAAGCAGTTATTAAATATTTCATACTTCAGTGTCACTTCACAGAACTTGATGTGGGGGAGTGACAAGAATGTACGCCCTTAGCCACCTTGAAGTGCAGCACAAACAATGTCCACTTGCCAAGTTTGCAGTAGGTGAGGGTTGGGATTGTGATACATCATGGAGAACAATTTTTTTGATTTCTTACCTAAAATCTGTTCAGCTTTCGCCAACTATAAACATACATGGTGGCACTGGAGATACCTATACATGGATGTTCATGGATGTATTTATCTGCACTAAAGAGTTCATAGGTATGAGGATCACATCTTCTTGATCTTTCATGGTAGCTGCTGCCTAGATTTGAACTGATGTGTGAAGACAGCTGGCTTTTTATTTGAGAGAGAGAGAGAGAGATAAAGAGAGAGAGAGAAGGGTAGACGTATTCTGAGAACCTATGAAGGAGAGGCCTAGGCTCCATGGAAGAAAGCTATAGGTACATGTAGAAGGTAGATCTGTTTTACAAACTGTCCAGCAATGGCATAATCTACCTCACAGAAAGTAAATTCTTGGCCAGCAGAATATTGAACCTGGGATCAAATGAGCACCTATGAGGGAACAGCCTCGAGGTTTATTTAAGCAGCCTCTAGCTCTGTTTTAACTCTTAGATTTTAATGTCACATTCATCCATTGCCTGCAAATGAGAAAAATCTAAGCCACTAAATGAAAGCAAAATATATGAGTCAAGTAGCAAGCCAAAGTGCAGGCCTCTCAGGCTGCAAGAGCCCTCAAATGATCAAAATGTGTCTCCAGAGAGACTCCAGCTCCTCCATAATGAATAAGCTCTGTAATGAGCACAGTAGATCCGTCTGCGGAAGATTTGCTTGTTTTAAATGTGGTTTCTTTTCATTTTATCCTAATTTACTCAACACTGGTGCTAATTTGGCAAGCCACGGGAAATAAATTTTAACTATAACAATTATTAACAAAATGATGTTAATTAAAATAAAAATAATTGTCATTTCTTGAAAAGCACTTCTGCTCTCATTATTCAGGGGTTCAAAGCATTTTTGAACTATTACAAACTGTATGATTGATCTTCGGTTTCAGAGGTCTCCATTCATTTGTCTCTTTTTATGGTAATATTGTATAATTGTGTGTCAACTTTCTAAGCCTGAGATACAGGAAATCTCTGGAGAATTTGCTATAAAAATAACAATAATAATAATAATAATAATGAAAAATATCTGCATAATGCCTCCCCTGTACTAATGTTGTCTAGTGCTTATAAACTCAAATACCTGCAGGGGGCAGGCTAGCAGGAAAAATAAATGAGTGACTAAGGTTGGTATTAAAAAATAAATGAGTTTTCCCTAATGTGATAGTGTACCCCTGTAATCTATTCAAGAGGGTAAGGCAGGAAGACCACAAGTGCAAGGCCAGCCTGGGCAACTTAGTGAGGTCCTGTCTCAAAAATAAATAAACAAACAAACAAAAAAGTAATTAAATGCTGAATCTGTAGCTAGGCACCCCTGAGGTCAATTCCCAGTACTGGAAAAAAGAAAAAAACCTAGTTAAAAAATAAATATTTTACTCTATCTTTAGTATTGCATTAAGGAAAGGAAAGCAACAATCAAAGCTTGCCCCATAAATATTTTCAATTAAAATAATAACAAAATAATTTAGAATTCATAGTGAAATATTATAGATATTCTATATTATTAACATTACCAAAGGCAATACCTGTGTGCTCATTTTGTGATTTTAGAAATTAAAACAGAATAAATTCTATCTGAGACTGTAGCAGACATCCCTGCCCAGTTTTAGCAGGTTATAGGTGGCCCAAGCTTCATGCCCCTCTGTAACTCAGCTGTATTACATTACAAGTAGCAGGGCCTTGCTGAATTCACTTCCAGCCAAGGTCAACTTGACTCCAACTCAATTCTTCCCCTCTGAATTAACCATCTGTTCTCTTCAGTAAAGACATGCCAGTGCCTCCCTTCTACAGCCCTGCCTGCTGTCCCCAGGAATCCTCCTCCTCTCCTTCCCATGCTTGTAATTAATAAACACTGGCTGTCCTTTGTGTCTTTTGTCTTTGCTGCCCAGAGCAGCTTAGGTCAGCCCAAACCCAGCTTCTGGCCTCAACTCTCTGCATCTGTGTCTTTGTTCTCTTTCTCTTCCTCAGCTTTTGTCACATTGTCTCACAGGAGACCAAGACCCACTGCAGGGGTCATCAATGATATTCTCTCTACAGTCTTCTATTCTTATTTACATTACTATCTAACCTCAACTATATTTATTTTAGTTGGTTTCATTCCTAGTAGTTCCATGTATTTATTACATAATTATGTATCTTTAAAAATAAATATAGTTGCTTTTGATATTTTAAAATTAAGTATATGGCAAAATATTGTATGTGTTTTTTTCCCAATAATTTAACCCCCAAACCATGTCTAGAAGATTCATCCACGTTACTAGATGTGACTGATCAATTTCTGTTCATTGCTGTATAATATTCTATTATATGGCAATATTAGCACATATTCATCAATTTATTATTGCTTCTTTGACTTACTTTTGTGTATTGTGATGAAGACATATTACCCTGAATTTACATAGATATTCCTGCAATAGTTTTTTTTAAACTCACCAAAGATTATTTTTTCATAGAGTTTAAAGGAGGAACAAAATTTCATTTTTTTCCAAAGGGATAACATTAACTTTATGTCATTTATTAAATGGTTAACAATTTTCCCACTGTAATGTGAGGTTATCACTTTTATATAGCACATTCCTGCTCTATTTGTCCATGCCTGAACCAATACCATATTATTTTAAATATAATAAAATTCATTTAAAAGTTTTAAAACATTCAAATATCTAAGTGAGAAAATAATTTGATTTAACCAATAATTTTCCTTCTTTATTATTTGCTTACATCTATTTACTGCATGGATAACTTTTGTCCTTCTTTTAAGGATGAATATTTTAAGACTTGTGTTTCCCTTCAAATACTGCTTTAGCTACATACGTCAAATTTGAGGTGATGTATTTCTATTATCCTTTAGTACTGCAGTTAGTAAAATTTAAAATGATTTCTTTTTTACCACTTAGATATTTGAATATATTTTAAATTATTAAATAAAGATTTTTTAAATATTAGTTTTTCAGGCAATCAAACCAGAATCAAAAAACTTGGTCTAATAACAGCTATGGTTTAAAAATTGTTGAGACTTTATAATCAAATAATTTTCTCAAATGATTCATGTCTATATTTAAAGAATTTGTGCTCTTTAATTACAGGATATAAGTTTTTTATGTGTCCATTAAATCATGCTTATTAATTAGGTTATTCAAACATTTTCCATCTTTTCTCAATTTTGTCTTTATCATTTGGAAAAACAAGTATGCTAAAATCTTTTCCTGTGATAGAGGATTTATGAATTTCTTCTTGTGATTTTTTTTCATATTTGCTTTATATGTGTTGAAGCAGTTTAGATACATGAAATTTAAGATTTTTAACATAGCACCTAGCAAATTAGAATTTCTCTATTTTTACTGTAAAATCAAAACTAACAATAGCTTTCCTTTGATGACTATTTTCTAGAATATTTCCTGTATTATTTAATTTTCAATGTTTTAACGTTCTTGTGCTTAGGTAGTGTGTTATTAGTGACTCATCTATATTTTATATTCATCTTGATAATAGCCATTTATCTCAAATTATTTTATCTATAGATATAGATGTTCTGATTTACAATGCTTTTTATTTAATCACGTATGTTTTTGTGATTTTTACTTTCACTCTGCTAGACAATGTTAGTTTTTCTTTAAATCATCTTTTGAAGTAATTGATTGCTTTTAATTTTATATATAAATATGTATATGCTTAATGCACAAATAATTTCTGTCTTCATAATGTATACATTGTCTATTTTCCTTTCTGTATCCTTTTTATTCCCCATTCCTTCCTCCTTTCCTGTTTTCTTTCCTTCTTTCTTTTATTTTCCCCTTTCTTTCACACCTTGTATAAAGAGGCACCTGCTATATAATTCCAGATAAAGGGTTTTTTCACCAGAGTCTTATGCTTTGTAGATGATTTTTCAATCAAGTTCTTAAAATACCCAGGACAATCTTGTTCACTCATTACCCAGTCTTCCCAATGGTAATCTTACATCACTATGGCATATTATCAAAACATTGATAAAAATTAACACTGGTACAATCTACAGAGTTTATTCAGATTTTGCCAGCTTTACCCTCACTCATTTGAGTGTATGTACATAGTAGTTTCATGCAATTTTCTCACTTGTGCAGAAAATACCCACCACCACATTCCATCATTTTTTGGCTTCCTCATGTGTCCCTGTACATGTCTTGTATTTTTTAATGAGCTATGCATATGCATATTTGGATTTTTATAGAATGTTCTATTTTTCAAATGTTCAAATTGTTTGAGCTACAATCCCATCCAGCACTGGGCAGCCTAGAAAAATGTGTCTGTTTCCTTTAATCAGCCCAGAGCTGCAGTCTACCATCAGGTATACATTACTACTAAATATATACAGCTAAATAACACTGCATATCTGATGATATGTTATGTATCTGTGCATAGTATTGGGTCATTTTTTTTAAACTGTAGATGTATGAATTTTAATTCTCTTTTCATTCCTGACTACTTGTGCATTCTAAAGAAAAGGCTGAGACTGTTTGTATGACCACAAATTGCTTGCTATGTAGAATATTCAGAATGGAACAGAGTAAGTCAGTGGTCATTCTTTTCCTTCTGACAGTCAGCTCATGCTGTCCATAAATCTCCTTTCTCAATCTCCTGACTCTAACCAATGTGTCGATGTATATGAATTTAAACGAGCACATCCCCACTGAAAAGGACCTGTATCTGTGATTCCCCCAGTAAGCAGCACACCACAGGCTCAAAGCTCTACTCCAGGTCTGCATAGCAAGTGCATCAGCCCGGATTCATTTATTAGCTTACAACCTGATGTTAAACGTGCTTGCTGAGGCCCGAATGATATATTTATTTTGTTTTCTGACTCTAAACCTCTAAAGAACTATCTTACTTCTTTGTAGAGGAATCTTCTTTCCCCTTTCTAAGGTAATAATAACAAAAGTGACAGTGAACCCGGTCTGAGCCCTTGCTGTCTACGTGAAACTCTGCAATCCACTTAACGAGTTATTCCATTTCATTCTCACAGCAAGCCTGTAGAGTAGTAATATTATTACTCCTGTTTTACCGATGAGAAAATTGAGGCTTTTGGAGGTTCACTTGTCTGGTGAAGGTTTTGCAGCAAACAAGGAACTGAATCTTAAGTGAGATGTGAATGCAAATAATATCACACCCTGTTATGCTCTGGAGAACTTGTTTTTAGACTCTATCTATTCAAACCAGAAAAATGATTGAAAATGTGACAAGTTAGCCAGATTCAAGCCACATGAGTCTAGGAGATGAATAACACATATTTTTCCTGATATTACTCATACACTTCATTTTTCATTAAAAATATACCAAAGAATAAATAATTTTTGAAGTGTGAAGATTTGGGGAAAAATAAGCTATATGCAAAATGTGCTTTTACATTTAAATAGACATGCAGAGAGTAGCCTAGGTATGCCACTGTAGTTAAACACAAGGACACAAACAGTTCGGATGCCACAGCATCATAACATTGGACGAGAAAAAAGTTGACAGTGATAAAAACCAGAATCCTTTCAAAGGATAAGTCAGAACAATCCATTGATTTATTTCTAACCACGAATTAAAGAAGGCAAATTTCATGTTATACCCAGTGAAGGTGTGAAGAAGGAACGGTTAATGAACAACCTGATGGTTGGCTAATGGATTCTTTCATGAGATCAGAAATAAGGTCAGGCTCATTATGCAGTGTCTGTTTAGAGTCCATTTTTAAAGGTGCAAATGTGGCAGGCAGTTTTCTTGCTAGAAACACTCGTTACTCCTGATCACATAGGAAGAATGGAGTGCCTGACAATGATGGACAGCACAGTGGCAGCCTTGCTGCGTGCATATTAATTTGAAGTCCTCTAGAGAACTACTATCTTCTGTTGCTACACAGAAACTCAATTGTAGTAATAATATCTGTCCAACTCTCTAAGAGCTGTGCTGCAGGGCAGAAGCCTAGGATTATCCAAGACAAAGAAAAGCATTGCAGAAAATGATGAAAGGGGAATTTTTTAGGTAAATGGTGATCTTAGTCAGGTCCAGCTACTATAACAAAATGCCATAGGCTGGCAATAAACATTTATTCCTCACAGCTCTTGGGGAGGGGAAGTCTAAGATCAAGGTACTGTACTGATGCTCTGGTGTTTTATAAAGGCCAGGTTCCTAGTTTGTAGATGATCCTCTTTACTTAGCCTCACATGCAGGTTCCAGAGTAACCTTTCTGGTCTCTTCTCTGGGCACTAATCCTGGATAAAAATGAGGGCTTCATCTCATGACTTAGCTCCCTCCCAGAAGTCCCACCTCCTAGTACTATCACTGTGGGGGTCAGCTCTTCAATATATGTATTTTGGGGAGACACAAATATTTAGCCTATAAAAACACCAAACTCCTCATCATCAGATTATCAATGAATGTTCTATGACTGTACTACAAACAACAGGAGTCATTTTGATGGATCGAAAGACTCTGGTATCATGAAAGCACGTGAATATAGCTGGAGATGGTCCCAGAATCCAGGATGTCCCAATAGCCTTTGTCATCAGTTTCTCTATTTTTGGTATTTTGGATAATGCATGGATACTTAGTTCAAATAAGGGGAAAATTTCTCAGTCAGCCCCACATCCTTTCTTCCAGCTCTTAGCTTTCCCTTGCCGGGGAGGAAGTAGAAATTCTGTATTATCTATTTTTATGAAACTTATGATTTTGTCCATATCTTCTGTAATAAAACAGATTATAGAATAAAGACATTGATTAGTACAAACTGTGCTAATTGACTACAAAACAAACATTAGTGATCAGCCTCTTCTTCCTCTATAAACATTCACCAATTAGATGTTTCCACAATTCCATGTATTATGTACAGTACACTCTATAAATGTAAATGTAATGTTTGTTAAGAAAACTGAAATTTATTGTACATTGTCCCAACAAATGTTTACATTTATAATTGTTATGAACTTGAGTTAGATGAAGATCTTGTTTTTATCTGTGAATGAGGCCTTGTATAAACAAATGCCACAAAGAAGGTAACCAGGTGACTGTTTATGTGAGCCAGTGATGTCTTCAATGCTTTGTGCTGCCCCTCTGGCCCAATTAAGCAGCAATGAACATTTGTTCTAAAGTCCCCCCTAAAAAAACTACAAGCGTCAGCTTCACACCACATACAGAAATGTGATATAAGAATGTAGACTCTATACTAGGAAATGTTCCATGTGCTGTTAAGATCAAATTAAGATGAATTCTCATAGCAGCAGGCCAGATATTTATTAAAATTTGTCTAATAACAACAAGTTTAGGAGGGCTAGGGGAAAGGATAGAAGGGAATGGGATTAATATGAGAAAATGGAAAAATAGGAACAAAATCTTTGTAAATAGGGAGGAATGGAGG
>NW_004624738.1:16312768-16332149 GCF_000247695.1 Heterocephalus glaber | reverse complement strand
AATTTATATGTTTAGGTTAAATAAATATATACCCATTCAATATAATTTCATGTCATAGCAGGATATTATTTTTTAATGTACCATATATTATAGATAATAAACCTGAAGTACAGAAACATTTATTAAGTGGCCAAGTTGGCCCATGGATCTCTCCAAGGGATGTCTGGACTGAGGTTGCTTCCTTGCTCATGCTGTCCTGCTACCTCTGCCATGGAAAAGGATTCAAAAATAGATTGAGAATGAACTCATGGGAGCAACCATCTTTCAGAAATTTTAAAATCAAGGGCATTTTCCTTAATTTTGGCATTTTTTCTCATTCTCTTTTCCTCATTTTCATGAAAAAATTAGTTATTATGCCAAGAGAGGAAAAAGCTCATGCTACTGACATATAAACAAGGCTTATCCAAGAGCATTGAAACATAACAAGATACCATACAACAGTGAGCAGACAGGCAGCAGTGTTGGTATCATGTGGACAAACAACCCTGTCCTCACAACCTGGGATCACTGGCTTGTTATTTTTTTTAGCTTATGTATACTTTTGGGGCACATAATGCAAAATAATTTCCATAAATAAAAGTCTACATATACCTATAGTCTAAATGTGTACACAATGTATATCCATTCCTATGGCACACACTTTTGAATTTTTTAGGAAAAAAATTAAAAATACTACAGCTCTTCTACAAGAAAAGATCTGAAATTCTTTCTTTTTTTCTTAAAATTTTAGTGGAACACTAAGTTACTTCTGTAATTTTTTATGAGAAATTGCAAAAGAGTTTGATTCTTATCTTCTGAAGTTGAGCACATTCCAAGTTCTGGTTCTGAACTCCTTTCCAAAGTTGGGCATGATGTCTCTTGAGAGATTAGCAGTTGGTATACTTCATCTCTGTGTGGAAGGTGCAGCTATTAGGTTGGCCTTAGTGGCCCAGCAGGAGAAATCCTCATTTCAGTATTCTTTGGGTATTCTGTCTCCTCTAAGGTCAAGCACCCTCTTCAAGGACTTGATTATTGCTTTCACCTCTGTCTGTGCCTCTTTATCCTCTTTGGTAACAGTTGGAAGTAATAATGCCAAATTACAGAACTTCCAAACATTCTGACTTTCCTCAATCTGCATAACACTTGGCCAAGTACATGTAATTGAGTAGAGAATAACCAGGATGTATTTCTTCAACTTTAAGGAAGTTACACAAAGCTTTTTGTACCATTGAAGATGGTATTTTTCCAAACAGAGTAGCAGCTTTTTTTTTTCTCAATTCAGCTGAGTTTTGAGACAGTATAACAATATTTCCCATTGAGGTAATACAAAAAGGGTTCTTCAAGTAAAAGTTGGATTGTTCTATCTTAGATGTTCCTTGAAGTGATGTCCATAGTTGATTTTGTTTTGTAAGCCCTCAAATTGAGATACATAGCCACACAAAACTGCATACCACATATGATGTGGCCATTCAGAGGTTCTCTAGTAATAGCTTTTTCACCTAACGATTTTCCAGTATTAGCAAAATGTGTCTTCTCCCATGTATTTGTAGACAGCTGAAACATGTCTCCATAAGCTCGAGCAAACTGCCACACAAATTCTATTTCATCCTTAAACTTTTCTTTGTGCTCACACAGTAGTTCAAAACTCTCCATCTTGCCAGACTGAGTCATGCATAAATGATCTGCCTTCTGAAAAAGGATATCTAACTTTAAGTCCTCTATCTGTGAGTTAAATGGCTTAGGCACTGAAAAGCTCTGTTCTTCTGTGTCAGTATTAGCTGTGATGTACCCTCCTTCACTTTCTGCTTCCTCTGAACTATTACTTGTTGCTGAACTTTGAACTGCAATTGCCCTTCTTTTTCTAGCTCTGTGCTGAGGACTTATCCTATGAACTGTTATCTTCCCTCCAAGTTCATCTTGTATATATTCCTCTAGCTTTGTAATGGTTTCTTTAAGAAATCTGATTTCCTCTTTGAGTTCTTCCATATTTGTCAGCAATTCATTTAACTTGTCCAGTATTTGAAGCTGCCTTCTCTGAAAGATTGCGGCTGATCCTTGGCCATTATGTGTTTTATCTTGCAAAGTTGTTGAGTCAAACGTATTACCCAGAGAAAAAAATGTTTGCAAATTCATTGCTGTCCTTGGTTTATGGACCTTCTGATACCACAAAACCAGCAAGCTGATACCAGCAGTTCCCACCATGATGGCAAGCATCAGTTCTTTGTTTGTGGAATGAGGCATTTCTTGACCTTTATTCTGTTTATAGAGGTTTCAGTCCATACTTGGCTGGCTCCAAGACAGGGATGGCAAACAGACATTGCAAAGGAAAAACAACATGGCACTCACAAGGTAGCAAAGGCCCTGACATTCTTTCTAAAGATCAAATAAAATATCTTTGGCAATTTTCATAATAAATTTCCCCCCACTTATATTTTACTTGTAGAAAAACTATGACAGATGAAAATGATTTGGAAATATGCTACTGTTTGAGATGTTCAGGTTATCTCCCTAAGAATAATATCAACTTAGGATTAATAGCAGCCAGTTTTTATTTGCTATATATGAATGTAACAAAAGTAATGTCCAAGGCTGAAACAGAGTAGTTCATGTGAGGCAATAAATTTTATTAACATGATCCTGCAAATTTTGCTGATGGGTCCAAATAGGTTTTTATTTATTTTATTAGTGCATGTATGCAATACATGATGTCTACATTCCTTGAGTGGAGTTGGTGTGTGTACATAACACATCTTAATTTTTTTCTCATTCTCTATCTGTCCCTCCCCATCATATTTCTTGATCCCTTTCCCATTTGAGAAAGATTTAAACAGATTTTTGTAAAACTGAAGAAAAGGTGGGGAAGCAAAAGATCAAGTATTGTATTTTGTTTGGCAGTAGGGCTGATAGGAGTTTATAGTAAAGAGCAAAGAGGCATCGATTCCAGCACTTGTCTTCTTTTTGAACTTGTATATATCCAAGCTACCTATATCGTAGCTGCTCTGCTGGGAGATGGAAGTATTTTCTACATGTAGAGTTGTTATGAGAATTAAATTGATTATTACTTGTAAACCTCTCAAAACATTTAGGACACATAGTAGTTTACATATACATTTAAAAAAAATCTGTTTCTTTGTCATTGAAAAGCATAAAGCACGTTATCACACACCTCAGAAAATCAGGAGTTTTCCTCTGACAGAACTAATGAGGGAGCAGGCAATGCAAGAGTCCTTAGAATACCACATGCCAAGCTGCAGGGAGTTTTGCCTTGCTTTTCCAAAGGAATGGTGAGAATCAGGGACTATGTGCTCTACAGTACCACAGACCCTGTTATTGTGAATTTATGTAAATAAATTACTGAACCAAAACCTCCCCTGGAAAGTAAGAAGCCCTTGGGTCAGTTCATTTTCATGGTGCATGAATCTCTGCAATCTGTAACCTGCCCCTCCTTTCTAGGTTCCTCCAGTCTTCCCTGGGCCATGATGCTGACTTAGCTATGCAAGATGCACAACATTATACCACATACCCTTTCACTTGACTCCACTCTCCTAGACTAGAGTCTAGGACTAGACTAGACTAGAATGTCTCTTCACCCCGAACCTTATCAAGGTATATTTTTCCTTAGCATCCTGTTTGATTTAGCTGGCTGAGGAAAAATATAATCTGTTTCTAAATTAAATACTGCAAATAACTGAGTACATGAGGGTTTTTAGTTTCCAAAATTACTTCTAGAGCCATATTGCTTTTGCCCAGAACCTGAGTGTCCAATGCTTACCTTGGGACCAAAAGAATTGATTTCAATGATTGGTAGTGTAGAAGTGGGAGGGAAATAGTTTTCACCAAATCACACCACACGTTTTGACTTGGTAGCACCCTCTGTGATCCTATTTCTTAATAAATATTAGAACATAATAATTAAAATAATAGTTAATATTTATTTTATTCCAGCCACTCTACTGTCTTTATTTCATTCTCACAACTATAGCTCTAGGAACTAGGAAGTAGAGTATGTCATTATATATCTAGAAGAGGAAACTCTGATTCATAACAATTAAAAGGTTTTGTCAGAAGTAGTTAATAAATTGGAGAGTCAGGAATCTAAATCAACATCTTTGATTTATAAACTCATATGGGTAAGAAAAGCATTATTCTGTTATTTCCTTGGCTGAGAGAGAAGTGTTTTCAAGACCTAATTCTATTATTCAAAACATGTCCATTTCACATGGAATATCACCACAATGGGTGAGATGATTTATGTTACTATGTAGCACAACTACTTTCGACCTTTCTGGGAAAAGGAGCAACTTTCTAATACTATGGTTATTTTAATGTCAAAAACTCTTGTCTCTACATAATCACATACGTTTCCTTACATGCCCAACTTCTCAAAAGAAGAAATAAAGCACTTCCCAAAGACTCCCGAAGCTTCCTAGATTGATTCCTAGGCCTGTATCTCTCCAACTGGACATGCAGACCCTTCCTTTGTTCAAATGCACATCCAATGTCTCTGTGTTCAGAATCCACCTCATCTCTGAGGCATCTTCCAAGCAGATTTCTGATTTTGTCATTGAGAAATAAACTAACATAAAACCCCTCTCTCATCTGAACTCCTAAAGTCAGCTAACAGCTCTCTGTCATCAGGAGTAATCATCCGGTAGACCCTCCAAAACAAAATACTATAGTGAGGCTGGAGACCTTATTTCACAGTTCTGATGACTGCAAGTATAAGATCAAGGTGCCAACAGGCTTGGTTTCTCTTGAGGCCTAGTTTTGGTAGCTCCTTTCTGTGTCTTCATATGCCATGATGTTGCTGTCTGCGCAGGCCCTCCTGGTGTCTCTTCCTCCTCTTATGGATATGAGCGCTGTTGGACTAGCACTGATATTAGTCAGCTTTCTGCTACTATAACACTTACTTGAGATCATTAAATTATAAAGAGAAAACATGTGTGTTGGCTCATGATTTCCATAATTACATCCTGTGATTTGTTGCTCTCATTATTTTTAGGCATGGGGTGATGCAGTATATCCAGATGGGAACCCATGCTGGAGCAAAATTACTCGCCTTATGGCCAGAAAGCAAAAGGAAGGAAGAGGAGGGAACTGGAGTGCCACAGTACCCCCTGAGGTCTTACCTGCTCTGTCTTAAAGATCTCCCTACCTCTTAACGTTCCACCACTTTCTAGTAACACAGAGATGGGGATCAAGCCTTTAACACTGGGTCTGAAAAAGCCATTTCAGATCCAAACTATAGCAGTACCCCTTGTGACCTCACTTAACCTTTATTGGCTCCTTAAAAGTTCAACTTCTACATACAATTGTTTTGGGGTTAGGGCTTTGACATATTAATTTTGGAGGGGATGACAACTCACTTCATCATGTCAAGTTTTCCTTGATATTCAAAATCATATTTGATTTAGCATCAATTTAATTGACCACAAGCCTATGAGCAACTGAAGAAAAGAGGGCTGCCCAATTTGTCTCTGTAACTCCTAAACATTCAGTACAATGTCCCGCAAATAATACTAAAACCTCTAATTCACTAAATGGAGCATATCTGCACCATAAAACACTTTGCAAACTTTTCATCCAATCCCAGAAAAAGCACTGCAAGGTGAATAATATTACCCATACATTAGAGGTGGTGATCTATTAAAGATCGATCAGGTATTCTGGGAAAGCTTCCATGATCGGTAATGATGAGAACTTGAACAAACCTTGGTCTGTTTCAAAGCAGAGCTCAGGGTCCTTTCCCTTCTAACATTTCTGTAATGACATTTGTTTGAAGAAGTAAATGTCATGGGCCATTGGAGCTGCCAATTGAGTTTGAGTTTGTCTATGAGTAGGAGAAACGAGGGGATTTTCTTTGTTTGCTTTTGTTTCAGTGGGCAGAGGAGTAAAGTACAGAAATTTAAGGAGAGCAGAACCCAAATAAACTTTTTCCTTGCCCAACTCTAACAGGAAGTGATCTGAAGTGATTAATAAAAGTGAGGAAAGTGAAGCAGAAATACAAAAGGTGCCTGACATAGTAATGACTGTATCTCAACCCCTTAATTAAACTGTAAAACATAAAACATTGTTGGGATTTATCTGGCATCTAGTTTTATTCATTGAATGTTGGGGGGCTGTTTTATGGTCAATAAGGGGTCCACCTGCTCCCCAATCATTCCCTGTAACCCAATCCAGTGCCTGAAATTGGCACACTCTGGGAACTCCAGTGGTTTAAGTTTTAGAAGATTCTAGTCTCAAAGGTACCCTAATCCCATGCAAATGTGAAACTCTAACCTGTCAGACAGTGAGTTAAGCCCTTAGTGTACTAATGTGTCACACTTAATGCAAATCACAAGATAAATTTCTGGTTTTTTTAATGGAAGTGAATAATGCACCATGACAAAGCAAGTATGTAGCACAAATCACAGAAATAAATGTCAAGAGAAAACGTGAAGTCTTGGGAAGTGAAGAAAAGGATATACCCAGAATGGGAAAGAGGGGGAAAGGAAAGGGACTTGGACTAATAAACATGAGGGGGAAGCCAATTAAAATGTAGGTGCGATGCTACTGAAAGTTAACTTTCAATCATTCTCTGGATGGCTCCAAGAATAAATCCCCCAAAACACGGGATTAGGTAGGGATTAAGAGATGGGCCCAAGTATGTTTTCCCCAAAAGGCAAAACAGAAAGTGAAGCAAAAGTTTGGGACCAGCAGGTTTGAATTGAGTGAGATGATGAGCAGTACTTAGTCATTTCCTACCTTTGCCATTTGTACTTGGGGAAATCATTTGTATAGTCTTCTGCAGAACAAGAGCTGAATTGGTTTTGCAAACTGACGCCTTCCATTTTCCATGTGTTAATGTTCTATTTGACCAATATATCCAGAAACGTTTTCCTGTCTTTTCCTACACAGTCTAGAAAATTGCTTCAATCCTCTCCTTTGGTTTAGCTGTGGACACTTAGGCCATTTCAGCCCTTTTTCTTTCAGATCACACTTACTTTGTTAAGGTGCTCCTCTGAACGCAGTGAGGCCAAGATGCGCAGTTACAGCTGACAATTCAGCTTGCCTGAGCTCTGGGCTCAATTGCCAGAGGTTTGAAAGAAGGAGAGAAAAAAGCAGGCAGAGACCTTATTCTTCTCAGCTACTCTAAGTTGTGAATAATTAACCACTTGTCAAAGTTAGCTGCAGCTGGCTGCTTCTTTCTGCTGCAGCTTCCTATCCAATGAATTGCCTCCTGTACAGCCAAATCCAAGAGGGACAAGATATTTTGTACATAGTGCATTTTCTTTTTTCATTTTAATTTTATTTTATTGGTACATTTTAGGTGTACAATATAATGACACTCATCATTGGAAATTTGCACCTTTACATAATCTCTTTTGGTTCTTATTTTGCCCCTTTCCCCTGCCCTCCCTTCAACCCCTCCATCCCTCTCTATTTACAAAGACTTTGTTTCCATTTTTCCATTTTTCCATTTTCTCATATTAATTCCATTCCCTTCTTTCCCTTCCTCTACCCCTCCCTCTTCCCCTTCCCCTTTGCCCCTTTCCTTCCTATTTCACATTATCTACTATACCTTTTAGTCCTTATTTACACTTTCAGTTTCTCACACTAGAGAAACTATTTGGTATTTATGCATATGTGTACTATTTATTTCACTTAAGAGTATCGACTCAATGTGCATACATTTAGCTACAAATGTCTCTAATTTCTCATTTTTTATGGCTGAGTAGTACTCCATTTTATAAAAAAAAAAAACATTTTTTTTAGTCTGCAGTTGATGGGCAATTGGGCTACTTCCAAGTTTTAGCTATCACAAACTGTGCTGCTATGAACACGGGTGCACATATATCACTGTGGTATGATTCTTTTAATTCTTAGGGAAAGATACCCAGTAGGGGAATAGCTAGGTCAAATGGGACCTCTAGTCCTAGCTCTTTGAGGTATCTCCATACTGATTTCCACAGTGGTTGTATTAGTCTACACTCCCACCAGCAGTGGAGCAGGCTTCCTCTTTCCCCATAGCCTTGCCAGTATTTGTTATTGGTTGATTTCATGATAGCAGCCATTCTTTCTGGGGTGAGGTGGAATATCAGCATTGTTTTCATTTGCATCTCTTGAATGACCAATGATGAACATTTTTTCATATGTTTATTTGCCATTTCTAGTTCTTTGTCTGAGAAATGTCTGTTCATTTCAGATGTCTATTTTTTGGATTGGGTCTTTATATTTGATGGGTACCACATATACAAAATGGCTTAGCACCAATAATGGTTTAAAATTCAAGACCACTATGTTACAGGCTGAATCAAAATTAGGGGAGGTGAGTACAAGACTAAGATAGATTCTGTATGTGGGCCTCACCACTGGCTTCACACTTACTTGGATTTCATACTTCTTATATGCAAGAAAGTTGGCAATGCAGAGTTTTGACCCACCTAAAAAGAATTTAACTAGGATAACTGAAAACATGATGACTGAACCTCCACGTGCTTGCATAAAAATTAGCATCGCAGAGTTACAGTCTTTTGCACCATTAAGACTATCGAGTTTAAAAAATAAAAATAGCATTAAATTATTATAGTTTATTGCCAAACAAGTTTCTAAACACAAAATTTGAATTTAAAAGTTATAAATTTTCTTATGTATAAATCCAGCATTATGCTAGAAGTCCATTTACTAATATATGCTATTTTTACATATATGTCACACACATACAGTGATACTAGGGATTGAATTCACAGCCTTTGCACTGAACTACATCTCTAGATGTTTTTTGCTTTTGCTTTTGCTTTTGTTCTTGTGAAATAGGATATTGCTAAGTAACTGAGATGCACCCTTAGCAATCCTTATGCTTCTGCCTCCCAGAATGCCAGAATTATAGAAGTGTGGCACCACACTCTCCTTTTAGTAATATTTCAATTGTGTAAATTTCCTGAAAGAGCCACATAGATTAAAGAAAAAATTCTTCTCAGAAAATTAGAGAAATATTCCAATGCTAAATCAAAGCTTACATCTTCCTTGTGGCCACACATGCATGTTCATGTCTGAGCTTGCAATCTAGAAAACAGAGTATGTGGTATTACACACATGCAATGATGCATGAATAGTCGAACAGTAAGCTCTATAAGAGTTGCAAGGCAGAAAATATCACTTCCAGTTGCAACAATGAAAAGAGGGAGAGTGCAGACTTTTTTAAAATGGTCTTTAAAATGCAGGAAGCATTTTAATTTTTGAAGATGTCGAATAGAAAATTCGATGTGGCGAAAATTGCCTAGGAAAAATGTGCAGAGGTAGAAAAGAGAACATTTGATTCTGACATTTTGCTGGAGTACAAGCACCTTGCAGATGATCAGCTTGGTAAGGTGGCAGCAGCTCAATTTCATCAATATATAATGGTAAATTATTTAAGGTATAGCTTTCTTCTCTGGCACGAATCACAGTCACTTGTATGTATACCACTTTTCAATTATTTTTCTCTGGAATTGGAAGATTTTCAATATATTGAATCTAAAAATATTCTGTAATTCAGTATATGCTGTAGTTGATAATCCCTCCTGGAAAATAGCTAGTTTGTGCCACAAATATAAGAAAGGATAATTATAATTTATTTATATTTTATTTAAAATCCAGATATATGAATTGGTGTGGTTTTAAAAAAGGACATTTTAAATCAATTTGGACTTTGAATTGAAATGTTTACTTATTTTATTCAATATCTATATGATTTTATTATGTTTTATGAAAATTTTAATAAATTTAAATAAAAGTGAAAAAGTACTTATAATCCTTCAATAATAATTCCAGAAGATCTTTTTAAACATTCTATATGCATATATCATAATTTATTTTATAGAAATTTGGAATTAAGAGTGAAAGTGTCATACTTAATTTTTGTAGCTGCTTTTAATATCAATATATCACAAATATCTTCCCACATAAAAAGTAAAAATGTATATCATAATTTTAATGATTAATAGTGCTTAATTACCTAAGAATATAAATTGGTAGGAAAATTAAAAATTGAAGTAAGAGATAGAAACTATATTCCTAACCTCTGGTGTCCATGAATTACCATACAGATCCAGAGAGCTAATATCTTGGTCAGCAATTTGAACTGATGCCAAATAATCCATTCCATGTATGTTTTTACCTAGTGTTTTTGCAGATAGCAATTTGAGTTCTTTGCTTTGCCAGTATAGATTTTTCTTATGCATATAAATTATAAGAATATACTTAAAATATGTATATGTAGGTCTTAATTTGCTAATCTACCAGTGTTAAAGTGTTTTTAGACACAGAAAAGTATAAAGGAAGTAGTTTTACTTGGTTGGGGCTTGAATTTCTGAAAGACCAGGGCTCTCTCTTTCTGAGAATTAAATACCAAGGGCTATTTAATCAGAAGGTAACTTTAGAACGTGCATGTACAGACCAATGTTATCAACCCAGAAGTGGAGAATTACAGAAGTTAAGTGGCTTGCTTATGGTCACAAAAATAATTAGTAATACCTGGAGGATCACTACTAGGACATTCTTGACATATTAGAATCTTTTAAGTATATCACATGCTATCTTTACTTTCCCTTTCTTAATTTATTTCATGTTGTCCTTGGGACTTATAGGATAAATTCAAAATAAGATTATCCAAAACTTTAACTACGTGCCTTTCACCTGAGAATGTTTATTTGGACAAAGGCATTCATGAGATGTAATACCATGATCTCTGTGAATGACATTTATGGACATTTTAAGGGTATTTTTCTTTTTAATGCTGTTCCAACATTCCTAGCTCATCAGATTGAAAACTTTTCATCAGGAATCATTGAATGCTGCCACCTGAATCTGTCTGCTTTGACTGAGGAGGTGATTTATGTAGCCATGGTGTTGGACACTGGTTTTCTATAGTATGAAATAACCTTCCCCAGAAAGCTAAATTGCCTGAGTGACCAGGATAGATCTGGGGGAGGTATGAATCTCTGGTACTTGGTGACAAGCTGTGCTGGCACCAGTGATACAAGATGTCACTTAAGGTAATAGAAACCTCTAGAAACATGGTTGAAATGCTTGCCACAGCTTATAACAGGCATGCTGAGCTGCAGAACACTCTATATTACATTATTATTGTCCCAAGAGAAAAGCATCCAGCACTCACTACTGTGGCCCACAAGTGCTATCTGCTATGATTGCAAGAAGCAAGAAAAGACCTAAGCAGTAGAGCACCTGGTACACGTTTTAGAGATGTTGAATAGCAAAGTGAAATCACTGGTAGCTGTTTGTGGTTTCTTTATAATGAATCATACCTTTATCAGAACTGTAAGATTATCTCACTACACCTCACAAATCACCTAGTTCTTCAGTCTCAAACAAAACTGAGGGCCACAAAATGAAAGAACGAGCACCCAACACTAAACACTAGGGCTCCTGACTCAAAAGTAATGCTCTCTACATCACACTCTGAGACCCACAGTTAACCTGAAATAAGAAACCACAGCAGCTATGAGAATAACCAAGATCCCTACCATCACTTACATACCATGAGATGTGTAAAGTAGGCACTTTATGGCTATTTCCTGAAAGCTCCTAGGTTTAAAATTTGAAGAAATGACTGCTAGGCTGTTAGTGGGACTTGAGAAACATCTTTGAAGCTCTACTGTTTACTCACTTATAGGAAAGGCCATCAGAACATGGTCCTCTTAGAATGCTCTCCTTGGTGTGAAATAAAGCTGGCATGTTAACAAAATATGTAAAATTTACTAATTAGTCCATTTATTAATATGGTAGATAATCTGATAACCAAGAAAATGCAAAGAATTTTATGTAAAATTTTAAACTTACTCAAATTTTTTTTTTCAATATATACACCTGTAATCCTGAATTTATGGCCCTGGCTGGAAAACACAGCTAATTCCTCCAAGTGAAACTGTTCATGGTGTTGAAAGTTCTAGTCCCTTATAAAATCATCACAGTAGTATTATGGCTGAATACTTTTCAAGTAATTTTAAGGTTGTTTGTAATTTTATTGCAAGGAAGAAGAAAATTGCATATACTTGGAAAATATTCCATGAAATAATAGCTTGAAGTTTTCTTAATATACTTGGTCTTAGTACTTTCTCCTTCACTCTGATTTCTTACAAATCATTAAAAAAGTTCCCCAAAGAGTGTCACTAAATAATTTACAAGCAAAGAATATAATGCAGTACACCATCAAGAGTAAAATTATTACAAAAAAAGTAATGTGAATTAAGCAAAGAGATAAAATGTGTACCTATGGTCTGTCCATCTGTGCTGCTGTACCAAAATACCTGAGACTGGATAATCTATAAAGAATAAAATTTACTTTTCGCAGTTCTAGAGTCTTGGAAGTACAAGACCAAAGGGACAAAAATGTTGGTTTCTGGAGGGAGATACACTCTGCTTTTTAGATGGTGCCTTGTTGCTCATCCTCACAAAGGAAGTAACACTGTATGTTCCCATGACAAAAGGGAGAGGGAAAAAGGGACCATGAATTGTGTGAGGTTTGAATCACCTCCTAAGTGTCTTCTATTTATTACTACCACACTGAAAACTAAGCTTCAATAAGTGAGTTTTGATGGACATCCACACCATAGCATCTATCAAATTAGCAAAAATTAACAAGTCCTAGAGTTTGGGAAGATATGGAAAATAAATGTTTCTTTAACATAATCTGCATTACAAATGGGCATATCATTTTTATATAAATTTGGTAATATGTGGCAAAGACTTAAACTATTGACATTCCCAAACTAACTCACTCTTAGGAGATGGGGTAATACCTTCTTTCAAAAGCTTAGTAGAGGGCCAGGGATTTAGCTCAGTGGTTCTGCTGCCTGCCTTACAAGTGGAAGGTCTTTATTTCAATCCCAGCTACCAAAAAAAAAAATAAAAATAAAGAAAAAGCTGAGTACAGCGAACCCAGTTCCCTGGATGCCAGCAGCCCACACCCCACCAGAGCCCGGTCACATGGGTGCCAGGGGCCCACTGGACCACATCTCGTGGACGCCATGAGGCACCTAAATATGCACAGCAGAGGTGCCGGGGGAACATAAAGGCCATGGTTATGAGCGCCAGAAGATAGAGCAGAAATGAACAACAGACAAGGCCTTTCTGAAGCTCTTCAGTGAAAATTGAGGCCCCCTGGGAAAGGGAAGAAAAACTCCAATAAAAGTACACTAGACCATCGTGGTTGGTAAGTTGGTGGGATCAGCACCTCCCATAGAAATGCAGACTCAAACAGGGGTGAGGACAGCTCTAATCTGAAGTAGAACCTTGAAGAGTTTAATCCTGCAGGAGGTCAGGGACCTCAACTTGGACCTTTTAGCTAAAAGTCAGCCTGAATTTTGATAGACTACAGATGGCTTTCTGAGACTAATCAACTTAGATCCATGCACTGCTGCCCACATTTCCTACCAGGACAGCAGAGACATACCTTGAGGGAGAACTTTTTTGTTTGTTTGAAATATATATTTTTTTCTTTTCTTTTTCTCTTTCTCTATCCCTTCTTGCTCTATATTTCTCTCCCTCTTTGTTCCTTTTCCTGTCCTATCTGAATTTTTTCTCTTTCTCTGTCTTCTCTACTGTCACTTTTATAGGAGGGTGAATAAAATTTCTAGCTTCCCTATTGTTGCCAGTCTGTTGTGTATTTGTCTCTGTTCTTTTGCTCTGTCTTTTCATCCCATCTTCAACAGATCCCCACAGTTTGTGTGATCTTCCTGTGTCCTCTAGCCTCAACTATAACCTTTCCCTCTCCCTCTATCTCTCTACCACTCCTTCCTCAACCCCTGCTAAATCCTTATCCCAAAGGGTAAATTTTCCATATTGAAGGATTTACTTACTACAAACATATTTTGGGCTAGCCCTAGATTTTGATCTAGCTCATGTGGTTAAAGGTGACAGATTAACTGCTACCACAAATTGTCATTTTCTAAGCTGTGTTTGATACTGATTGTGTCAATTGGGCTAAGGTGTTGTGATTGATCTAATCAGTTGTTCTCCCCAGTATACTGAAAATGAGATTGCCTAAGAGTCATTAAAGACTCAAAACCTAAAACATCCAGCTATACCTGGAAGATATCGCTGAGAAGCAATCACTCCATAGGGGCTCTAAGCACCAGTAATAAAGATACCCAAAATAAGAGATATTGGAGTATAAGCCCAGGAATTAAAGCAAAAAACAACACCAACAACAGAATTAAAAATGAGAAGACATCTTAGTAAGACACAAACACAGACTTCCAGCTCACCAAAGGCAAATTCTGGGGGAAATGAGGTAGAAAAATATGATAATCAACCACCTGGACACCCTGAACTGATAGCACAAGAAGTAACAAAACAGATGAATGAGGCTCTAGAAAAATTCAAAACAGAAATAATTTCCCAGATAACTACAGAGATGATGAGCAGAGTGAAAGAAAAGATTAGTGGCTCTAGAACAGAAACAGATAAAAACAAAATAGATGAGCTCAGAACCATGCTGGAAGCCATGAATGGCCAGCATAAGAAAGAAATGGAAACCATGATTATTCAACTTAGGAAAGAAATTGAATCCATGAAACAGATTCAAACAGATATCCAGGAGATTAAAAAAATCCATTGAAAGTATTCACAGAAGATTGAGTGAATGTGAAGATAGAATATCAGATATAGAAGACAGGATTGCAGATTGACCATGAAAACAGAGATTTCTTCTAAAAAGTAAGGGACCACGAGAAATTAAATCCAACAGCTGCTAGATGATGCAAAGAAGAATAACATAAGACTGATAGGAGTTCACAAAAAAGCAGGAGAAAATACAAATGACATTAATAAATGGTTCACAGAAGTAATAGTAGAAAACTTCCCAGACAGAGGAGGAGAATTCGACATTCAGATAAGTGAGACATATAGAACTCCAACTACCCACAATCAAAAAAAAAAGCTACACCTAGACATATAATAGTCAAGATCTCAGAAACCCAACAGAAGAACAAAACCCTACCAGCAGTTAGAGAAAAAAACAAATCACATACAAGGAAAGCCCACTGGAATCACAGCAGACTTCTCAACACAAACCCTCAAGTCAAGGAGAGCCTGGAGTGAAGTATTTCAAGCCCTAAAAGAAAATAACTTCCAACCTAGACTGTTGTATCCTGCAAAATTGTCTTTCAAAATTGATGGGGAAATTAGATACTTCCATGACAAAGAACACCTGAGAAATTTCATGAACACCAAACCAGCACTCCAAACAATTCTAAACAATATCCTACAAAAAGGCAATGAAGGTAACAACTCCATGAGCCCCAACAGGGCAAAGCCACCAGGCAAGGCAAGAAACTGAAGGGAAAGGGGGAAAAATAAGAAATAAAAGAGCCAACAACAGTAAAACATGACAAGGATGAGTCAATATTTACCAATTATAACCATCAATGTTAATGGCCTCAACTCACCAATCAAAAGAAATAGACTGGCAGAATGGATTAAGAAGCAAAATCCAACAATATGCTATATATAAGAAACATACCTAACTGAAAAAGAAAGTCATAGACTGAAAGTAAAAGGATTGAAAATAGTTCTCCATGTGACAGGAATCTGGAAAAAATCAGGGGTAGCAATCTTATTTGCAGACAAAGTAGATTTCAAACCAAAACTAATTAAGAGAAACAAAGATGGTCACTACATCCTTCTGAAGGGAACAATCCAAGAGGAAGAGATGACAATCATAGATACATATGCACCAAGTAGAAATGACCCAACTATACAAAACAAATAGTTATGGACATGAAAAACCAAATAAGCACTAATACAATTGTAGTGAGGAACCTCAATACCCTACTGTCACAAATAGACAGATCATCTTGACAAAAAATCAACAATAAAATTCTAGAAGTGAACCAAGCCTTTGAACAAATGGACTTAATAGGTGTCTACAGAGTGTTCCACCCCACAAAATCAGAATACACATTCTTTTTGGCTGCACACAGGTCATTCTCCAAAATAGATCACATGCTAGCTCACAGGGTATGTTTAAATAAATGCAAAAGAATTGAAGTTTCCCCCTGTATATTATCAGACTATAGTGCAACAAAATTGGAGATCAATAGCATAAGAAAGCATAAAACACCCACAGCCACATGGAAATTGAATAACACTCTCCTGAAAAAACAATGGGTCACAGAGGAAATTAAAGAAAAAATTAGACAGTTTCTACAAGTAAATGATAATGTCAGTACAACATACAGGAATCTATGGGACACAAAGAAAGCAGTCCTATGAGGGAAATTCATAGCAGGGAATCCCCACATTGGGAAAACAGACAGAGCTCAAATAAACAACCTAATGATGAAACTCAAGCTCCTAGAAAAAGAAGAGCATGACAAAACCAAAGCCTGTACAAAAGAGGAAATTATAAAAATCAGAGCAGAAATCAGTGCAATGGAGACTAAGAGAACAATACAAAAAAATCAATGAATAGAAGAGTTGGTTTCTTGAAAGAATAAATAAAGTTGATAAATACTTAGTTAACCTTATCAAAAAAAGGGGGAAAAAAAGGCCCAAATCCAGGCATTTAAGAATGAAAAAGGTGAAGTAACAAGAGATCCAGAAGAAATCCAGAAGATCATCAATAGCTACTTTAACAACCTGTACTCTAATAAAATGGAAAACACAGAAGAAATGGACAGATTCCTAGATACATATGAATTGCCAAAGTTAAATGAAGAAAATATAAAAATTCTAAACACTCCAATTACAATCAGTGAAATTCAAAATGTAATTAAAAATTTAGTAACAAAGAAAAGTCCAGGTCCTGATGGCTTCATTACTGAATTCTATAAGACATTTAGAGAAGAACTATCACCATTACTCCTTAAACTCTTCAATGAAATCGAAAGGAAAGCAATACTTCCAAATTCATTCCTGGAAGCAAGTGTTACTTTCATTCTGAAACCAGGGAAAAACCCAACCAAAGAAGAGAACTACAGACGAATCTCCCTGATGAACTTAGATGCAAAAACCCTTAACAAGATACAAAATACAGAGGGTCATCAAGAAGATCATACACCCTAACCAAGTTGAATTTATTCCAGGGATGCAAGGATGGTTCAACATTTGTAAATCAATAAATGTAATGCACTATATTAACAGAGCCATGGACAAAATCCATATGATCATCTCAATAGATGCAGAAAAAGCATTTGACAAAATCCAACAGCCATTCATGATAAAAACCCTAGAGAAAATTGGAATGGAAGGTCTTTATCTCAACCTGATTTATGCTATCTCTGAAAAACCAACAACCAACATCATACTAAATGGTCAAAAACTGAAAACCTTCACACTAAAATCAGGAACAAGACAAGGATTCCACTATCACCACTCCTATTCAATATAGTTCTGGAAATATTAGCCACAGCAAATAGAAAACAGAAAAATAAAAGGAATAAAAATAAGAAAGAAAGAAGTTAAATTGTTATTTGCTGACAATATGATACTCTACATAGAACAAACAAAACACTCTGCAAAAAGAGTTTTAGACTTAATTGACAGATTCAGTAGAGTAGCTGGATACAACGTCAACACTCAAAAAAGAATAGCCTTCTTGTACACAAATAACAGAATCAGTGAGAGAGAAACTAGGGAAGCAATTCCTTTCACAACTGCATTCCACAAAATGAAGTATCTAGGAATCAGTCTAACAAAGGAAGCAAAAGACCTCTGCATAGAAAACTACAGCACTCTGAAAAAGGAGATCAAAGAGTATATAAGAAAATGGAAAGACCTCACTTACTCCTGAGTAGGAAGAACCAACATAGTGAAAATGGCCATACTTCCAAAATTGCTATATAGATTGAATGCAATGCTGATTGAAATACCAACAAAATACTTCACAGAACTAGAGGAAACAATCCAAAATTTCATTTGGAACCAGAAGAGACCTAGAATACCAAAAGCAATTCTAGGCAACAGAGACATGGCAGGGGGTATCACAACCCCCAACTTGAAACTATACTACAAAACTACTGTGATAAAAACAGCATGGTACTGGCAACAAAACAGACCTGAGGATCAGTGGAATAGATTAAAAGATCCAGAAACAATTCCAGACATACTCATCCACCTCATCTTTTTAAAAAAAAACAAAAAACTTTTTTATCAAACACACACATACAGAAGTTAAAACCATTCAACGAAGAACAATGTAAGGGAAAAAAACTACAATAATATTCAAATACAGTAGAACTCAACCAAAACAAAACTGAAAAGCACTTAAACATTTTTCCAAATAAGTTAAAAAGTACATCTCCAGCACCAACAAGGCACCCGAGGATGTGATTTGTTTCAGAAAGATCCCCAAAACCAACACTGAACAAATTGTGGTCTGGAAAAAAACTCCAGTTAGCTAGCATAATCCACATAAGCCAAACTTCTCCCTAATTTAAATTTCGATACAGTCATATGACACGCGATGGAAACACAATCCAAGAAATATGTTATGAGCCAATTTCATCCATTTGTATCCTTAATTACACTTTCAATTTCTCACACTAGAGAAACTATTTGGTATTTACACATATGTGGCCTATTTATTTCACTCAAGAGGATGGCCTCAATATGCATCCATTTGGCTATAAATGTCTTTAGTTTCTGGTTCTTTATGGCTGAGTAGTATTCCTTTTTATAAAAAAAAAATCTTCTTTATCCAGTTTCCAGTTGATGGGCACTTTGGGGTGTTTCCAAGCTTTCGCTATTACAAACTGTGCTGCTATAAACATGGGTGCACATATATCACGCTGGTATGATTCTTTTAATTCTTTTGGGAAGGTATCCAGCAGGGGAATAGCTGGGTCGAATGGGACTTCTAAGCCTAGTAGTTCTTTGAAGTATCTCCATACTGATTTCCACAGTGGTTGCACCAGTCTGCATTCCCACCAACGATGGATAAAGGTTCCTTTCTCTCCACACCCCTGCCAGCATCTGTTACTGGATGACTTCTTTATAACAGCCATTTTTTCTGGAGTGAGGTGGAATCTCAGTGTTGTTTTCATCTGCATCTCTCGAATAACCAGTGATGTAGAACATTTTTTCATATATTTATTTGTTGCTTTTACTTCTTTGAGAAATGTCTGTTCATTTCAGATGCTCATTTTTAAATTAGGTATTTGAATTACAGCCACTTCATCTTTGACAAAGGAGCCAACCATCCTCACTGGAGGAAAGATAGCCTCTTTAATAAATGTTTTGGAAAAACTGGATTTCAACCTGCCAAAGATTAAATCTAGACCCATAACTATCACCATGCACTAAACTAAGATCAAAATAGATTAAATATATAAAACAGAAACACTAAACTTGCTGGAAGATAAGTTAGGTAGAACTCTTGAAGACATTGGCATAGGAAAAGACTTTATGAACAAAACCTCAG
>NW_004624738.1:16186563-16311908 GCF_000247695.1 Heterocephalus glaber | reverse complement strand
AGGTAGGGGAAAGGAAAGAAGGGAAAGGAAAAATTATTAGAAAAGGAAAAAATGGAAACAAAATCATTGTAAATAGTGAAGGGTAAAGGGGGTGAAGGGAGGACAGGAAATCAGGAAAAAATAAGAACCAAGATATACCATTTAAGGTACAAATACCCAATGATAAATGTAAATATATTGTATCCCTGAAATGTACCAATAAAAGAATTTAAGGGGAAGAAAAAGCTTAGTACAAGAATTCAAACAACAGTGCATGTCATAATTTCTTGAGTTAATATATTAATCACTGGTGTTCATATAATGAGAATTGGATGGAATCTGGCTTTCTCCAATTCATACATTCAAAAAAGTCTAACAAAGTACAATCTAGTCTATAAAATAAAGCGTCCTATTTATTTGTTTTGTTATCTTTTGTTTGTTCACAAACACAAAACACACAAAGATAAATCAAATCAATGAATTTTAGGCTGTAATAATTCAAGGGTCTCTTATCTGAGTCTAATAAATATAGTGATATCAAACTCTGAGGCCAATTGAACCCTACCTTTGTGTAATATCTCCCTGTGGCCCCTAAACCTTGCCTACAGCTGAGATTGGGCTTGGGTGGGAGTACTTGCCCTTCTTCTGACTTCAGCTTTAAAAGATCTCTAATGACATAGGATTAGGTTTTTTCCTACTCTACCAGCAAGATAGATTTTTTTTTTTTCCTAGTATCATTCCCATAGCCGTGTACCCACTACCTGTGAACCGTGCACACAGAATTCAGGTTTTTGTTCTGACTGAAAGAAAAGTCTGGGCAAAGAAGAGAGTTTCATGCTTGTCCTGTGGTAACAGTTGATCCTCTTCTGCCTTGTACTCAATGTACCCACTTTAGGGCACGTGTGGTAGGACAAAGGGAAGGAGCCTGCAAGGGAGTGTAAACTCTTCCTGTATACAAGGTTCTCAAACATTCTTGTACAACACCCTGACTTTTCTCTAGATCATTAATAATTTGCTATCATTTTGTTGATTTCTCCCTAGATACTTTGGACTTGTGGTCATTTTCTCCTCCTGCTTTCTCCACGGGTGAGTTAATCTATGCATTCCTCTCCTTGGAATTCTCTGTCCATTGTTGAATTGCACACTGACTCTTGATTATCTCAAGAAAGTTTGCGATTTTTTACCTGTTTTTTTTTCACTGTTATATCCTTAAATTATGGTCTTCCTTTAAAGAAAATAGAATTTTTCTTGCATTGTTTTCTCTGCATGAAATAGTCTCTATCTGCTATGTCACCCTATGGTCTCAGTTCCACCTCATCCTTTTTCTGCTGATTTTCAACTCATCTTTATATATAAATTCACATGCTTTCTTTCTCAACATTTTAGCCATGCTTGCTACCTCTACTATATGCTTTCATTGTATCCTATATATTTCCCTATATAATTGTTTCCATAGCATTTATAATATTCTATCATTGTAGTTCATTTTTAAATTAAACTTTCGCTGTTGTCTCAAATTTTTGTCAGTGATTACAAAGACTGAAAACAATATATCTCAAATGTCTATATATTCTAAACAAAGCTGCAAGGACATCTATATATATAATTACCTTATTATTTATCCAAACTGCCAAAATGTTTTGAATAAAATGGAATGTTGTTAAAACTTTTGCTTTGGCCATACATAGACCCAAGGTGTAAATTGGAACTATCTCAGCTAAATGAAATATAAGATAATCTATTATTATGGACTGAATGTTTTTACCCCTATTGGTTATGATGAGGTGATAAATGTTAAATATTGTCAGTGGACTGCATCCAAATCTGATAGAGCTGGTGCTCTTATAAGAAGAATCCAGAGAGCTTTTCTTTGACTAAACTATAGGAAGGAAGCCGCCATACATAAACCAGGAAAGAACTCTCACCTGCAAAGAAAATTTTCCATCACAGGATTTTACACTTTCCAACCTTTAGAACTGTGAGAATTACATTTCTGCTGTTTATACCACCCTGCTATGGTACCTTATCATGGCAGCCTGACTAATGCACCTACTTACATAGAACACTTGCAGTTGTCATTACTATCATCTGCCTGAAGGGTATAATAGAAAAATCAATTTGGAGATTTCATGCAGTTTATTATTTTATTGTTTGGAGAATCATGTCCCTGTGTTGTGGTTTCCAACACAAAGAGGAAGTAAGAGGTCTGGGGGAGGGGTTGTACTTTTACCAAAGAAAAGTACAGAACACAAAATATTGTTGTTCTCAAGGAAAAATTTGACCACAGCAGAAAGTGTCTTGAAGTATTACTGGATACAAAAGCTGGATTGGAGGGGAAATTTATGAACAAGTAGAGATTTAGTCAAATTTAATGACAAATGTAGAAAATTAGGACTGGAAGACTTCAGCAGATGGATCTCTAAGAATGACAGAAGGTATTCCACCAAGGAGAATCTGCCACAATTCAGAGCTTCTATCTCTATACTAAATTTTACCAGTTAAATAAGACTTTTCCTGCATGTTCTTCCTCCTTTACTCACTGACAATAATCTAGCTTCAACCTTAGAAGTTCTCGAAACAGTAACTGTCTAGGTAGGGGAGGTAAATCAAGGACAGAAAAAAAATCTACAATATCTCTCCTAATATCTGAAGGCCTCTAAGATTAAAAAAGGAGTAAGATTTGTGGTTGTTCAGTTTTCATATTATATTAGATTGGAGTTTTCATTAGTATTACAAAAAATACTATAAACATATTAAAGGACTGTGACTAAAACCCCTTTGAAAAATACCAGAGACCAAAGGGTTAAAAAAAGAATATCAGGAAAGTGATTCTGAAAAGAAATTTTGAAAAAAGATAAAAATTTTCATGCTTTAACAATATGGGTATAGCTGGCTACCAGTCCTTTTACATATTTATAAATTGATATTTTTTCATTACTTAGTTTTTCTTTCCTCTTTGATTCCAATGCATAACACGGATAGTACTAGATTTTCCCACAGCTCTCTTCCTGCCATATAATATTTCTGTGAAAATATTTTGAAAGATTGTATGAGAAAGCCTAATTCTGCATTATTGTACCTCACCACTAATTGGATTTTGTGCACCAATTATTATCATCCAAAATGATTACATCCAAAATATAATTATATTCCTTTCCAAAATAAGTGTAGTTTTTTCACATATGCTTTTTAGGTGGTAAAGCCTACATAAACAAATTTTACCATATTTACCACTTTAATTGTAGTTATGTACCATTATGTTCATTCACACTGCTATGCAACAATCATGATGTTTTATTTATCAATTCACATCCATGTATGTACACTCTCCTTGGACAATTAACAAGTTACTGACATTAAAGTGTTTATCTTATTTTTTTTTAGAACAGGAAGAATAAGAAGAGCTCTACTTGGCTTCAATCCCTGAGAAATGAAAAAGAAAAAAAACACTTTGAAAATTTTAAAAAATCCACAGAAAGGAACAAGATACTGCTACAACAGGTGTCCCTAATTTCCATTCTAACTTGGGCAAGGAAGAATTTGTTTGTATTCTCATGCTCTGTTCACTTCAAACTCTCCTTGTCCCTGCCTTTCATTATTTGAGATACTAGTGTTGTAGCTCTTGAGATAAAAATGATTGTTACCAGAGACAGCTCCAGGCTAGCAAGGTGGACCAATTTCCTCTTTCAGCTCTCCTGCTTTCCTCTGAAACCCCTCTCTCCCCTTCTTTCATCCCCAACTGATACACACATGTGCCTAGATGAGCAAACTAAAGAGCTAAACAGCCTGGTAGATATGTTTTGAAGGAAAAGTGAAACTTTGAAATATGATTTGATATTGTGCTTTGAAAGAGTTGTTCAGTGATATTGTCCTAGCTTTACATGAATGTGGATCAGTTTCAAACCTTCTGAAAGATTGGTAGCTTGAGGTAGTCAAGTTGTCACTTCCTGTGCCCTTGATTACAGCAGTGAGAGTCAGCAGAGAATGAGAACAGAACAGTGGTTGGCAGCTGAAATGGCTTAAGGTTAGAAGAGTGTCTCTCAGGATGGTGACAGGAATGGAGTCGTAGCTGTCAGCAGGGGATTACCATCCCCAACAGCAGGATAGATGGAGGAATCTGACACAAGTGAATGGGCAGCAACAGAGAAACACATGAGAAAGATGAGAAAAATAAGTTCAGAAGATGCAATCTGAATAATTTGTATAAACACCTTTGATTAACTAAGTTTATATTTCCTCTAGGTGTATGAATTGTCATTAAAAGATGTATAGTTTTGATCACTTTTAAAACATTTGAGATGAGTAGTTTTGAAATAAAAAGTCTTACTGAATACTGATTAAAATATGTAAGATGCAATTAAGGAAAAAGTTGCATCTTGCTAATGAGCAATGATTAGTCTTCAAATACTTGAAACTTGAAGATATTTAATTTAAATACCTACACAAATCTTATGATTTTTTTTTTCCCAGCAAGAGCACAGATAAATCTGGTTAACCTTAAGAGATGGTATAATGAAAACATTAAAATGTTGTGCAGAATTTTAGAAGATAGTGGGCTAAACACATGCATTTAACTCCCCTCCTACAGTCACATTACAATGATATTAAGTGGATGTACATAAATATTATGCATCTTCGTCTTACAAAATTAGACATTATGTTGAAGTCTGTCTATTGAAACAAATGGAAAACAGAACACTGGAGACTGCCTTCTAGAACACGAAGAAGACAAAATCAGTCCAACAGAATTCCTGAAGAGTTCCAGAGGGCAAAGAAAATATAGGCAACAAAGCACAGAAATGGAGCTAAAAGAAAATGATTCATTGCCATTGACTTTGTTTTCTCTCTTACTATAAGAATCAGAGGAATGCAATCACCAAAGCCAGGGTAATATCTGCCAAAGGAATTAGGGTCCACATAGGAAACCAAGTACATAAGATATGATTTGGAAAAGTATTGCTAGTTGAGAATTATAAACAGAGCTGCTTTCCTTTTATAAGAAAGATAATATAAATAAGAATTCCAGGTATTTGAAAAATTAAAAGAAATAAAATTGAAGATAATAAAGGAAAACTATATGAGAATATATTTAGGGTTTTGAAATAAGAAAGGCAATCCTAAAACTGAAATATAAAAGAGAAGGCAAAAATGGATAAATTACATTAGACAAGTACTAAGTGAAAAAATTACAATGTAGGAAGAACATGGAAAAGTTAGATATTAGTAGTCACTCAGCTGAAACTTTTTGTGATATTTATAAAGCAAAAGATGAATATATAAAATTGACTCAGTTTCTAAAAATCAATAAAATAAGGCAAATAACCAAAGAAAATAACAGCAAAAATATGAACTAGCAACTTGGAAGGGATTAGAATTGAAGTTGTTTCTGGTTTTCCCTAGTATAAAAATTTTCACAATAAACATCCTGGCATAAAACTCCACAGGTTCCTGTAATAAAGCTTTTGTAAATGGAAATGGGAAGAAGGGTTGGAGGGAGGAGAAGGTGACAAAAAAAGAATTAAAGATATGTTATGCATGTGTACAAATCTTCCATGGTAATGTGATTATTATGTACTAATAAAAGGATAAATTCAAAAAGTAAAGAAGAAGATGCAATGCAGTGTATTATGGTTTGGATCTAAAATGCCCCCTCAAAGTCTCATGTGTTTGCAGGTGATTAGATTCTGCAAGCACTCTACTTATCACTGGACTCATCCATAATGACGTCAGTATCTCAATGTGCTATTAGGAAGTGAGCCTGGATGGAGTGGGTCACCAGTCAGACCTGGAAAAGTGAATTGTTTTTTGTTTTTTTGGGTTTTTTGGTAACAGGGATCGAACTCAGGACCTTGTGTTTTCAAGGCAGGGAGTGGCACCACTGAGTTTAATCCCTGGCATGGAAAAGTGAATTCTTGATCCCAGCTCCTCTGGTCTCTCTGCTTCCTGGCTGCCATGGAATGAACACTTCTGCCTTTGCAATGCCCTTCTGCCATCTTGTTTCTGTCTTGGAGCCAGCCAACTATGGACTGAAATAATGAACCAAAAGAAATGTCTTCTCTTTCAAATTGAAAGTGTCTGATAGTTTGTCTCAGAGAGGGGGAAGTAAGGAAGATGCTGTGGAACACTGGATCACAGAGTGTGTACATTTCTTAATTTTGCCTTGTCTTAGTAACTGTTAGTAATTGTCTTCCAAGGTGGATCTTCCCTTTGGGAGGGAGAGTGGCTACTTACAGCTTATAAGAAGCATAGTAATTTATTGTTTATAACCCATCAAGAGAGAATAATATTTGTATGTTATCTAGAAAATGGTTTTAACAACTAGAGTAAATCCAAAGAAAAATGTGTAAGAATGGCTGCTGCAGGGCTGTAAAGGTTAAGGCAACAAACTGGTCTTTTTCATTATAAAAATTTTGTATTATTGGATTTTTAAAAAAATATCATGTATATGCATTACTTTGGATTTATAAATTTGTCAATTAGAACATGGAACAATCCTTAGTATTTGAAAAATCCTGGATCTAAATTTTATTACCTGTGAGAAATTAATATCATATAATCCTCAATTCCCTCATGTGTACAATTAGAATAATAATGCCCCCATCACAATTGTGTTGTGAGGATTTACTTTTTTAAAATATCTATTCATAATTACCCTTTTGTTTCCTCCCTTCTGCTTTTAGGGACTTTATCCTTCTCCTTCAAATAAACAGTTAGATTACAAAATTTTAAATCAAGATTGTATCAACACTTCCATTCCTCACCATGTACAAGTTAATAATTTTAAATGCTATGTGTAATTACCCATCAGAAGCATTACAGTGAAAAGAGATAAATGATAAAGCTACATTACAGACTGAACACGACCCTTTGAACCAAGAGTAATAATAATCTCATAAGAAAAATGACTATGGCTGTATTTATTAATCTGACAATTTACAGAAACTTGTGTTCCATGTCAGAGGAGATGCTGAGATGAATAAGTTATGGCACATACCTCCAAAGCACTCACATTTCAGTTAAAAAGATAGAAGGCCAATTTTTAAAAGTCAAGGCTGACTTGGAAAGAAAGAGAATGCTGAAAAAAAAAAAAGGCGGAGAGAAAGCAATGAGGTGTCTGAAGAAATCTTGAAATGATCATAATAAATTATAGTTTGGGCTTGGAATATACAGATAGGAAGTCCTTTGTTAGGTAAAAACATTGTCACCTTTTGAGAATGTAGATAGTAGTACAGATGCAATAGCTAAAAGAAATCTGTGTCACATACAGCAGGTGCTATGTTCTGTATTAGTTTGTAAATTCAGTACAATTTGGCAAGTGACGAATCTTATGCATAAATTAAAAGGCAAAGTCAAGGATGGCTTTAAAGTTTTCAGTATGGGAGATGCAGTAGATGATAACATTTAGATGGTGAAAAGAAGTTGCTTTGGATTTGGATGGATGCTGAGGTCTGAATATTTGTGTGGCTCTAAAATTTGTAAGTTGAAATCTAATTCCCAAAGTCCTTATATGAAGAGTTGGGGTCTTAGGAAGGTGACTAGGTCATAAGGATGGAGCTTTCTTGCATTGGACTAATGATCTTCAAAGACTGCTGGGGCAACTTGTTTGTTCTTTCTGCCCTGTGATGACCCAAAGTAGATACTAATTATGAGGAACCGGCCCTCACCAGCCACCAAATTTTCTGGTGCTTGGATATTGTAATTTTCTGCCTCCTGAACTGTGAGCAACAAATTTCTGTTGTTTATAAATTGCTCAGTCTAACGTGTTTTGTTATGGCAGCTTTAACAGACTAAGACTGTAAGGGGAGAAACTGGATTCCTTAAGACAGATAAACTAAATTTTTGGCATGTATATATCTTTTAATTAATTTTATTGGTACATTTTAGATATACAACATAATGACATTCATCATTGGAAATTTGCACCTTCACATAATCTCTCTCAGTTCTTATTTTTCCCCCTTCCCTCGCCCTCCATTCAACCCCTCCATCCCTCCCTATTCACAAAGACTTTGTTTCCAGTTTTCATTTTCTCATATTAATTAAGAAGGGAATGGAATTAATATGACATGTATATTTTGAAATAATGTTTTGCAAGACTTAAGAGAATACCACAGCTTAGAAAAGAAAATTTAAAAAGTAACTTCAGAGTATGGAAACTTAAAAGATGGGTGGCCAAGTTAATGATTAAGGACAAAGAAAATGTCAGTGGAGGATTCTCATTTGTGTTTATATAAAGAGGATAAGAAAGGAGAGTCTAAAGGAGACCCAGAGATGAAGTGCAAGTGGAGCTGCTTCACATCCCAGCAGCCCAAGAAGAGACTTCCAGATAAAGGATTTTCCTACTCCACTGCCTCACAAGCCTATTAAGCTGCAGAGAGGACTAGAAGGATGGGAATTAGAAGGAATCCATTAAACTGTCTCATTAGTGAGTCTTCTCAGAGATTTGTTACACCAGAGTCATGAAAGTAGAACTAGATGCAAGAGCTGTAAGAATAATGCCTCATTTATGTTTCATACTGGTTTTCATTAACACATAACAAGTTGTTTGGGGAGTGGCAAAAGGGTACAGTGAAAAAAGAAAACAAAGGAGAAGAATTATTTACAAATAAAATAATTGATACTAGAATAATTACAACTGATTGGAGAGTATAACAGCAATTATAGTTTAATGTAGTCATACAAATTAATGTGTGAACAAATCCTACAAGAAGACAGGGCTTCTGGAAGCCAAATTCTGGCACAATGATTATATTATACCACTGTCTATGTTCACAAAGCATGTTCATGATATTTTTAAAATAAATTTAAGTAAATTTAAAAGAAATCACAAGAACTATATTGGCATATTCTGATCTTGATAAACATTGGAATTTAAGAATATATTTTAACATATTTTAAGAACATATTTTAACATGTTGGAATTTAAGAACAATTATAAAGTTGATTTCCTTCCCTAGCCATTTTTCCATAGTAATTAATTCCTTTCTCTTTCAAACAAATAAACAAACAAAAAAACTCCTGCCTATTTCTATTTGTCATGAAAGCTCAGGATTTTCTTCCCCCTATTTTGTTTTTTGTTTTTAGGTTTCTGTATTCAATCATTGTAATATTTAATGATGATCATTCTCTTAAACACCTATTCAATAATGAACCTTATATGTAGCTGATTATAAACTCTCAAGCACGCTGAAGTGCAAGGAGGAGGACATTAGGGTTCATTTATTCCTGAGTCCTAAGGACACAGTGATCCATAGACTCTTGCACAGGAAGTCTTTGTATCCTTGCTGGGAGCACTTGAGTGAAATGTTGGCAAAAGATGCTTCCAGATTCAATTCGGTGTCCCTTTATCGATATCAATTTGTTCTTTATTACCTGTATGTGTTTATTATTTTCTCTGACAAATGTCCAAAAAAGAAAAGCCAACAGAAAAAAACTATGATTGTTATTGACAACAAATAAAAAATTCTCAAATCCAACTTAACACCTTGTGACATCGAGTTATTTCAATTATTTCCTGAGGGGGTGGGGAAATCAATGCTGAATCTTTGGATACATTGTGGTGAATGCTCTATTCCTTAGTGAAAATCATGAATTGCTCTTTTTTCTTTTTCTTTTTTTTCTCATTTGCTCTTGTCACTTTTTCTTCATGTTTTCGTGGTTACTTCACAATACTTTTACAAAACTTGTTATTTATGATAATTTGATGTTAAAGTCTAGAGCTAATGTTGATTTTACACTAACAAACACTAGTAAAACAAGGGATATAATTAAGCCAGATGTTGCCATTGGGTAAACAAATTATATTCAGGAAGACCATGATTCATATCCTGTGTCTTTCCACTCTTCAGCAGTTTAACAACGAGATGCACGCCATCTCCCTCTCCAGTTTCTGCAGTCTGTAAGAGAGTGTGCTTCCTTCTTCAAGCTTCTTTCTCTAGTGAGACAATGACAGCCCTTGGGGTCATATTTTCAAAACCCAAGTTCTGAACTCATCCGAGTTTACCAAGGAGTTCCTTTGTTCCACTTTTTAAAAACACAGGATTCTCATCCAGTAAAATCATGTACTGTGCTGGTGGGAAGACATAGTTGGTGAAATTGCAGGTAAATTTCATCCTATTCTCCTTTTTTTTTTTTTCATACCGGGGATCAAACTCAGGACCTCACGCTTGCCAAGTAGGTGCTATGCCGCTGAGCTATATTCCCAGCCCTCCCCTTTTGACATGTAGTGTGGTTTTCTAATGACCTAGGAAACTGGGAATAGAGATGGTAGTTGACTTTCAATTTTTAGGTTGTTTCAATTTTATATAGCTTTTTATTTTTCCATATATATTTGTATGTATGTATGTGTGTATATATATTTAAACAATTAAGGAGAATTTAGAGAAAAATATTCACTGATTGAAATGTTTTAAACTTAGGAGATTAATTATTCCAGGTCAGAAATATCCCCTTAACAAGTAGGCTGTAAGGTACAGTCTGGATGTGCAAAGAGTCCAGGTGTAAGTAGTATGTATGAAGATCTCCTTTTCCCTATTGTGTGTTTTTATTTCTTTCCTGTTGTGGAAGGAAATCAGAAGGTAGAAAGAGCATTAAAAATATATAATTTCATGAAGTGGAATTACTTATTTCAAGCACATCAAGTACTTTTTGAAAGCAAATCTTATTTCATCTTCAGATGCGTGGGAAGTACAAGGAAAAAGATTTATTTTCAACAAGATAATGAAGAAAAAAAGTAAATTTTGAAAAAAGGTAATATTGCAGAAAATGTTATATATATGCACTTCAAACTAATTTCATATATAGAACAATGCTTACATCACATACGACAAAAATAAAAACTAATTTCCGATTATCTCAAAATTCACAGAAAAGCAAAAAATGGTGACATGTGGCCACTTAGTCATCAAACAGTTATTATTAATAGCAAAACTATAGGCTTGTCATTATGTTTTTCTTCATCATTTAATATGATACACTGAATTCTTTAATAAATTCAGCAGAGTGTCTGTGGAATGACTGGAGAAGTTCATGTAGAGAGTAGTGCAGGTTTAACACTTTCCTGCTTCACAAATAAACATCTCAAATTACAGTCTCATATCCCTAACTAGACGTGAATTACTTTTATTCTATTATGTTATTTGTTGTATAGAGTAAGACCTTTGCCTGTGTATCCCAGTGTTTACCAGAGTGCCTGATGTAAAGAATTTCAATATATACAGGAACAATAGTTCGACGAACTTTCAAAATAACAAAAAATAAAGAGATGAATTCAGAATCTGTCCTTCATGTTATTAATTTATATTGTTTGTTATGTTCTCAACATAAAGGTTTCATGATGCATACCTACACTATCAGGCATGTGTCAGTATAAATGTAGGTGTGTATGTGCTTGTGTCTTTCTCTAACAATAAAGAAAACCAGGGCAAACTTTATACATTCCTTGCATACTTAGCTTCTAGTTAACATTATCTCCAAAGTATCAATGACTATTTCTATTTGCTGTTTTTTGTAATTGGATTCAGTCTGATCAGTCCTGAGACAATCTGTTTTCTACAAGATATTGAGCAATCAGGCTTACTGACAAAGTTAGCATCCATTTTTCTAGAATTAAGAGCCTGGGGAGATCAATGACTCTGATTTCTAATATTTTACCTCTGTATGTTCTTGAAATTTGGAAAAGCATTATAACTATTGCTAAAATTTATGATGATTCATGTGAAATTTATGGTTTAGAAATTTCTTTACTTAATTATAATCGAATGGCCATAACAAATATTGCCTCCTCTTCTTCTCTGTTTTCAAACCCCTCATTTCTGCAACCTTTTATTGATTTACTTAAGTTCACAGAAACTTCTATTTGTTATTGCTCCCTAATAGTTAATTTTTGTGTTAATCATTGGAGTACTAATATAAGCAATTAAGACTTGCTCTTGGGACTTTTTTTCAAATCAAAAATTTTGAACAGTAAAACCAAAAAAAAGATTTCTAAATACATATCTGTTATAATTCTTCAATTTAGAATATGATGAATAACATTTATGCCACACTATAATGGTAGGACAATCAAATGTGCCCATCATCATTCATTCTGGGTTTTTTTTTTACATTTTATTTTTCTATTTTTTCCCTGAATATTTTGAGAAAATTCTGTTTGTTTACATCTAAAGATGGTTCCTATGCCCTATCGACCATGGAAAGTTTGCACCAATGCCAACCCAGAGTAGAAGGGCTAGTTTTTTGATAAGCACTAATGAGCACATAGTGTGAAACAGCATTTGCTCACAGTCACCTGGCTTCATCACGCTGAAGTTTCCCTATGGACCCTGGGTGTTGTATGGAAATAAAGAGACTATGTATTGATACAGGCTATGAACAGAAGGAACACTGAAACCCTAATGTGACAGACCCAAAATGCACCACTCTTCTCATCCACTCTCTCAAATTCAGAAAAGTTTAGAGGTGAAGCCATTGCTAAAAATTTGAAATTAGATGACAGTGCATCTGTAAGTTTATCATCAATGACTACAGAAATACATATCACCTAAGATACACAAAAAAAGTTATGAAGCACAATTACTTCACAATATTCTTATGGTAGAATATCTTGCCCTGAAGGTTTCATTTGAGTTCAAAACCATTTTGTGAAAAAATGTAAACAATTCTACATTTAGATGATCTTGATGCAAAGTGGATATGCAGACCAGGACCACTGATAAGAACTCTATTCTTTAAGATTGAGATGTGAAAAACCAACACAATCTACTTCTGAAACTTGTATAACAGCCATTGCAACTTTGTAGCTACAAACTTAAGATATGGGTTATACAATGGTTCTCAAAGTGAGGGCTACATCATTTTTCCATGGCACTGACCCAAGCACACAGTCCTGCTTTTCTTTTTCTTTATTTTATTGGTACATTTTAGGTTTACAATATAATGACTTTCATCATTGGAAATTTGCACCTTTACATACTCCCTTGGTTCTTAATTTTCCCCCTTCCCCTGCCTTCCCTTCAACCCCTCCATCCCTCCCTATTTACAAAGACTTTGTTTCCATTTTTTCATTTTCTTATATTAATTCCATTGCCTTCTTTCATTTCCCCTAGCCCTCCCACTTCCCTTACTCCTTTGCACCATTTCTTCCTATTTCACATTATCTATTATACTTTTTAGTCCTTATTTACACTTTCAGTTTCTCACACTAGAGAAATTATTTGGCATTTATACATGTGTGTCCTGTTCATTTCACTTAAGAGTGTCTCTTCAATGTGCATCCATTTAGCTATAAATCTCTCTAATTTCTCATTTTTATGGCTGAGTAGTACTCCATTTTGTAAAACAAACACATTTTCTTTTTCCAGTCTCCAGTTAATGGCCAACTGGGCTGCTCCTGAGTTTTAGCTATTACAAATTGTCCTGCTATGAACATGGGTGCACATATATCACTGTGGTATGATTCTTTTAATTCTTTGGGGAAGATACCCAGCAGGGGAATAGCTGGGTCAAATATGGCTTCCAGTCCGAGTTCTTTGAGCTATCTCCATACTAATTTCCACAGTGGTTGCACTAGTATGCACTCCCTCCAGCAGTGGAGCACTGTTCCTCTTTCCCAAAAGCCCTGCCAGCACTTGTTATTAGTTTATTTCATGATAGCAGCCATTCTTTCTGGACTGAGGTGTAATCTCAGTGTTGTTTTCATTTGCATCTCTCAAATGACCAGTGATGTTGAACATTTTTACATATGTTTATTTGACATTTCTAATTCTTTGTCTGAGAAATGTCTGTTCATTTCAGATGCCCATTTTGGATTGGGTCTTTAAATTTGGGGGGTCTAATTTTTTAAAAATTATTTTATTGGTACATTTTAGGAATACAATACATTTACATTTCTCATTGGGAACTTGTACCTTCACATGATGTATCTTGGTTCTTATTTTTTACCCATTCCCTGCACTCCCTTCACCCCTCCTCCCTCCCCTATTTACAAAGACTTTGTTTCCATTTTTTTCATTTCTCATAATTTGTCCTTTCCTTTCTTTCCTTTCCCCTTCCCCTCCCACTTCCCCTACACCAATGGACCCTTTCTTCCTATTTCACATTATTAATTACTCATTTTAATCATTGATACATTTTAGGTATACAATACAATGATATTCATCATTGGAAATTTGCACCTTTACATAGTCTCTCCTGGTTCTTATTTCCCCCCTCGCCCTGTGCTCCCTTCAACCCCTCCATCTCTCCCTATTTACAAAGACTTTGTTTCCATTTTCCCATTTTCTCATATTAATTCTATTCCCTCCTTTCCTTTCCCCTAGCTCTCCCACTTCCTCTTCCTCTTTGCCCCTTTTCTTCCTATTTCACATTATCTATTATAGAGAGGTCTGATTATTTTAAGTTCTTTATAGATTCTAGATAGTAGACATTTGTCTGAGGAACAGCAGGTGAAAATCTTTTCCTACATTGTGGGTTGTCTCTTCAATGCTGAAGGTGGTAGTGGTCTCAACTGTTGGTGGTTTCTCTTCCTCATTCTCTTTTCCTATGATATTGTGTAAAATTTTTTGGAGTGCTGGTTTGGTATTCATGAAGTTCCTAAGGTGTTCTTTGTTATGAAAGTATCTTATTTATCCATCAATTTTGAAAGATAGTTTTGCAAAGTGCATCAATCTGGGTTGGAAGCTGTTTTCCTTTAGGGCTTGGAATACATCACTCCAAGCTCTTCTTGCTTTGTCAGTTTGCATTGAGAAGTCTGATGTGATTCTGATGGGCATTCCATTGTATGTGATTTTTTTCTTTTCTCTAACTGCTTGTAGACCTTTGTTCTTCTGTTGGGTTTCTGGAATCTTAACTATTATATGCCTATGTGTAGATTTTTTTTGATCAAGGCTAGTTGGAGTCCTATATGTCTCACTTATCTGTATGTCAAGTTCTTTTCCTCTGTTGGAAAGTTTTTCACCATTACTTCTGTGAACAGTTTTTTATGTCATCTGCACAGTCTCCTATTTCTTCATTGACTCCAATCAGTCTTATTTTATTCTTCTTTGCATCATCTAGGAGATGCTGGATAGATTTTTCATGGTTCCTTACAATTTTGAAGCAATTTTTCTTTTCCTGGTCACTAATCGCAGTCTTATCTTCTATATCTGAAATTCTGTCCTCCCATTGGCTCATTCTGCTGTATAGACTTTTGATGGAGTTTTTAATCTCCTGGAAATCTGTTTGCATTAGTTTTATGGATTCCATTTGTTTCCTATGTTGGGATTCCATCATGTTCTTCAGCTCCTCTCTAGATTTATTAATCATGTCTTGCACTATGAGGACAATCTCTGCTGTTATCAGAGAAATTATTTCTGATTTCATTTTTTCCAGATCCTCTTTTGTTGACAATTCAGGGAGTTCAGGCAGTGGAGTCTCAGAGTGTTCCATCTCGTTCCCCTTTGGGCTTGCTGTAGGTTATTTGGAAGTCTGGTTTTGAGACTTGTTTACGTGTCTTCTCATTTTGATGGATGTGGGGGCAGGTGTGATGCTGCCGCCAGTCCGGTTCACCTCTTTTGTGCTGGGAGTGGTGGTATAGTGGCCTGGAAGTGTCCTCAGTGCTAGGAGTGGTAGTATGGCAGCCCTGAAGCCTCTCAGCACTGGGAGCAGTGCAATGGTCAGTTCTGCTTTTCTTTCAGTACAGCTCCTCTACATACATAGTCTCACCTTTACTGGATCCAGCATTCCTGGAGAGATATAAGCAGCAATCTCTACATTTTATTTCTTAACTGTAATTATGGAATTTTCATGAAGAACCTGCTCAGCAAAATCAAAATTTTAAGAAGAAAACAAGTCAGATGTGGTGGTTCACATCTGTAATCCCAGCACCTTGGAAAGCTGAAGCAAAAGGAATCCAAGTTTGACCCCCATCTGAACAACTTAGTGAAACCCATATCAAAATAAAACACTTTGAAAAGGCTGAGGGTGTAGCTCAGTGTGAAGGCCCTGAGTTCAATCCCTCAAATTACAAAAAAAAAAAAAAAAAAAAAAAAAAACCAGAAGGAGACGAATGGGGAAGAGGTGAAGGAGGAGGAGGAAAAGGAGAAAGAAAGGGGAAAGGATGAGAAGGAGGAGAGGCATAATTAAAATAACACAAAGAATACTCTTTAGGAATATGTTACATGATTATTCCTTTGTAGTTCTCATGTGCCTCTATGACCAGTCTAACACTGAAAGGGAAATCAAAGGTTCTTGCCTCTTTAGCATCGCATTCTAGATATCACTTGATATCTCAAAGCCATTTGTTTAATATTACTCCATGGTTTCCTCCACTCCTTCCACATATGTGATCTCCTAGAATCAAGAAGGAATGGAGCTATTTGTGAAACAACAACTGACATGTTAAGAGTGAGATCTGAGAAGCATCCCTTGAATCAAATAATTCATCAACAGATTGCAAAAACAAGTGTGGTAGTGAAAGACCTGACAATTCATAAGTTTTAGGGATTAGGTAACAATGATATAGGATAGTCTGACCACACACAAGTTTTCTTTCTTTAACATATTATTATATTTTTACAATGAATCCTTTAATTTAAAAAATTAATGCTTTAAAAACTAGTAGAGTAGTAAACAAAAGTGACTTTCAAAGTAGGTTTGTTATCTAGCCAGATAAATATGCAGATCAGAGAAGAATCCAATGAAGAATATAATTTATAAAGATTGTGTATATATAAAGATTATATATATGTTGAACATGTGAATGAACATTACAAATATCAGCATCTGTGAGACACAAAACTTCTTGCATTTTTAATACTTGTAATAGAAGGTGATGGATAAGATGCCTGAATAAACTCATTTACCCATGAAGTAAATGTCTAGAATTTGAACAAACGGGATGTACTTTCCTATATTGACATCACCCTCAAATATTCTAAAGGTATTGAACTAAAATGAAATGAATCAAATGAAATTTAGATTATTTGTCACCATCTGCTCTATGCTTGGCAACAGGGCTAAGGCAAGGGGAGAACTGAGAGAGGATTCCTGGAGCCATGAGTCTGGGTTCTTTCTGGTTTCCTATCATCAACTCTATGGTGAGAAACTTTTCTGTTGGTAAAATCAGAAGAGACAGGGTATAAGTCAGAGGTGCTGCTGACACATTTTCATTTATCAGTGCAAGTACATCAGGGAGATGGCACATTGGTCAACAGTAAATGGGATAGCAGTCACAGGAATTTAGGTTTAAATCTTGCTTTTTCACTGTAGTTTTATGTATGTGAGCCATTTACTTAAGCCCTCCTTAAATTCTACCTATCTTTGGTACATCTATTCTATCATTATGCCGCTTTTGATATTATCTTTTAGATTTGCAAAGAGAATTAGGAGGAACTGAGTCAACAAGGTTAATACTTGTGAAAAAATTAATATCTATAATTTTAAAAATGAAAGATCTTTATGTTCCAGGTAAATATTCCCTAGAATGTGGAAGAATAGCAATTTGTTGATGCATGAAGTCATGAAAAGACAAAGGAAGTATGGACATCAGGAAAAGTAATTGCATGAATCACGTTTATGTAACAAGCAAATTCTGAGAGTTCTGATAAAGTATTCATCATCTGACTTGTTTCCAGTTATTTCACCAATTAGGGAAATGTCTAATCATACATAGCTTGAAGACTTATAAAACACATTGTTCTAAATAACAATAAAACATAACTCCAGAAGAGATTGCAAGCATTTTTCTGATGCTTTGACTTCAAATTAAAGATCAATCACACAGAAGTTCTAGGACTCAAATCCTTAAAGATCACTAAAAGTATTTAAGATTTCTCTCCTTCTTTATCCACACTGAAACTTCATTCATGTAGGCTTTTACCTCTTAATTCTAGTATTTGAAAAATTATTCTATACTTTAAAGGCAAGATATTATTGTATTTTCACTGGAAAAATTTAATAAAATCAAATAAATATGTTACTCTATGTCCTGTTTTCCACTAGTTTCTGTGTTCTGTTTTTTTTATTTAGCCAGGGGAGGGGGAAAAATGCTATATTACAATTTTATATATACCCTTGTTTTTATCACTTACCCACATGTCCTGAAAATCTGTTTATGTCTGCTCCACACACACATTACAGATACCACATACATGCACACTCACATACACATACACATAAGTATAAATCCAAATGTGTAGCCCAAACATACAAAGAATTGATTAAGGGGCTATACAACACTACATAATAATATTTTTTCATTTAGTGAAACCAAATTATATCCCTACTATCTGATGTTTTCTAACAAGCCAGCCTAAATCAAAGTGGCTTCACAACACAATAATCATTTTCTTTGCTTACAGATTTGTACTTCAAGCTGGGCTGGGTGGGAAGGGTTCTCTATGTACCATATATCATCAGCTGAGAACTAAACGTTTTCCCTGTGGGTCTTTCCATGTGGCCTGGGTTTCTCCTCAACACAATGGCTAAGTTCCAAGGAAAAATGCCCCAAGAACAAATACCGGCCAAAAGTATATCACGTTTTGTTCACCAAGCTAGAAAGACAAATAGCCTTATTTCCAAGCAAACATTCATCACCAGCTTACCAGCCATGTGGATGATCCACCTTGGAAGCAGATTAAACAACCACTGGTTAAGCTACTTCACTTGCTCTTTAAAAGATCCCAAGGAATTTTAGTTAGTCAAGTCACAAAGCCATCCCAGACTTAAAGCAGGGAGACAATGGATTCTATCTTTTGAAGAGGAAGTGGTGAATTTCTGGAAAATCATATAGAATAAGAAAAACTTACATTTGGAAATAATACTACACATCATAGTTTGTTTCTTAGTTCTTCAATATTATAAACAATATTACAATATAAACAATTACTGTACATACCTTTTGATAGAAGTATGGAAATATTTCTCTACAAATAAGAATGGCTACATCTCCCAATATTTACACCTGTACATTTTATAGACCTGAATCTATTTATCTAGATATTCTGATATTCTAACAAAATAGCTAGTGGTATTTGGAAGTTTCAGTGTTTAATCTCACCACTCATAGTAGATTTTTTTAGCTAATATTATGGAAGAAAAATACTTCATTGACATCTTAGCTGCATTTTCGGTGCTGAGACAAAATATCCAATATCCAAAGTTAAAGGAGGAAAGGTTTATTTTGTCATGCAGTTGGTAGAGGTTTTAGTCCATAATTGGTTCCAAGGGAGGGTGGCTTTGCTGAGGAGAAACAGTTTATGGTAGGCAGAAGGCAGGAAAAGCAACAAGAAGCAAGTGGGAAAGTAGCAAAGCAGCAAGCAGCAAGTGACAACCAATGACCTTCTTTCTATCCCATTTACACTATTCATGCTATGTGCCTGAAAACGTGGGCAGCCCTCACACCCATGTTGGGCCTTCCCATTTCCACACCCAGAACTATGCCAAACCAATCAGTGGACTAATTTGTAATTGCACAACCTTGATCCCAGCATCACATACTTAATCCCAGGATCACACACTCTAGATCCAGCCACCTCTGAAAAGCACCACCTATGACCTCATGAGGCTTTGGGAGGACATCTAGACACAAGCAATAACAATTCACTTAGTTTCCATTTTCTTAATTACTATTTGCACTAATTTTTCTTAATTATTACTAATTTAATTTTCCTTTTGTGACTTACTATTTCTCACATTTCACATTAGGTTTTTAAACTTTTTACACCAGTCTTATTTTTTGCTACCATGTAATTATTTTATAAATCGCAAATAATTCTCTAGTGTTTTGTTTTATTCTTTAATTTTCTAATTTTCTATAGAATTTAAAAGTTTGAGATGTTAACTTCATATTTTCTATTTTGCCTTTTTTATTATGTGACTTGTATAAGAAAGGATTACATATCCCTACTATATATAATGTAGTTTTTCTTTACCTTTTTCTACTGAGTTAAAGAGGGTTTTTTTGGAATATTTGTCTTTTGGTCTAATATGAAATTTTATTTGTGAATGATGACAAATACATAAGCAGTTTTCTTTTTTTCAACAGAGTTAATTATCACAACATAATTTATTGGTGTTTTATATTTTCCCCAATGAATAGAAAATAGCCAATTATTAATATCTCTTCTTTGATATAAACTATAATTCTCACAAGATAAATATGTGTAATGTTTTTAATACATAAAATAGCATAAACACATATTTATTAGATTATTGGACATACATAATAATCTATTTGTCTATTCTCGGCCAGTTTTTTGTAATTTTTTATTGTTACATAACATTTTTATTTTTATACAATTATAATACTGTGAATATCACTCCTTTAAAGTGAATAATTCAGTACTTTCCAGTGCTTTCAGTGTTGCACTACTATCATCATCACTATCTAACTCCAGGACAATTTCATCACTTCGAAAAGAAATCCCAAAACCTTTAGCAGTTACTCTCCATTTTTTCCCTATCACTTGACTTTTGTAACCACTACTATTTCTATTTTTCTATTGATGTGGCTACTCTATTTATTTCATAGGCACTAAAGTACATAATGTGTGCCTTGTGTGTTGGACTCTTTGAATTAGCATGTTTTCCAGTGTCATCTTGTAGTACGAATCATGACCAATTCCATGTTTATGTGTTTAATATAGTTTTATGTGCCAGGCTGTCATGCAGCTGGGTTAGTCATCCATCACTAATCTTCCTTAAAATGTTTTTAGCTATAACTGTGCAGAATTTTCCCCATTTTGATTTTATAAGTGTGTATCAATTTATTTATTAGAATTGCCTTGAATTTGTAAATTATTTGGATAGAATCATTACCTTTCTATTAATTATTTTCTTTTCAAGTAAATTTCCAAGCATTAAACACTTTCAGTTGCTGTTGGAATTTTGATCTTTTTCTGTAATTTTAATTTATCATATCACTTGTACTATCTGAAAATAGTTTTTATTCCTTTCCAATTTTTGCACTTTGCCTTTTTAGTTTCCTGCTTTTTCTCACTGATTAAAACTGGAGTTCTAACGTGGGTACAGTCTGCACTCTCCAGGAGACAATTGGCAACATTCAGGAAACTTCTCAATAAATAACACTCTGGTCTAAAATATTAATAGTGACAAATTTAATAATCCCTGGATTAGACTATTTAGTATAAGTTAGTATTTAGGAGTAATAAGGACATTCTTATTTTACTCCTAAATTTAATAGAAATATTTATAATATCTATAATAATAGTTTCATGATTTACATAGATGACCTTTATAATTTTTTTAAAATTTTCTTTGATTTCCTCTTTGTTAATAAAACTTTTATTTTGTGGAGGTTGTTTATTTTTGTTTATTTGTTTTGTGATACTGATAATTGAATTCAGGACCTTTACACTCAGGTCCTCTTTGCAAAGGAGTCCTTTTTTTTTTTTTCACTCTTATTTTGAGACAGGGTCTTGCTAAATTGTTAAATTACCCAGGCAAGACTCAATATTGTAATACTTTTGCACTAACCTCCAAGAATGCTGGGATTACAGGAATGTGCCACCATGCCCAGCTTGCTTGTTTGTGTTTTGATCAACTTTGGATTTGATCATGGTGAGATAGTAAAATAATTTATTTACTTAATTGATATAGCAGTATATAAAATATATAAGTGACAGACTTTGTAATTTTTCCTAAGCATATTTCTAGGGTAGATCTTATTTACATCTCTAAAAATATTTCTAGATCTTACATAAGTCTTTATGTGTAAGTTCGTAAGCAAAATTGTCTGTGTATGTATAGTACATTAGTACTTTAAAGGTATGAAGCCATTAAATTCTCAGAACAGTACTATTAGATATATATTTGCACTACTTTTATTGTACATATATGAAACTGATATTCCTAGAATGTAAATAACTGTCTTCTAAAATCTCTGTGCATTATTATTAAATAATGCAAATAATCAAATTCATTAAAACCCAAAGCCCATCCAGTATTGATATTTTTTTTTCTTTGGAGATAATTTTTCACTAAGTACAAATATGTGACTGGAACTAGATTTTAGTGAAAATAATTCTTCATGAATTCCAATTTGGTTGTCATATGCTAATTTTAAGGTTTTGGTAAATATTTTCTATGTAATTTAAACTTTCTCATGTCATATAAGGCAACATGAATATGTTCTGTCTTGGAGACTGTCATGGTTTCGATCTAAAATGGCCTGCAAAAGCCTCATGTGCTCAGCAGTAGGTCTTTTAGAAGGTGAGTGGATTGTGGATAATCATCAGTGGTTTAGTCCCTGATAAGTTCATAGGTGAATGTGCTGGTAGGTGGTGGGGTTTGTCTGAAGGAAGATAGGTGACTAAGGGTATGACTTGGCTGATTCTGCCATGAAGTCCAGCAACCATAGACTGAACTCTTCCAAACCAGGATCTAAATAAACCTCTCCTCCCTTAAATTATAGGCTTCCGGTATTTTTGTCCCAGCAAAGGAAAAGAGACTAACACAAGAACCTTCCAGATCTCAATATATGGATTCTCATCATACCACATAATAATTTTGCTACAAATATTAATAAATCAGGGGTTTCACACTGAATTGGAATCCAAATGTGTCTTATAAATCTGGTGTATTATATTATTAGAGCAAGAATGCACTTTAATTCCCAAACTAACTTGCACTGTTTGGTAGTGTTTGGCCAGGGAACTTTTTTGCTTTGGATTTGTGAGACAGGGTATTGGTTTGTAGTTCAGACTAGCCTTGGATTCACTATGTAGCCAGGCTGGCCTTAAACTTGCCTCAGCCTCCCAAGTGTTGGGATTACAGGTATGTGCCACCACACCCAGAAAATAACTATTTTGTGAAAAAAATCTGAGGTTACTTCTGGATTTGGTCAGAAAGAATTCAATTAGTAATGTCTACAGTGGGAATGGAATAAAAGAGCATTAGCACACTGTCTTTGCTATCTCTTCCCCAGACTCTGAACATTTTTATGAAAGAAAATAGCCTTCTCTCTGTCACCCTGAAAAAAATTAGTAATGAGCAAATTTTGGAGATTAGCCTTAATTTTTAAATGTAAGGTAATGAGACTCATAATGATTGATGATATATTCACATTTTCTGCAAAAACAACACTGTTTTTAGAAGGAAGCTATAGAGTACCTTATGCTCTAATGGAGTCAGAAATTCCCTTCCTACTGCTGACCAAACATAAATATCATTCTTAAAATGCATCCGGGTTTACAACAAGAAATGTTTAAAGTGTTCTCTAGAGCTTACTCTCTTAATGAAATGTTAGTGAGATTTTTTTTCTACTTGAAAATAATGGCTCTTTCTAGAGTAGTAGAATTTTCATGACTTAAAATGGAACTCAGTGGACTGGGGATTTAGCTCAATGACACTGTGTCTGCCTGGCAAGTCCAAGGACTTGAGTTTGATTCCTGGTAACAGAAAAAAAAAGGCACTTAGTAACACTGTACTAAGGACATATTGATTGCTAAATCTGAACAAGAATTCTTTCCCAAAATTTGTAATTAATCAGTTATCTATAATATTAGGAAATATGAAATGTTTTTGTCAGTTGATAATTTTTCTTTCTTTCTCCTCATTCTATAGTGAAATGATGAACCTAGTTATGTGTTCGTAAGTACCATTATGAAATAAAAACTATACCAAAAGATAATTTATATGAGTCAACAAAACCTGAAATACTAAATGCATAGATGTATGTCCCAGTGTTAGACTTCTTCACATTTAAGTTCTACAATCTATAGTTAACTGCTTGGGGAAAGCATAAGAAAAAAATGACAAAATGAGAATAGCCCCAAGACATCATGTAAATAACTTTCCAATAAGATGGACATAAATAATATTTTTCTTTTGAAAATCCAAGCTAATAATATGTTACACTTTTCTATGATTAAAATTAATGTAATGTTTCCTTCACCTGAGTATCAGCAGCAAGTCAATGATGGCAATCATTAAATAACCATTAGAATCAAATATAATTTTAATTGCATGTGAATATCAATTTGGCTAAAGTAGTATGATAATATAGGATCATTGCTGAATATTGACACAGATTATTTCTCGATTCTGTAAAGAGGTAGAGTCAAGATACTAGATAAGGCCTTTTAGGATAAGGTATAGACATAGAAAAGGAGATAATCCTCTTGCTCTAATCCTCCATGTCTATCTTAGTTCAGGCCACTATAACAAATTATTATAAACTGGGTCATTCATAAACAATTAAAGTTCATTTAATTTCCCACCATTCTGAGGTCTGGAAGTCTAAGGTCAGGGTGTCAGCATGGCTGGATTCTGCGGGTTGCCAATAGCTGACTTCTCATTGTACCCTCACACTGCAGAAAGCAGAGGAAGAGAGCTGTGGAAGATCTATTTTGTAAAGGTACTAATACAATTCACAAAGGCTCTATGAGTTTTATGCAGACACAATATTCAATCTGTAGCAATGGCTCTGTAGATGTACCCACATTTGATTTTAAACTACTTAATACCATGAGATCTCATAATATCTAATTGAAGTTTAGCTTGTATGTCCATATTTAGTTTCCTTGGTACCATACTCAAATATTTAAGTCTACATCAATGATGGTGAACCTATGGTACACATGCCACAAAAGGGCTATTTGGAGCATTGAAAGCTCTAAAAGATTTTCCATCACTGATCTACATTTTTGTACCCAAAGTAATTCATGTACTATTATTTCAGTTTGAAATGCTTTCCTTTCACTTTCTGATTTTTTAAGTTTCCATCCTACCTTAAGACCCACGGTCAAGAAATGCAAAGAGTCTGAGAATTTTTCTAACTTGAAAGCTAACAAATTAGCCTACCAAAATTTTATGGATATTGGAAAATGACATAGAAATACATTTTATGTATTATTCACAGTAAAGCAAGTACCACATTTGCACTCATTGCCTACAGTAACTATAGAACCCTAAGTCATTGGAATGTTACATATGCAGAGAGTATGTGTTTCAGCCAAGGAACCTAAAGAATAGGATGTTTCAATTCTCTCCTGTCCTCCAATTTCTTCCTTTTGGAATTGGAATGTCGTGCCACTAAAATGTGGGTTTATATAACTTGTTTTTTTTATTTTTACAGGGGTCTACAGATAAGAATTTGCTTTGAATCTCAGAGAAGTCTTTAGGCTTGGGATTTTGAGCAAATTTGGAACTGCTAAGACTGGTATAGGAATTATTGAATTTTTGGTTGTACACATAATAGTTGTATCCTTTCGGGTGGAATAATTAACTTGTAATTATCCTTATTTGGAAATTAAGTATGGTTTAAGTAGATATAATTCAATATCTATTTGGCAAAGGGTGGGCTTGTGACAGTTAATCTTTTTTTTTTTTAAAATCTGGCCAGAAGCTTTAGTGTTTCATAAATAAGCATTCTATGTACTTTGAGGTGGTTAAAAGTTATTTCAAGATTACTGCAATAAATATTTATTAAAAATAGCAATCTTCTCAGTAATCATATAGACTTCTTCCCACTCTAAAGACTTACAGTTTTGTATCAAAAAACTTAACAAATGTTACAAGAAAGCTAAATAATGGTCTATGTATAACAAAAAGAAAATTCTCCTGGGGAAACTAACAAAGAACTTTCCTCACACATTTTTTTATTCATATTTTTCATAAAGACAGCTAGCTTTGCTTTAGAGTGCTTAAAATCTGAAAGGGAATGCAAGAAAACAACAGTTTTAGGAGAAAAACTGCTTTCATATCTCCAGTGTAAGCCAAAGGTTTTTCTAATGATGTCAAAACCTTAAGAGCTAAGCAAGCATGTATTCAATTAGACATCAATACTTATGCATCAAAACCTTCGCAACTATAAACATGTTTGTGTACTTGAAAAAGCAACAAATTTCATGCTTTGAACATTTTATCTAGAGACATTTTAAGGATATGTTACTTTAGGAGATTCAAAAGGAAAACTCACACATACATAATTCTACCAGGGACTGGCCATGTGACTAACACTCTGGACTATCCCAACACATCCTCACCAGGACGGCATCTCCAGTGTGAAGATAGCACTGAGAAGCAAAGCAGGAGGATGAATGCCCCGTCTCTCTGTTTCAAAGGCAAATGTAAAAACAGCAGTCATTCATTTGTTCCAAATACCCAGAAGTCTATCACTGACTCATCACAATCACAAAATGCTAAATCCTAAGAATGGGGGGAAAATGCCATGAGTAACCTACTATTTCTCTCTGGTCTCTACACCAAAACTTCTATCTTGCTTATGACATTACTTCAATATTCTGTGTGCTGAAAAATTAGCAGGCAAACACAAACTTGCTAATTTTCACTTACTCTAATAAACTCAAAAATAGACAAAATACTTAAATTCTCTTAATACTAATTCTAGTTTTCACATTTGTTAAGTGAAGTTTTATAAAATTACTCAAACACAAGAATTGGACATATTTATGTGATTACTTGGAAAAGAATTACTGAATTTATTCTCTAAAAGAAAAAGCCAACCCAAGGGTCGCATTGCTGAAACATTTTAAATGTGTAGACATGTTCTTAACCTCTAAGCCTCAACAAGAGTGGCTTGTTCAAAGTATGTAACGAGTATCTCCCCTACTAAACAAGAGACAGCAGATGCAACAGAAGCCAGATGCTGTAGTTTCACTTCTTTCTGTTGGTTCCAGTTGCTAGCATAGTTGCAACTCGCATAAATATATTTAATGTATCCATGTAGATTGCCAACATCGAGTTGATGGGATCATACTTTTGAACTCCATACATTGGTGTTATTTCTGCATGTTTGATTACTTCCTGAGTATCATGCAGAAGAAAGATTCTGAAAAGAACTAATCCACCATACACTGCCACTGAGTACAAAGCGGCACCAGCATCAGAGGTAGGTGGAAGAAACATCGATCCCAGTGAGGACACAAAGACCAGACCTAGGCCCACACCCAGGGGTGCTCCCATGTTCAGAAACTTCTCACTGGGTGCACACATGGCCACAGTGGACAGGCTGCCCACGATGCCAGCTGTGTACTAGGTGTCTCTGATGAGGAGAGGGCCACCTAATAAGGTCAGTGGTGCCACCACCACACCCATCACACCAGAATGGAGCAACCAGGCAAGATGCTTTTGGACTGGACTCTGTTCATATGGTATGGATCTTACCAGCATTCCAGCTCCAATCATGGCTGCAAAAGTTGCACCAATTGTCACCCAAGAGCCTCTCATCAGGAAGTTCATGAGAACAGGACTTCTAGCTACTGCCATGGCAAACAAAACTATTAAACCAATACTTCCTGCTAAGTACATGTAGGTGGAATATATCCTATCCTTCACATACTGAGGCCAAATTACAGCCTTTTCAATTGCTCCAATCTCATTAGACATTCCCAAGCCATAGTAGCACAATGCTCCAAGTCCAACAGCAGCCCCTCCAGCAACAAACCATCTTCCCATCTGGTTGATTTTAAATATTTTTTTCCATTGCTGCCTCTTTGAGCTCTTGGGCAGTTTTCCCACTGTGGATTCCAATTCTTGACCTGGTGGCATATTCTCTGCTGGATGTTAAGAGCTATTGGTTCTTCGTGATGGAACTCTTTACAATGGGGGAGGCGGCCTTGGTGAATGCTGGATGGAAAACCTTGGAAGATAGGGTCTGAAGACACACAAGCATCACAGCCAGCATGGTGTTGCACTGGTTCACCCAGCAGATCTGAAACGCTCAGCTCCCAGTCACCTCCACCCCACAGCTCCCTTCCGGGCCTGCAGAACACTTCAGCTCCACTTCGCAACTTTTCACTTGTTCTGGCTTTGTGATAGTTAATCTTGATTGTCAACTTTACTGGATTAAGAAATTCCTGGTGAGGTGATTGGATTGTGAATATGCTACATTCATCAGTGGATAAATCCACTGAAGTCATAGCTAAATGTTCTATTAGGAGGTGGGTTACTGGGGTCTGTTACGGGGGTCTAGCTCTCTGGGACTCTTCCATTTTGCTCTGTTTCCCAGCTGCCATAAAGTGAGGAGCTTTGTTCCTCCACAAGATTGCACAATGATGTTCCAGCTAATCATAGACTACAACCTCTGAAATGATGAGCCAAATAATGTTCTCATCCTTTAAGACATAGGGGTCAGGTATTTTTTCCCAGAAGTAGGAAAGCTGACCATATATTTACCATCAATCAGAATATACTTAGTATAAGCATATTGAGCACAAAACACATGGTTAGCTATTATAATTGTGTTTGTTTAATTGTTACTATATGCTTGTCTTACAAAAGAGAGAATAAATTCTTTGACAGGAAGGATAGTATTATTTTAGTATTCTCAATGAATAATATAAGCACTGTAAGTGTATACTTATATGTTTCCAGCTCTCCCTGTAACTGAAATTGAAGGAAGTTGAGGCTTTTGTGTGTGGTCTCTATTGTTTTCTTTATTCTTAATCAATTGACAACAGTCACAAAGTGCTAGGTAAGAGTCAAAGAACAATATCAGATTGATTGCCATGAAACATAGGGCTTCTGACAAATTGAGCTGAATGGTTCAAATATTATATTTTATCAACTATGTCTTAGTGCCTTCTTGGAAGAAAAGCAAGACTACAGAAAAATTCTAAGTACACTTATGTAACTGGTGGAAAAATTAGTAGCCTGTTCCATATCTGTCAAATTTATGTGACAAAAAGCCAGGGAAAGAGAAGATCATTAAAAGGGCAGATTTTGATGGGCATGTGGGCTCCTGCTGGAGGCCCACCATTCCATCCAGGAGTGCATGCAGATCCTGGGGAGCAGCAATGTGGCCCAGACTGTCATGGCTACTGGAGGATCTCAGCAGGGGCTCTGGCCCCAACCCCAGAGGCTCAAGCACAGCTGCCCAAGCCAAAGGCCCACCCAGAAAGGGGTTGCACAGGCACACAGACTTCAGCCAGAGGATCACCATACCACTGGCCACAGCCAGAGACTCACCTGGAGAAGAGTTGTACAGGCACTCAAGCAATACCCAGAGGCTCACCCTGATACCACTGATAAGTGTGAGGAGACCCTAGCCAAAGCCTGTGCAGACAAGAGAACCTGGAGTGCACAGCCCCCAAACAAAGACCCTCCTAGACAAAAGCTACAGAGGGGCCCCAGCTAGAGGCACTCACAGATACCATCCCAAGTGTGTTCAGGTCCCAGCCAAAAGCCCACCCAGAGAACAGTTCAGCTCAAGGATCTAGAAGGCCACCACTCTGAACCCAGGAATAGATATACTGGTAAGCAGCAGAGTAAAGGCTGCTCAGTGGCTTGCTGAGTATTCAAGACCACTGGGTGAGCAAAAAGTCACCTCAGCAAAGACACAGCAGGCTGCATCTGTTCAAATGAGAAGACATGTAAATAAGTACCAAAACCAGACTTCCAGATCACCTAAGGGAACCCTAAAGGGCAATGAGATGGAATCTGATACTCAATCACCTGGACTCCCTGAATTGGCAACAAAAGGGGACCTGGAATAAATGAAATCAGAAATAATTTCTCGGATGACAGCAGAAATTGTGCCCATAGTGCAAGACATGATTAATAAATCTAGAGAGGACACAGATAAAAAAAATAGAGGAGCTGAGGAATATGATGCAATCCCAACATAGGAAAAAAAATGGAATCCATAAAACAGATGTAAACAGATTTCCAGGAGATTAAAAACTCCATTAAAAGTTTACACAGCAGAATGGCCCAATGTGAGGATAGAATTTCAGATATAGAATATAGGATTGCAATTAGTGAACAGGAAAAGAAAAATTTCTTACAAATAGTAAGGGACCATGAGAAATCAATCCTGCAGCTGCTAGATGATGCAAAGAAGAATAACATCACAGTGATTGGAGTCAAGGAAGAAACAGGAGAGAGTGCAGATGTCATAAAAAAAGTTCACAGAAGTAATGGCAGAAAACTTCCCAAATAAGGGAAAGGAACTTGACATAGAGATAAGTGAGCCATTTAGGAATCCAATTAGGCATGATAAAAAACCTACATATACCCATATAATAGTTAAGATTCCAGAAACCCAACAGAAGAACAAAATTCCACAAGCAGTTAGAGAAAAGAAACAAATCACATACAATGGAAAGTCCATTAGAATCATAGCAGATTTCTCAACACAAACCCACAAGGCAAGAAGAGAATGGAGTGATGTATTTCAAGCCATAAAGGAAAACAGACTCCAATCCAGAGTGAGGTACCCTGCAATACTGTCTTTCAAAATTGATGGAGAAATAAGATACTTTCATGACAAAGAGCACCTTAGGAACTTCATCAATACTAAACCAGCACTCCAAAAAATTTTAAACAATATCCTAGGAAAAGACACTGAGGATCACAACCCCGAGAAGCCCTACAGAATGACTCCATCAGGCATGACAAGAAATTAAATTTAAAGGGGGAGAATCCAGCAAAAAGAAAAAGTCATGACAATGATAACTCATTGCATAACAATTATAACCATCAATGCTAATGGAAATAATTAATCAATAAAAAGAAATAGACTGGCAGAATGGGTCAAAAAGCAAGCTCCAACAATATGCTGCATAGAAGAAACACAATTAATTCAAAAACAAACTCATAGACTGAAAGTTAAAGGGTGGAAAACAATACTCCATGAGACAGGAACCTGAAAAAAAAGCAGGAGTAGCTATCCTCTTTGTAGATCAAGTGAATTTCAAACCAACACTGATTAAGAGAGGCAAAGAAGGACACTACATCCTTGTAAAGGGAAAAATCCAAGAAGAAGAGATGACAATCATTAATATACATGAACCAAACACTAGTGCACTGCACTATATAGCAAAATACTAATGGACACAAAAATAATATAAGTACTAATACAATAGTAGTGGGGGACCATAATACCCCACTCTCACAAATAGATTGATCAACTAGATAAAAAATAAACAATGAAATGCTAGAACTCAATCAAACTCTTGAACAAATGAACTTAACAGTTGTTTACAGAGTGTTTCACCCCGCAAAATCAGAATACACATTCTTTTCAGATGTGCATGGGTTGTTCTCTAAAATAGACCACATACTCACTCAAAGAACATGTTTAAGTAAGTGCAAAGGAACTGAAGTTGTCCCCTGTATATTATCAGACCATAGTGTGATGAAATTCGAGATCAATAGAAAAAGAAACTGCAAGAATTTCATAAAAACATGGAAACTGCACAACACACTTCTGAATAAACAATGGGCTACAGAGGAAATTAAAGAAGAAATCAAAGAGTTCCTACAATGAAATGACAATGCCAATACAACATATCAGCATCTATTGCAAAAAATGAAAGCGGTCTTACAAGAGAAAAGCATAGCAGTGAATACTCACATTAGGAAAACAGCGATCTCAATTACCCAACCTGATGCTGAACCTCAAGCTTCTAGAAAAAGAAGAGCAGGACAAGCCCAAACCTCATACAAGGGAGGAAATTATAAACATCATGACAGATATCAATGCAATGAAGACTAAGAGAACAGTACAAAAATCAATGAAGTCAAGAGTTGTTTTTTCTCAAAAATAAACAAAATTAGCAAACCCTTAGCCAACCTTATCATAAAAAGGAAAGAAAAGGCCCAAATCCATACGATTAGGAATGAAAACAGTGAAATTACAATGGACCCAGCAGAAGTCCAGAGGACCATCAATACCTACTTCTACAAGCTATGTGCCAATAAGACGAAAACCACAGAAGAAATGTACAGATTCCTAGATATGTGTAATTTACCCATTGAATGAAGATGATCTCAAAATTCTAAACAACCCAATATCAATCAATGAAATTAAAAATGTAACTAGAAAATTACCAACTAAGAAAAGCCCAGGTCCTGATGAATTCACTGCTGAATTCTACAAGACATTTAGAGAGGAACTACTGCCACTACTGTTTAAACTCTTCAATGAAATTGAAAGGGAAGCAATACTCCTGAATTAATTCCTGGAAGCAAGCATCACCTTGATCCCCAAAGCAGAGAAAGACCCAACCAAAGAAAAGAACTATAGGCCAATCTCACTAATGAACATAGATGCAAAAGTCCTTAAGATGATGCTGGCAAATAGAATTCACAAGATCATCAAGAAGATTATACACCCTGACCAAGTAGGATTAATCCCATTGACGCAGGGATGGTGCAACATATGCACATCAATACATGTAATACACTATATCAACAGAGTCAAGGACAAAAACCATATGATCATCTCAGTAGATACAGACAAAGCATTTGACAAAATCCAACATGCATTTATGATAAAAACCCTACAAAAATTGGGATAGATGGACTCTACCTCAATCTGATAAAAGCCACCTATGAAAAACCAACAGCAAATATACTAAATGGTCAAAAATTGAAATCCTTCACACTAAAATCAGGAACAAGACAAGGATATCCACTATCATCACTGCTGTTCAATATAGTTTTGGAAACATCAGCCACAGCCATTAGACAAGGAAAAGAAATAGGTGGAATAAGGATAGGAAACAAAGAAGTCAAATTGTCATTATTTGCAGATGACATGATATTCTATATAAAAAACCCTAAGAACTCCACCAAAAGTCTTCTAGACTTAATAGCTAAATTCAGTAAAGTAGCTGGATACAAGGTCAACACACAAAAATCAATAGCTTTCCTCTACACAAACAACGGACTCACTGAGAGAAAAAGGGCAAACAATTCCTTTCACAATAGCATCCAAAAAACTGAAATACCTAGGAATCAAACTAACAAAAGAAATCAAAGACCTCTTCTCTGAAAACTATAGCACTCTGAAAAGAGAGATTGAAGATGATATCAGAAAATGGAAAGACATCCCTTGGTCCTGGATAGGAAGAATCAACATAGTGAAAATGGTCATACTTCCAAAACCGCTATATAGACTCAATGCAATCCCAATTGAAATCTCAGCAGTGTACTTCACAGACCCAAATAAAACAATCCAAAAATTCATTTGGAACAAGAAGACACTTAGAATAGCAAAAGCAATACTAGGTAATAAAGACAAGGTAGAGGATATAACAATCCCCAACTTGAAACTATACTACTAAGTTACTGTGATAAACACAGCATGGTTATGACAAAGAAACAGACTTGAGGATCAGTGGAGAAGATTAGAAGATGCCAGAATAACCCCAGACATGCTCATCCTCCTCATCTTTGATAAAGGACCCAAACATCCTCACTTGAGGAAAGATAGCCTCTTTAATAAATGGTGCTGGAAAAATTGGGTTTCAACTTGCAAAAGATTAAAACTAGACTTATATCTCTCAGCATTCACTAAACTAAAATCAAAATGGATTAAAAATCTAAATATTAAAACAGAAATGCTGAACCGACTGGAACAGAGGTTAGATAGAACTCTTGAAGTTACTGGTGTAAGAAAAGATTTTATGAACAAAACCTCACTTGCCTGTGAACTAGCACAAACAATCAACAATTGGGATCTCTTGTTATTAAAAAGCTTCTGAATAGCAAGAGAAACACCGACAGTGTGAAGAGATAACCTACAACGTGGGAAAAATTTTTCACCTGCTGTTCCTCAGACAAAGGTCTACTATCCAGAATCTATAAAGAATTTTCAAAAATCAGACCTCCAAAATTTAAAGACCCAATCCAAAAATGGGCATCTGAAATAAACAGATATTTCTCAGGCAAAGAAGTAGAAATAGCAAATAAACATATGAAAAAATGTTCAACATCATTGGTCATTTGAGAGATGCAAATGAAAACAACACTGAGATTTCACCTCACCCCAGAAAGAATAGCTACTGTCATGAAATCAACCAATAGCAAATGCTGGTGAGGCTGTGGGGAAAGAGGAACCTTATTCATTGTTGGTGGCAGTGTAGACTGGTGCAACCACTGTGGAAATCAGTATGGAGATACTTCAAAGGACTAGGAATGGAAGTCCCATTTGATCCAGCTATTCTCCTGCTGGGTATTTTCCCCAAAGAATTAAAAGAATCATACCACAGTGATATATGTGCACCCATGCTCATAGCAGCACAGTTTTTAATGGCTAAAGCTTGGAAGCAACCCAATTGCCCATCAACTAGAGACTGGATAAAGAAAATGTGTTGTTGTTGTTGTTTTTTTAATAAAATGGAGTATTGCTCAGCCATAAAGAATGAGAAACTGGGAATTTTTTTTAGCTGAATGGATGCCATTGAAGCAATACTCTTAAGTGAAATAAATAGGACTCACATGTGTAAATACCGAATAGTTTCTCTAGTGTGAGAAATTAAAAGTGTAAATAAGGCAAAAGATATAATAAATAATGTGAAATAGGAAGAAAAGGGGCAAAGGGGAAGGGGGAATGTGAGAGGTAGGGGAAAAGAAAGAAGGAAATGGAATTAATATGAGAAAAAGAAAAAATGGAAACAGAATCTTTGCAGATAGGGAGGGGTGGAGGTGTTTAAGGGAGGGCAGGGGAATGGAGAAAAATTAAGAACCAAGATGGATTATGTAAAGGTGCAAATTTCCTATGATGAATGTCATTATATTGTATACCTTAAATGTACCAATATAATTAATTAAAAAAATTGCAAATTCTGTGCCCTTGGCCTGAAGAATTTCCACAGAGAACCAGGAGAAATATGCTTCTCTTGAGGGCATGTAGGACTAAATTAAAGAAAACTCCCAAGAGTTGGCCAAGCAGAAGGGAAAATTTTTTATGAACAGTACCAGTCAAAAAATAGTCTTCTACCTTCTATGAGGGTAGATAATTGTTTTGGTGGAATTCTCTCCTGAGATGGGAACAGAAGACCTCTATGCACAATGAAATGTTGAGATTTTGAGCAATAAATTTAACAATCCAACCTTTCTTTTCCCCAAAAGCACATGGTTTCCTGGAGAATCACTGCTAGAAGGTATCTGACAAGGCAATGGAAGTAGTGATCGGCTGAACAAGCTCAAGAATGAAGATAGGAATTAGGCATATTTTTCTGGGAAATTGAAAGGGGATGATGGTTTCCAAGCTACCTCTAACAATGAATATTTTAAAGTTAGAAAGAGAAGAAAAGAAGATTAAAACAAATGTAGAGAAATTTATGCTGTTTATAATGTAATCTGAAAGAAGTCATGATTCAAATACTGTAACATATAGGAAGGAAAATAAGAGAGCATAAAAGGTGCAGCTAATGTTTATAATTTCTATACGTTATCCACTTCTTACTCCTCAAAAGTGTCTTTGCTAAAGATAAGTGTCATCATGTATGCAAATAAAGGATATTTCTCCATAAAAAGAATCCTTATGCTGCTCATAGTATTAAGTCCTTTTAATCATTTAAGGTATTCACACAGGTCTACTTAACAGAAAAAAAAATAAAAATAAGGTAAGTAGAAAAGGCACATATTTACTAATTAAATCTTACTTTTTATTTTGTTCTCTATTGAAATCTGTGATTTTTTTCAAGAATGACAAGGATGAAGTATTATGATTTAAAGTATGAAATGCAAAACTTTAAAATGCCTATTTCTCTCTTTTTGTTTTGTATAAAGGATAACACTACTGAATATGTGCATTGCTGTGAAACAAGGCTTATTCTTGGTTTATACTCCGAGAGAATTGCAGCCTCAGTTTTTTTCTTTTACATTACTTAATATTTGGCTACAGCTGCTCTTTGGCAGTAGGAAGGGCATTTGATAATTTTGCTGTATTGCATAAACATTTTTACTTCAAAGAGATTGCCTATTCATATCCTACTGGAATTATTTCAAACCAGATGTCTGATTCTGTCCAACATCTTTAATGTTTTCAAAATCATCTTGAGTGTTGTTAATGGAGTATCATTAGGTACAATTTGAAACTTTTTAATGGGTAGTACATATATACAGACTATTTATACACTATGTGCTCTTGTTTCTGAAAGCTTTGGGAAATTTTCTCTCATGCTTTTCTCCTAATTGTTTTCAACAGCTGACTTTGATCTATGTACTTATGGTAAATATTATCATTGTATTTGACAAGCATTTATTAAAATTATTATGTTCATATTCCATTTCGCCCTTTCTATTCTCATATTTTAGTTGCATTGTTTCTATTTTACCAGAAATATGTTTTTATATTATTCCTCTATCATGTCCTTATTTCTCTTTAATGTTAAATATAAAATAAAATATGTTACATATTTGCTTATATTGAGATTGTGAAAAACAGATCTCATCTTTATCATATTTCCTTGGAAGATTTCTATATATTTTTCTATGCTTGAAGAATGAGTTGGCTAAATATGAAATCTTTGGCCTGTGCTGTATTTTCTTGAGATTCTTGAAATTCATTCTTCATTTTTTCCTTGCTGTGGGTGATGTGTTTTGAAATATGTGCCATTGGCACTGCTTTCTTACATTGGAAAATAATTTGGTCATTTTGCCAGTAGACAGTGGGAATTTTTTATTCATCCTTAAAGCCTAATAATTTTGCCATGACATAAATTTGGCTCCATTTTTCTAGGTGTAAAATGGGTTATTTCAGTTCTTTGACATTAAGATTTTATTTTGAATAGAAAAACATTTATGAATGTTTTATAAATATTATTTTAGTTTTAGTGCTTATTTATTCTTAAGAGGGTCAGTTACACATATAAAGAACTTTGTATATCTTTCACTTCAGCCATTTTTCCTGTGGCTATTTTTCTTTTTCTTTTTTGTCTTGTTTATGCTAATTGGTAATTCCCTGCTTTCTTTCAATGCTTGTTATTAAAATTTCATTTTGGGGCTTGAGTTTAGTTCAGTCACAGAGCACTTGACTAATATGCATGAGGACCTGAGTTCAATTCCCAGCACCACAAAAAGGAATAACACACAAACAAAAGTCTTCATTTTGTTTTAAATTTTTTTTTTATTTTATGAAAAATTAAACAAAATTTCATGATCAAATAGGAGAATAGCAATAGTTATTACACTGTGTATCATTTTATTTAGTTTTATAATCATCTTGAATTTTATCATTCATTTCTGATTCTCTTTCACATGTTCTTTAATTTCTTCCCAGGCTTCTATTAACTCATTGAATTTCAATTCTTCCTTTTTTTGCCAATTTTAAATACTTTTATTGCAGACATTGCATTTCCACTTATAATACAGTGCTTATCAAGTGCAATGTTATCTTCTCCCTGTGCACATGTTCCATGTTCAAGTATTGAGAATGCCCAGTACTTTACCCTAGCAGTTAAACTTTAACAACTGCCACAGAATTTGCTACAAATTTAGGTCCTTCAATGTTTTATTGTGTGGAACAATGCTAAATCTATATTTAGGGTTGGCTTAATCAACCTCTTCAATGGTAGGCCCTGAGAAAGCACCACCAGAAAGTGCTGCTCCCCCACCAGGGAAGCCCCCAGGCATTCCTCCAGGCATCCCACCTACATTCTGGTACAGCTTGGTAATGATGGGATTGCAGACCTTCTCCAGCACCTTCTCTTGATGTGCCAATTCTTCCTTCTCTGCAGTCTGATTCTTACCCAGCCAGTTGATGATTTCATTACACTTATCAAGAATCTTCTGTTTATCTTCATCGTTCATCTTGCCCTGAAGTTTCTCATCTTCAACAGTTGCTTTCATACTGAAAGCATAGGACTCCAGGGAATTCTTGGAGAACATCTTATCCCTCTGCTTCTCATCTTCAGCTTTGTACTTCTCTGCTTCCTGGACCATACACTCTAGGTCCTTCTTGCTCAAATGGCCCTTGTCATTAGTGACAGTAGTCTTGTTCTCTTTCCCTATACTCTTGTCAATAGCAGACACTGAGGATGCCATTGGTATCAATATCAAAGGTGACCTCAATCTGAGGAACACCATTGGGTGCAGGAGGTATGCCTGTGAGTTCAAACTTATCAAGCAGGTTGTTATCTTTAGTCATGGCATGCTCACCTTCATATACCTGAATAAGTACACGGGCTGGTTGTTAGAGTAGGTAGTGAAGGTCTGCACCTGCTTGGTAGAAATGGTAGTATTGCATTCGATGAGGACTGTCATGACTCCACCAGCAGTTTCAATACCAAGGGAAAGAGGAGTGACATACAAGAGCAGCAAATCTTGAACCTTTTCAGACTTGTTGCCAGACAGAATGGCTGCCTGAACAGCTTCAGCATAATCAACAGCCTCATCAGGATTGATGCTTTTATTCAATTCTTTCCATTGAAGAAATCTTGTAGAAGCTTCTGGATCTTAGGGATATGAGTAGAAACACCCACCAGGACAATGTCATGGATTGTGACTTGTCCAGTTTGGCATCTTGAAGAGCATTCTCTACAGGGTCCAGAGAGCCACGGAACAGGTCAACATTCAACTCTTCAAATCTAGCATGAGAAACAGAGGTATAGAAGTTGATTCCTTCATAGAGGGAAATCAATCTCAATAGTGGCTTGGGTGATGGAAAAGAGGGTTCTCTTAGCTTGTTCACATGCAGTATGGAGACAGCGGACAGCTCTCTTGTTCTCATTGATGTCTTTCTTATGCTTGGGCTCGAACTCAGCAATAAAATTGTTGATCATTCGGTTGTCAAAGTTTTCTCCACCTAAGTTGGTGTCTTCAGCTGCAGATTTCACCTCGAAGGTTCCATCTTTAACAGTGAGGATTGACACATCAAAAGTGCCACCTCCTAAATAAAAAATCAGCACATTTCTTTCAGCTCCAACCTTTTTGTCTAAGCCATAAGCAATAGCAGCAGCTGTTGGCTCATTGATAATTCTAAGTACGTTAAGACCAGCAACAGTTCCAGAATCTTTGGTTGCTTGATGCTGAGAGTCATTAAAGTAAGTTGGCACAGTAACCACAACGTTGGTAACAGTCTTCCCAAGATAAGCTTCGGCAATTTCCTTCGTCTTTGTCAGCACCATAGAAGATACTTCTGAATAGAAGCTCTTTGTCTCACCTTTGTATTTGACCTGAACCTTGGATCTGCCTGCATCATTCACCACCAAGAAGTCTCAATGTTTCAAATCAGACTGGATTACAGCATCATCAAATCTTCATCCAACCAGATGCTTGACATCAAAAACTGTGTTGATGAGGTTCATTGCAACTTAATTTTTTGCAGCATCTCCGATCAGTCGTTCTGTGTCAGTGAAAGCGACATAACTTGGAGTGGTTCGGTTTTTCTGATCATTGACGATTGTCTCCACCTTCCTATGCTGGAAGACACCCACACAGGAGTAGGTGGTGTCAAGGTCAATGCCGACTGCAGGTCTCTTCAAATGGTTGCTTGAGTGCAGCCCCGGTTCTACTGGAGAAAAAATCACACAAAAGTCTCCAAAGCTGCTGCTGGCATGTTCAATGAGGAGAATTTCAAGTCTATTTTTAAAATATACCTGAGTAAATATGTAATGTCATTTAATGTACTTGATATTGTTTTTTGGTGGCGTTGTTCCCCTACAAAATATTCAAGATTGAATATTTAAGACATTTTTAACAACTGACTTGCCTTTTCATTTTTCTTTGAGTAGCTAGGCATGCAGTTGCTCACATTTTCCTGTCTAGGTTTTTGTGGATAGGATCCCAATCAAGTGGCAGGCAATTTCCTTAAAAGTTGACATTTGTGACAGTGTGAGTGTGGATTGGCTTCTCTTTTGATTCTATGCTGATTTTGTGGCTCTTTAATTTTCTCCCCTTAATGTCTCTGTTTTCCATCACTATCATGTCTCCAAGAGAACCTTACCTCTCCTAATAGTAATGCTTCTGAGACTTCTATCTCTAGTTCCTCTTAGTTTGGCTGCTGTGCCAAGCCCTGTTATACTACCAAGTCCCTAACCTGTGTTTAGCTTTTTGGCACTTAGTGTTGGACTTGTGATTAATTTTTTTTATGTGTTCTTCTGTCCCTTTTCTTTTCACTACCTGTGACCTATGTAAAATCTCCATCTCCTCACTAATTTCTACAGTCATAAATTTGCAACCCTGAAGGTAGTCCCAATGCATGCATTTGGAATTGTGTGCTTATTTCCCTGCTCACAAATAACTTGAAATTCATAGTATTCTCACTCTTATTAATGCTGAAAACAAACGTATTATTTTTGTGTGTTTCCTTAAATTAGTTCATGTGCCTATATTTACTTACATTTTTTACGTATTTGGATGAGTAACATACATTGAATTTTTATTCTGCTCATTCACTGGGTCTCATATCTTTCCATGTTTAAATTGTTTCCTTTTTTTTAATTTGCTTGAGACAGGATCTTGCTGGGTACTTCAGGCAGGCCTTGAACTCACTATGTAGTCCAATCTGGCCTTGAACTGACAACAATCCACTTACCTCAGCCTCCCAAGTACTGCAATTATAGGTGTGTGCCACTATGCCTGGCTTTTCCATTAACTTTACTTTTGCTTTTTAAGAGTTTAAAACATTTCAAATAGCATTCTATTTAGAAAAAACTATTAATTTCTAAATCTTCCAAATTAAAAAAAAATACTAAACTGGAAAACAATAATTCCAATTCCCAGAGCCAAACACCAGCAGTATTTATGTTTTCCCTTCCAGAAAATTTTTCTACACATATTGACAGGATATTGCACCTATAATTTGACATCTTGCTTTTTTCACTGAATTAAGTTTCACAATCATTTTTCTGTGTAATTTAAGTTATTCATAAACATCTTTTTTTAATGACTTCCTAGTATTCTACCATACGGAATGGAATTTTTATTATTAACCAAAATTCTGCAATGAATATCTTTGTGCACACATTTGCAAACATATTTTACATTTGCTTAGAGTATATTTATAAAAGGAGAACATAAACTTACAACCATTATTGTTAATGAATATTAACTTTGACTCATTCTCAACAACCTTTAAGCATGCCTTTAAGTGCTTGCATTAAAATTCAGAGGGTGATGGATACACTTTTGGTGTATGTACATATCTGAAATTGCCTACCCCTATCTGTATATATAACAAGTAATTTGCTGTACTATCAGATATTGGATCATAATATAATTTACTTCTATGCTGTACAGATATTGCTCTGTTAGTTTCTGTCACTTAAATAAAAACACTCAGTGCAGCCTAAGGTTTACCTCTTTGTACATTAGGTATTTTTATTGCCTGGATATTTATCTGTCAACACCTCACAGATCTATATCTCTAGTTCACAGTGATTCTTTGAACACTAAAGACATGTGTGCAACTCACTGCTTTCACTTTGATATCTAACATGCATATCAACTTCAGTAGGAATTTTTTAATTTAAGCCTCACAAACAGAACTCTTAGTGTCCTTCTCTAACTACACAGAAACACACACACACACACAAACTTCCTATAATCTAGCATTCATTACTGACCATCCATCTGGTGTTTAAATTAAAAACTTGGTTCTTTTATGCTAATCAGCCTTCTATTGCTGTGACAAAATACCTAGATAATCAAATTATACATAGGAAAAATTTATTTTGGTGTATATGTCCCTCCACGGTCACTTGACCCTAATGTCTTTGAGCTTGTGGAGAGGCAGTACCTCACCACAGGAAGCACATGGTTTAGGGGGCTGCTCACCCCACTGAAGCCAGGAAGCAAAGAGAAAGTAAACATTAGGGTTCCACTATCCCATTACAAAGGACACCCCAATAACCTCACATCCTCTCACTAGGACTCATATGCTACAAGATCTGTCACCTCCCTAATAGTGCCATGGCCTAGAGGCAAAGCCTTTTACTCATGGCCATCGGGGAACATTGAAGATCAAAACTATAACATCCTGTTTTTTTACATTTCTTCATGTTGAACATACAGTATCTCAATGGAAGTATGAATTATGCCTTAAAGCGTTATGTGAATGTGTTCGCATCTTTCTCTCCGTGCCTCTGATAACGATCTATTCAACTGTTTCTTACCTTGAAGAGTTATAACCTCTCAGTAGATTTCCTAGATATTCCTTTACATTTCGTTTTGCCGCTGAAGCCAAGCAACTTTTGCTGAAAAGTAAATCTGAGCCAGGCATGGTAGCACAAGCCTATAACCCAAGCACTCTAGGAGACAGAGGTAGGAGGGTCACAAATTTGAGCTCAGCCTGAGCAACTAGTGAATTAGGGAGACTCTGCCTCAAAAGTAAAAATTTACAAAGGGCTGGGGTTATATCTCTGTCCAAAGGCCCTGAGTTCAAAACCCTAGTACTGTAATTTTTCCAGTATTATAATTTTTTTAAGAGTCTGAATTTGTCAATGCCCATCATAAATATCTCCCATAGATTTTTTCATCATCATCACAATAAAACCCCAAGTCCTTGCCCTAGTTCTCCTATAAACTCTCAGTAATCTGCCTGTTTTCCCTTCAGACCTGTGAGCCTCTTCTTTATCCTTAGGGTATTCACAATGCACTCATGTTTCAAGTCCTTGAAATACACCAGCTTATTCCAAATGGTTTAACAGGATATTTTCAAGAGATTTTGTTTTTTTCAAGAAGTTCCTCAATATTCTTGTCCCAGGGCCGGGGATTTAGCTCAGTGGTTCCACCGCCTGTTCAGCAAGCGCCAAGGACCCAAGTTCGATCCCCAGTACCGGTACCAAAAATATATATATATTCTTGTCCCAGACCTTTTCTGCATATTGTTCTTGCTGCAGAGTTAAAAGTCCGTATCCTCAGAAAGGCCTTCCTTGACCTTCCAAACTTAAGTGACCTCGAGTTACGTTCTCTTTCCACTTGATAGTACACTCATCATAGCATCAATCATAGCATTAAAATTAATGATTTCTTATTTTCTCACAATTTACTTTCTCTCCCCTTATCATGAAAAACAAAACTGCTCTGTGTTCCTTATGTCTGTAAATGCAGAATCCACAGTAGCATCTCAGAAATAAATTTAAATACACCATGAATATTCTCTTTATATTTTAACTTCATGTTTTAATAAAATTCATGTAAAAATGATCTTTGACCTCCATGCTTCTTAGCTGTTTCACCAACACTGCATCTCTTTGTCCTTTTCCTCTTCTTTCTCAGGGACAACTTTGTCTTTCTTGTTATCAACTGTCTGTAATGTCAATTTTAATCTTTCCTGCCTTGAATGCAGATCATAATCTTCCAATTCCATTCGCAGGCTCTCTTCATCCTAAAGCTTTCTTTTCTTTCTGTCTTCTCTTTTCCCCTTATCTGGTTGAGTTTAATTTCAGCTTATTCTCTCAATATTTATTTCCACTCTTGCACCATCCAAATTATCGTTTTTTTAGTACTGGAAATGCCTATTTTTGTTGCCTATCATCTGATTATGAAAAGGGCATTTGTTTTATTTCACTGTAGCTTCCATAGCATTTCTGTAGAACTCATGATGTTTGTGTATGTTATTGTTTACTCATCTTTGAGCTAATGAAACTCAGTGTTTACCTCTAAACCAAAAAATAAGAGTATGGGACTTTGTTTTTCTGTCTCTGGGTGTTTTGGTTAGGCAGCAGGTGAATATCAGTGGCAGTTAAAATGGAGTGTCAGCTTGACTGGCTTTAAGATCTGCCCCAGAGATTGCCAGAGCACATTTGTGGGTTGCCTCGGTGGGTTGTGTAGAAGAGACCCTGGGTACCATGCCTGGTTCCTGGCCCCTCTCTGTCTGGCTCTCTTTCCCTCCTCTGCTTCCTGGATGCCATGAGCTAAGCGGCTTTGCTCTACCACGCCTATCTACCATTAAATTTCTGCTTTGCAGCCAGCTGACCATGCATTGAATCCGATTAAAATAGGAGCCAAATTAAATTTCTCCTCCTTTACATTGCAGGTGTTAGGTATTTTGTCCTGGAATGGGAAATTTAACTAACATGATAGAGTCTTTGCTAAATCCTAGCTCTTAAGTTTTTCTGTGGTGTAGATATGCTGAAGTCAACTCTGAATTAATGCTAAAGACAAGTAAGTGAACTCCCAATACTGTTATTAGTGCTATGCAGAAGTACATTCTCTTTCTACTTCCATATTCAGGATCTGAGCATGAATATTGTGCCACCCAAGACTTAATGTGTCACTGAGTAGAGCCACTTCCCCACTTTTGATCCACCTGCTTGGTAGATATTAAAATGCAATCCCACAGAGTAAGAGACTAGTGTTGGATAATATATCACTCTGTCTTTAAAGTACACAGTACTAACTATGGAATGCTGAAATAGGACAGATCCCCTCATGGGACAGGACATGAGTGACTGAGAGAGCCCTAACCCATGACATGTTTCACACTGAAGGTGAATAAATGTCCTTTTGCCCCTATCTTTCCTTACAGACCATGTGTGGAATGAATGCTCCTTTACCCCTTACTCTTAGGTCTCAAGTACCAGGTGCACTATATTTGGGTGGGTGTGGGAGGGGTGTCATGATGTCTCCAATGCCAGAAGGAGCTGGTGATCCATATCTTTCTTACTCCAGAAGCAGATCCCCTAAAACATGAGGGGAAATCTCTCCAAAAATGCCATATTCGTAACCCAGTGGAAAGTTACCAGCCCAGATTCCACAAAAACAGCACCATTAAAGTAGGTCAAGTTCTTTTGTGAATAGTCAGCCTGATATCAGGGCTGTGCTTCTTTTATCTCTTCAAAGCCATAATCACAAACACACAGTATCTGTACCACAGCTCAGGAGCCTCCATTCAGGGTCCTCCTTATTGGGACCTTGGCCAAAGCACTTCCCAGGGGCCTCCTCCCAAAGGTCTTTTGGGGAGGAGGTTTTCCTGGGGCTCTCTGTTCCACTCTGACACATTTTCCCACTACTAAATCTTCTATCTTTTCTTCCTCCAACTCACAGGATCAGTGAAAGCCCTTTCATCCAGGAGGCCTCTGCAAAATAACAACTCCTCTCTACTGTGCTATATGCTGTATGGCCTCATCTTGTGGCTTTCTATGAGGAAAAAAATGTCCATTGAAGAACATTATAGTTTATATCTAGACATACCCCCGGATCCACATGTGCTGATTGGCAGGGCTTTGGGAAGGGGGTTGGACCACAGGGTGCTACGTCTGACGTGCTGTTGGGAAATGGGGCCTGGTCCTGGGAGGCAGGTCCCTAGGGAAAAGGGCATGTCTCTTTCCTGACTACTCCCTTAGCTCTGTGCTTCTGACACTCATGATGCCAGCGACTTGCCTCTGCCTTCCCTCCCACCAGGCCCCTAGTCATGCAAGGACTGAAACTTCTGAAACAATGAGCAAAAGTAAGCCTTTCCTCCTGTAAGCTACGAGTGTCAGGTGTTTTGTTCCAAAGAAAATAAGTAAGACAAGAAGCCAGCACCTTCCTGATTTAATTCTTATCTAGACTGTGGCAGTAAACTGAATGAAGGTTTTCCTGTTACTTTCAGACTTGCTTGTTGTGCGGATGAACCATTCCAACTATAGGTAACCCAATACTATTCAGTGATGGCAACTGTTGTGTGAGAACACTAGATAGATACATAGGCAGACCTACACGTCTACCTGATAATGTGGTTTGGAGAACTCATCAAGTTGTCTTATATTTTTAACAAAGTAATACTCTACACTATTCAATAGTTAGGAGCCTGTGGCTATTTAAATTTCAATAAATTAAAATTACATAAATGAAAAATTCAGTTCCTCAGTCAAAGTAGTTACATTGCAAGGGCTCAATAGCTGAAAGTGGCTTTTGATTGAATAAGACACTGCAGAAACGAGTCCATAACATTTCCAACATTTGCACCAGGGTGAGATAATAGTTCATATTTTTGCATATTCTTTTTTTTTTTTTGGTACCGGGGATCGAACTCGGGTCCTTGCGCTTGTGAGGCAGGCAGCAGAACCACTGAGCTAAATCCCAGGCCCTTTTGCATACTTTTTTAAAAATGTAAAATCTGAGTTTACATAAAGTGGTTTTTATTTGTTTCTTGTTTTTAGATATTCTTACTGGGATTATGATTTCACAGACTATGTTGTTTCAATTGGAGCTTTGAAAGTTCCTGGTTTTATGCATGGTAGCTGCCTTTGAAATAATTACATTTCTTAAAGTGATTATAAAGTCTTCTTTCTCATGGCTGTGCCTCCTCAAATTCTTCAATCGTTCATGATAAGATGTCGTTTCTGCGTATCAAAAAATCACTTTAAAACCATTGTGCAACATTTGACGCAAAATCTGCACTGTAGAGAATGTTGTGTGGGGTAAAGCGTGGCTAATGCAGTAAGTCTGGCATTACCCAAGACAGACTTACTATAAATATAGCAATATGGTAACCACAGTAATTGAGCTACTTAGAAGGGGAAATCTGAAACATAATCAAGATTTTATTGATGACTAGACACTCTGAGAAGTTTAAATTTAGCAGGCCTGGATTGGCCTGAAATACTTCACTGATATTTGAGAAATGTAGGTGTACAGCACTGGCTTTTAATGCTTTTAACTCCCCAAGAATAGTGCTGCTTGGTAATCCTGAGTTCAGGGAGTTTCAGGGCATCCATGTCACTTGTCCATGTTACTTGTCAAGGATAGTCATCTTCCACTGCTACCTCAATTTTTGGCCATTAGAACTGGTTTCACAGCAAGAAACAATTAAATGAGCAACAATATAATAGAAATCCTGCCTGAGACTCCATTTATATCTCCCTGGTTCCAAGGTGCTCTGTCCACTCACTGTGTTGTTTTTTTTTTCCAGTACCAGGGATCGAACTCAGGACCTTGTGCTGTGAGGCAGGCATGGTGCCACTGAGCTAAATCCCAGGCCTCACTGTGGTTTCTGATCTGAAAGAAGCAGCTTGTTTCAATTCAGACTGTAGGAAGATAACTAGAACATGTCCCCTATCACCTAGAACATTTTGCTGAGAGGCTGCCTTTGGCTAGTATTCATGTTCTTAATATTCTTCTTGCTCTATTTTGTCCTTTTCCCACAACAAACTATAAACTCATAATTATTGTTCCTTTCCATCCTTACAAATTCTCTTCAGCTATCAAGACCTAACTACAACCCTTATTTTACTAGGCATGTAACTTTGACACACTACTCAGTCTCCTCACCAGGAAATGGCCATGGCAATGATATTTATTAAGTTCCTGTGAGGAATAAATGACACATCATCCATGAAATGGAGAGCCAGGCCCTGGAAGAAGCAATTGCTCAATAAGTCTAAACCATGACTTGTTTTGGTAGGGCTGGTTATGATAATCATGATGCCCTTGAGTTTTTAAAAATCACATTTTCTTTACCCATTCATATTTTTGCATCTATTTATACAGAGTTCTCTCGGGTACAGTACCCTGTTGAAAGATGTCTCTCCTTTTTCCTGGTATAGGGAGGACTTCTTTCGTATGAGAGTTTCACTCTCCTCTTCTCAGGAGAAAGGGGATAGGTCAGAATGACCTAAAAAGCCTTCATCCCAAAGTTGTCTCTACATCAAAATTGCATGATATGGGGAGAATATTTAGCCTCCTTTCATGATCATTTCTCCTTTCTCATTGCTTAAACAAGTTTTAATTCTCTAACCCCATGTCTTGGTTTTGAGTCCTCTAGCTCTCCTGTTCTTATACTTACCATAAGGTTGTAGCCTGATGTCTGATATTTCATTTCCTCTCTTCTCTATTACTGGCCTACAAACTTGTTTTCGGTTTTTAGCCAGCCTAGACCACTGCCATCTCCTCCCTCTCTCTTTTGTCAGTATTATACATACCCTCATCTTTCTGTCCTTCAACATCACTTTTCTGCAAATGCAAAAACACTTTTCCATGTCTTTCTTTGCCTGAAATGGTAAGTGTTACTAACCTAATTGTTAAGATCATAGCTGTGCCAACTGGAATCACCAAAATGATAGCATATCCCACCTAAACAGTAGCCTCAGAATGAAGTCAGAATTCTTTTACCTGTCCCTGGTCTCATCCTTCACCTGGGCATGAGATGATGGACAGACAGCTACCCTTGGAGTAATTCTGGTAGATTGGTAGTGGCTTCCTAAATGTATAAAATCTTCGGGAGGATTGTGAAGCAACAGTTGGCCTCAAGCTAGAAAAATTGTGGTGATTGATTGTGTGTGGATTGAGTCTTTTACAACATTTTTTATTTCGTTTTCCACATTAACAGTGATTCCAAAGTTGCATTTGAAATCAAACCTTAGGTCCATTCTCTTAACTTTAAAAAAAATACTACTTTCTCTGGGATACAAAATAGCAGCTTTGGCTATTTCCTACTTAGCGACTTAGTGAGTTTAAAATCAATGCATATATTTCCTGCTTAATGGGGAAAAGTGCTGCTCTCCCCCACATCTCAGAATTGTATATCCATCTCTTTTCACGGTACCATCTCTTTCTTAGGGGAATCTGCCATTTGAAATAATCTCTAATTTACTATGCACAGGAATTTCTCACTGTTGATCTTTTTTACTGTCTGTATCAGACAGGCATACTAAAGTTTACCACATTTTTAAAATTTTGATTTGTATTCATACGTGTTTGTAGTACATATCGGTTACATTCGTCATGGGGAATTGGTACATGCAAATGACACATCCCAATTCTTCTTCTTCTTATGTCTCTCTTCCCCTCTGCCTCTCCCTTTTCTCACTGTCTCTTGCTTCTCTGCCCATTTGTAAAATCCATCTCTCCCTGTTTCCTATCATCTATCTTTTCTTTTGCTCCTTAAATTATTTGTTCTTTGGGCTTCTCATACAAGAGTTATGTGTCTGCTTTATTTAAACTTGTATGTCTGATTTATTTCACTTAAAATTCTGGTCTTAAAGTATATTCCTTTTCCTACAAATGGCTGAAATTTATTTTTCTTTATGGCAGTGTATTACTCTTTAAAACAATATACTCTACTCAATTTATTTTATCCTCATTACTAGGTGATATTTTTTCCTTCAAAGTTTAAAATATTCCTACCACTTAATTGATCTTCAAATAACTTCATACTGTTTGATTCTTTTTTTAATATTCACCATCTTTGAAAAGTATCTGGAGTTTGACAAAGGGAACAAGGCACTGCTTTCTTGAGATTTGCCATTTCATATGTTTCTCCAACTCCATTTTCCTGCATGTTTTCTTCTCAAGTCCCTAGTCATTAACTTTCAACATACTTTTAGGATGCTTCATTCTCTCTTTATTCCCTCAGTACTGGAATAATTAAGTATTCCAATGCCTTCTACTCTCAGACTTTTTGTTTTCTAAACCAAAATAGTAACTATGGATCTTTTCACCTATATTCTTAGAATCTAAAATGCATATCCCCAGCCCAGATAGCTATCCTGAACAGAAGGTTCATTCATCCTGTAGCATATGAAATAGAACTTCAGACTCCTGAGTCCAATAGCTTATTAAATAGCTATCTCTGTTGGAACATTTGAAAGTTATTGGGTTCAGAATGGAGCCATTTGTGTGAAACCCTGAAGAATGGTGCCCGGGAAGACCACGCAGGAAGGCTCTCATGCAAAGTTAGCCTGATAAAGGAATTATCACAAGAAATCTTTTCAAATTGCAGCTTGACACATGTCACACAAGATTAGAACTTGCTCAACACACTATCTTGTGAACCCAAACCAACAAATCCTACTATGGCTTTAGGACTACAAGCTTGACCTTGTAACTGTCCTACTCTCTAATCAGGGTTTTCTTGTTCCACACCACTGACACCAAGGAACTTTCACAACTTAAATAGCCTTCCCCTTTTCCAGTAAAGCTTAGCCTCTTCTTTACAGCATACTTCTCACATAGCAGGGACAATTCTGACCCATGTTGCAATTTTAATCTTTATACTATTCCCAAGTGAAACTCATTCATTTGAAGATTCATCTCTATCTTTTTATTTGAGTTTGACAAAACCTATGGAATTTCTGTTGACGTTTTTAAGCTCAACATGCCAATTTAACCTGGCTTCATTCAATCCATAGATATAACAGAGGCACATTAACTTTAACAATGATAAAAATAATTCTTGTAACAATTCTCTGCCTTTATTCTATGTCCTGATGAGTTTTGCCACCTATTCTTATTTGTCCAGCTGAAAACCAATGATTCACCTTAAAATGTATCATTTTTTAAACTGAGCTTGTGTAATTACTAATTTCTAGCAGTTTTCCTCCTACACTGTTCTTATTTAGTTACCCACCTGCACATCCAGTGACACTTTCTTACCTCATGTTTTCAGTAGTTGCAGTTAAGGTCTCACTTCTCACCAAAATCTTTTACTTTTAATCATTTTCAATTTATTTTTATCACCACTGTTTTGCTGGTTTTTCTAAATATGACTCTGCAAATATGCATCAAATTCCGTTTTGTTTAAAGATTGAACCGAATTCCTTTGCATGGCTTCCAAAAGTGTGTATTTTTAAAATCTGGAGTATTTAGAATGCAGATTTATTTTGTTATTTAGTGTCCAGCAAAGATAGACAAATGGACCAAAACATAAAGAACAATAACAATAAATATTTGGAAAATAAATGAGAATACTCAGATAAAATTATTTCTAATGATGATTTGATGACGCAGGGAAATATTTCATTTTTATAAACAAATGTAAGATTAGGAAAGTGGGTCAAACTTGTATCACGGAAAGATATTGAGGTCAATCGCTTTTGCTTTTAGAATGTGTATTTTAGAAGCAAAACTCAGGGAGAAATAAGCAAATCACTGAGTGGTTGATACACCCTAGATTTCAGGGGCGCCACTCTGCTCCAATGACTGGACTTGCCTCAGGTCTCAGCTTTGCCTTCATTAAAGGCAGCTTGGCTCTGAGTGCAGTTTCAAATGCCTGTATGTTACAGAGCTTTGGCTGAGAGCATAAATGATTCTGCACAAACAATGTAGCTTGCTAGCATGTACTGGAGAAACATGGTGTTATTACTTGCACTTCCACAGCAATGTGTTTGTTTTCCAATGCCAGAGTGATCCTTTCCTTCATGCTTACCAAGAAGAGATAAGAGAATTAAAGATGGCTTCTGCTTTCTAAACAAAGAGTATTGATTGTTCAGCAAACCAGTAGACAAGTTAGCACTAGATGGAAATCATAATAACACTCTGATGATCTCTGAGGACAAAAATCAATAGAAAGGGAAGGGCTTTATAGAAGATATACAACATTATTATTCTAATACCTCAGGTCATAAAGTGGAGGCGTTTGAGTGTGACATGACATATTATCTAAAGGGACTAGGGAACTATGGTAGCCAGAATGATCACAATCATTTCTGATGGTGTCTATCACAGCACTTCCCCTCCTCACCACCCAGCCTCACACTCTAGCAATGTGCTCTAGCTCTATTTCCTTTCATTTCCTCGATTTGTTTTTGATTCTTAAACTTTGTTTCTATGTCTGGGTCTTTAACCTTGCTGTTTCTTCTGCCTCTGCCTGGATCTCTCTTCAACCAGATCTTTAAATGATTAAGGACTTTTTTTTCATCACCCAACATCTCTTCGCAAAAGCCATTTATTACTGGGAGAGAACTTGCAGAACCAACTATATTTCTATTCTTCTTATGTTACAATCTCTGTTTATCCCATTTGCCCCAAAGCCTACCACCTCACTGCAGTTGATTCCATTTTGGTTTATTTTATCTCCTGTCTATTAAATGTAAGCTCTACTTTCTATCTAGTTCAGGAGTTCAGGATTACTTTCCTCAGACTCAAACTCCATTTGGAATATAGTTGATACAAAATAAATATTTGTGATTGAGTGGATAAAAAATTTTAAATAACTACTTTTTTCTAGTACATAATGTGCATTTGTCATCTCCCCTCCTGTATTAGTCAGTGCTTATTAGAAAAACAGATTTAATGAAAGATATATAAATACATAAGGATTTACAAGATAGGTTTACAGTGGCCGCCCACAGAATCAGGTGTAGAGGACTGCAAAAGAGCAATCACTTGGAAAAGATCCAAAAGATCCAGTCTAGGTCAGAGGCCCAGAGCTGGCTGTAGTGTTCTGTGTGAGTCTGCATCAGGAGGTTGAAGAGCATGTGATGGAAACCAGGAGATGATTTCCAAGGTGAAGGTGAAGACTGGAGCTCCTCCTCTGAAAAAGAGGCGTCTTCCTTCTTCATTTCCCTTTTATTCCATTCAGGTGTCAAGCCCATTGGTTGATGCCACTCACACTTGGGTAGTTTTCTGTTTTTAGTAAATCCCCTCAGCCACACCCAGAATTATGCTGCTTCAATCTAGTTGTGCATTTCTGACTCGAGTTGACACAATCAATTAACTATGACACCTCCGTCAGTTGGAAAGATCTTGATGACAAAGCAAAGACAACTTACTCTCCTCTTTTCATCTCTTCTTCTCCCTTCTCTCTTGTAAAACTGAACAGTGCAACTCATTCCTTTAGATACTTTCCATTTTTGAATTCTTGAACAAATATTGTCTTTGTGAAGGAAGAGGCTTGCTATTATTGAAAGAATCTGACTATAACTTATAATTAACACTAGTCCAATTTCACAATATTAACTTGAGTTAGAAAAAATGTTCTAGAACTGAGAAGCATGCCAGACTAAAGGTAATTCAGAAGGCCTGATCCCGCTAAAAGCACACACACACACACACACACACACACACACACACACACACACATGCAGATTTTATTCATAGCCAGAGAAAAGGAAGTGGCATGGAATCCAACTTGGTTGTCCATAGCAGACATTTGTCTTACATGGGCATAATGTGATATGACATCTCTGCTTATATGTACTTGATATGATAATTGGCTGAAGCTTCATTGCTGTAATTGCCTGACACTCAGTTGCTTGGTTCCAAGGTGTATAAGGGTAAGTTACACTGTAATTTGTTTGCACTATAAGCTGGTTTCCAGTTTACTATGAATGGAGGCATTTTAGAGCTACACTTTATCCCCAAAGAAGAAAGACAGGTTTAGGCCAAACCTATTTCAATTTAACACTCTTTTGGAGTGTGTGGTTTAATTTGCTTGGCTATTGGTAAGCCACATTATTCTATGCGAGTAATAAGACAGATGTAACTCACTGTTAGTGATTTTGTTTCTCTTTGTGATCTGCTACTCCAGAAACAAATTAACCATGTATGCTAATCTCCCTCAACAGGAAAAGTTTCTTTGTTTTTCACCTGAACATAACAACAAGGAACAAGCAGGAGAAAAAGCAAGTCATCCTTTTTAATCCTTTAAGGCTGTATGGAATTCAGTTGCCTAACTGCTTCTTCTGAGCTTCAGTTACTGTCTCATTAACTATAATAAAGAAATTATATTGGGTTTAAAGCTAAAGACAAACCACACCTTTTATTCCATAAGAGAAAATCCAATTATATCTTAAAAGTCTATGTAAGTAATATTGATATGAAATGTAGAAGGGAATAATTAAATTACCTCACTAACTTATTACTAATAGGTGGATTTCTTCTTCATCAGTAGCTTTCTCTTTATTTTCCTAGAGTATTAATTATTCGTTATGCTCCTTTGGTAACTAGGAAAGTATTATTCTTTAGTTCAATCTCTGCATTTGCTACAGTCTTCATTTCTATCTCATAACTAAAAAGGATTTTTAAAAATTGCTACTACTGTTGAGTATATTTGTGGGGTTAAGATTAAAACTTAGATGTCTCATATAAATGCCTGAGAATTCAACAGCTAATTTATGGCTTACAAGCAAACTTGTTAACATCTTAAACAATTTTCCCAAGTATAAAGTTGGGTAAAATTAATTGACTTTTTCTTTTTTAATCTAAAGCTTGGGTTGTATCCAGTAGCTCTTTGAAGCCTATAGTATATTCTTCACCTTCTTTTCTCACTTGGCATTTCATACTTATCCTCTGGAGCTGGGCTTGAAAGAAATTAAGGGTCTCCTTACTCATTATCACAATGCTTCAGGTAGCAAGTGCATGACAGCTACTTAACCAATCCCTGAGTAGCTGACTGGTGAGTGTGGCATTGATGATTTTGGAGAAAGTTAACTAAGTACATCTATCACTTTGTCATGTGCAATAAAAGAGTGCATCAATCAGAAAATAAGAGGGAACTGTATTTGTTTCTGTCTGTGAGTGTTACCGAAATCTGTTACAAAATCAATAGAATAGGTATGATAAGCTGCATTTATGCTGATTAAATAAAACAGATGGAAAAGTAGAAGGTAGGAAGATAATGACATAGGTCTTGGAATAAAGCAGAGTTCGGATTGCAAGACAGGGATCATCTTCATGAATTCAACATTCCTGAAAGGTTTGTCCAATATTTGTGTCTTATAACAATAATCTAAAAAGTTGAATGATTAACTTTTTTCAAAGTACTGCTTAACCTGTTACAAGGAGAAGCAAAAATGTGAATCCAGTCATGAATGTTTATGCTATTTTTTAATTCCAGCCTCTATGGAATTCATTGGGGAAATTTGCAATCCATTTTTATCCTAATATGAAGATCTAATAATTGTCATTGCAAAAGTATCCCTTTTGTACCTTTATCTCCTTTCTACTAGGATCCCTCCATTTCTCTATACTATGCCATCTGGAATTTAATTAGCAAAATAATATAAGATGAAATCTGCCTCTAAAATTTTTTTCTGAATGATTGGTGTGATGAAAGAATGAAGGAAAAATAGAAGGAGAATAAAGAGGTCCAAGACCCCTGCCAGTCTCCAAAACAGGCATGGAATTTATTTGAGCAAGAAGAGAGTACAATTTTGGAATTAGAGCTGGAAGTTAATAAATAAAAACCAATATAAAGAAAGCAATGTTACTTTGCTTCATAAAATGATAAAACAAGTGTTCAATTATACTGGAACAAGAATCGAGGCTAACAGATAATGGAGTAGATATAAAATAACAAGAAAAAGGTGACAGATGTATTCTCATGCACACCCAATAAAAGGTAAACTGTTACATTTCAGAAAAGCCAATTTTTAATGTTTGTAAGAAACAATTAAAGTTGCTGTTGTCCTTTGACTCAGTAATTCTTATCCATGAACTCTATCTGAGGTAAATATTCTGAAATTAAGTTTAAAAGTATACAAGAAACCCAGTAATAGTGTTCTTTAATCTTTAATCATCAAAAAAATAAAAATCTTAAATTTGTAACAATAGAGAAGTGTTTTGATAAATTATGGTACATTCAGGTGTGCTTGTGAGACTAATACATGGAAAATTATATATTTAAAATGTTAGCTAATAGAATAAATACTGCACAGAATCCCTTATATGTTAGCATTATATACTATTTTTATAGCATTATTATTTTTCTGTATTCATGATATATAAACTCTGTTTTCATTTGTTAAATGAATCCTGAAAAACAATTTAATTATTGACTTAAATGGAAATTATTAGAGGAAAAGGATGTGTGATGCTATGAAAAGAGATTGAAATTTTAATAATCTGAATTCAATTTGTTTCACTAAATGATAGAAACATTTAATGCTCATTGAATTTTCCATGTGCCCAACCTCCCTTTGGATTCAGATAGAGCAACGGGAGTCATTCTGGGCTGTGATCAAAGGAACATGAAAGGGATTGCTTTCGCATTAAAAGGTAAGTGCCCATGTGCCTTTGCCACCTTTCTCCTTTGCCATGAAGGCCTCTTCACACTATGTGTTTCAGAAGTGTAACCGCAAGTGGGGAGGGCCACCCAGCCTACTTTGGTCTATGACTGGAATGAGCAATGGACTCACTCTGAGGTTTTGGGGATTGACCAACCCCCAGCATAGCTCAACCTCTCCTGACTCCTTCACACCACTCAGCAGTACTATGAACTTAATATTTCCAAGTGTCTGTTTCTTCATGTATTAAACTAGACATGAGGCTACTAAAACATACTTCCCAGAATACTTTTAGAATTTGGTGGAAAGATGCATAGAAAATTATTGAACAAAACTTTTGGATAACTCTGAATTTCAGGCAAAATAAATATTCTCTCTCTCTCTCTTTCTCTCTCTCTATTTATTCCCTCACAAACATGATGCTTTAGAAGAGAAAGAAATAGTGTATTTTGAATAATCTGTTAAAAGTTTATCAAAACACAGAAAAAATATAAAATAAGAAGAGCCTGAGTTCTGAAAGCAGGCTAAGATAAAGCACAAGGGGACATTAATATCTAAGATCTGAAGCAAAAGTTGTGTGATCTCTAAAAGTGGAGTTCAGCAAGCCTGGTAATAACACCAAAGATGGAAACTCATTGTTTGAAGACTCACTTAAAAATAATCATCATATACTTTAAATTAATTAGCACTATGACTTTACCTCTGTGAGTTATTAAATAAATCAACTCACAACTTATTATACATAAAAAAAAATAGAATTTTTTTCCAAAGAGAAATTATGTGGGGAAGGTAGGGTGGTAGCTGTGGGACTTAGCAAATTTTAAGAAAGCAAGGAGGAGATGGAGGATGATATAGTTTAGAGAGAAGGAAAAATAAACCAACACCGCAGCTACAGAAGTCAGTCATTACCACACTCTTGTGAACTGGTCCAAACCATTGTATGATACAACCTTGACACCATCTATGTTAGATCCACTAAGTTACTTTCTTTCTGTGAACACCACTAAATATACCAGCAAACCCCTCATTCGTTAAGCAAGCATCAAAAGTTTGGAAATGTAATAAATGCATCTGTAAGATTTACAAGATCCCAACAATAATCTCAAAGGAAAAATACACTGATCCAATCACTTTGGCACTCCATCACAAGGCACTGAATAGAAAAGTCAATAAAACCACCGGAGCACAGACAGGCAAGATATAGCCTATATTAGATGTTGAAGGGAATTGCCATTTACTGAAATTTGTATTCCAATATTTAGGGTTTAGAGCTCTTGGAATTCTGAAAATATGGTTAGACTGATTAAAGTCTCTTTTTTTCCTCTAGCCTCTCTATTCACTATAATGTGTTATTGGTATTATATCCAGTTCAAGAAAAAGCTTGCCTGTCTGAATCATAATTGACCAATTCACACCATGCCAAAAACTTATTTGTAGAAAAGAAATTCAGTATTACCAAATCCATACTTTAACATGTAGTCAGGCTTAAACAAAGCCTGTTACTTTTTTGGAGAACAGATAGAGATGCAACCGCAAGTCACATATTATGTTTGATATTGACTTTATATTTTTAGCCACAATTCGTACCTGAAAATTATAAAGTTTCTCACTATCAACTAACAAAAGACTGCTCAGGATCCACCATGTAGAGAAAGGGACACTACCACATCAGAGGGCAGCCTTTCAGCTCCAGAAGATGGCGCCATGCGCAGCATTGGGCAGCAGATTGGCCTTTGCCCCTTTCCTCTAGGCAAATGCCACATAGTAGGCCCGTGCTGCTGTGATTGCTACAATGTACAGCTCTTGAGACACAGTTAACGAAATAATGGTTACCAATATTTTCCCCCAGTCATTTCCCTATAGTCATTTCTATAGAGGTTATTTTTTCCTGCCCCTTAAATTTCAATGTTACAACGTCTTTGATTTGTAAATCATAAATGGAAGTCAGGCGGAAGTGTGTTCTTATTATTCCTTTAGATATTCCTACACTTGTTTAAAAATAATGATGAAGGTATTTACTGTACATGTGTGAATGTTCTGAAATGCTTACTGTAAATCCCTGCATGGAATATATAGTCTTGTGAGATGATCAACCAAAAACAAACAGAATAGTTAAGAAAATTAGATGAAATAAATTTCTTCTGGAATAACAACTCAAGAGGGATCAGAATGGGCTGGAGTCAAGTACAGAAAGGGACTTCCGAGGTAAGATGAATCTTGAGCTTAGAAAAATAATGGAAAGGAGAAAACCTAAACATGTCTCTCTCACTGGACCGATTCTTTACTTAGCCAAATTACATTTCTTTTTCCTATAAATTGTACAACAGAGATTGTAGAGTTCACCTATCCTATTGACTTCCTAAGGGTATAACAAGTTATTCTGCTGCGTTACTGAAATTGACCAATACCACAAATTACTCTCCAGTGAACTAACATTTTAAACACTAAGTTAGAAATTAAACAGCAATTATAAAGAATCATCCAAAATACAAGAAATATAAAAACTATTTGATAAGTACAGTTTTAAAAGAACTGTTGATTATAGGTGATAAAACAGATTAGACAAAGAAAATAATCAGAAAAATAGATATGGCACGTTCACAAAAATTGAGCCACCAGTGAGATGACATACAACAGGATGTTTAAGCAAAACAGGCAGAAACAGCCAGCACGGCTAGAAAATTTACCATTAAGAAAACATACCTAAAAGTTGCCATTTCTAACTATATTCCAAAAACCTCAGGACACTTTTAGGTGCTCCATTAAAAAAAATTTTTTTTTTTGAATCACCATAGTCATAAAGGTTTGAGAAGGTGTGGTTGCTTAACTGACACTTCTCAGAAGCTTTGGTTGGGTCAATATAAATTAGAGCAAAACTTCAAAAGGTGGGGGCAATATAAAAGGAATACGAGAGGGTGAATATAAGGGAGAGTAATGCAAGATGTATCTGATTAAAATACATTGTAAGTATCGGAGCTCCGCCCCAGATGTGAAACTGGTGGGGCCGTGCTGTGACCTAAAGGGGAGAATGGAAGGAAGAGGGCTGTATGGTGGGTACGTGTATGCATCTGCCAAAATAAAACTCATTCATCTATATAGCGAATACGCGAGAATAAAGCAGTGTGAAAGAAAGTGTCTGAGGTTATTTGATCACAGAATTCTCCTGTACCCCAAAGAAAATATTTAAAGATATCCCGAGCAACTGTCTTATTCTGTGGGATGTACTTTAGTTTGACAAATGCCTCACTCAGCACGTGAGCAGTCGAAGTGGATCAGTACAGCAGCACCACATCTATATTGCCTGCATTAGTGGATAAAGGCTGTTAATTTCATAATCATATAATTTAATTTTTCCATGTCCAAATAATTTACTCTTCGTGTGCTTTCTTTGTAAGAGGAACTTACTGCACATCACCATAGCTCATTCAGCAGCACTGTGCCAAGTGTTTTAGTATTAACTTGTCATTAATTATTAATTTATAGATCAAATATTTGACCATCCCTGATAATATTATTGTAGCCATATTAAGTTCCCATACTGACAGAAAAATGCAATGAACAAAAGGAGCAAAATTATAGAATTTTAAAGGCAGAAGTCACTTTAGAGATATTTTAGTCAAACTTTCATTTTTACGAATGAATAAACTGAGAAGTGGTAAAAAGGCCTTTCCAGGGTACCATGATCAGTTGGTGGGAACCATTCATCACAGTCCAGTTTAGTCCATGATGCTTTCAGCAGAAAAAATTAAAACAATACTTTAATTAAAAAAGGAAAGAAAGAAGAAAAAATTTACCATTTTCACTGTATTTGTAAACTGATCTTTCATAAACCTAAAAAGGTAAAAAAAGAATGGATTATGATTAATTCCATATTTGTTTACCTGATCCCCCGAATCATCCCCAACATCTAGTTAATTCATGTATACTCAGTGGTTTCTCACTAAATGTGACTTACATGGCAGTGGACATCTATGCAATAAGTGAGAGCTGACTTTAGGAAATGACTCTTGCCATTAACAGAAGGGGTACAGACTCAGTCCCTTTAACTGTGCTCTTTTGCTATGCTGCAGAATCTGAGAGATCATCTTCAAGGCCCAGCAAGGCCAGGGCAGCATTTCCTCTAGCAGGGGCATAAAACTCTCTAAGCTAGACTTCCACAAACTCTGGCCATGGGATAAGTCATTCACATGTGAGCCTGAAAGACAAAATAAAGCTGATGATAAACTTTTTTATTGCTTCCAGGCCTCTTCTAGGGAGAAAAAGTTGTCTTCAGAAGAAGTTAGGGAGGAACTATAATTTCAGCATATTCAGTGAGCTTGACAGAAAAGTTTGCTTTTTTTGAGCTCCTAAATTTAGTGAGATAAAACTATCTTCAAAGTTTGACGGCTAAGGATTGGATATGGGTCATGTTAATATTGTTCAACACTTACGGCTTTTTGAGTTAAAACTGAACATATATTTTTCCAGTTGGATACATTTTTAAATGGATTTTCTGTTGAAATGTTCTAGAAATACTCATCCACATGTTGAAATATCTGCCATAACTTCCATCAAGAAGATGAATAGCTCATGTAAATGACACGATAATGAAAATGAAAATCTGGTTACTAATTTAAATTTACCGTTGTATATAATATGATTACAACAACTCTTTTGATATCAAATCTGTTACAAAATTATTTTCCAGAAACCCATAAACTTTGTGTGAGTCCACAAATTATTGACAAATTTCTCTACATATGTTCTCTATGTAAGGTTCTGTTGGGATTAATTCTTCTGAGGTGTGATTCAAGCACTGGGCATGTTTGTTCTGCTCAGAATACTTACATGGTACAGGTTTGTGTGGATAGATGATTGGAAGTGATATAAAAAGGATGTGCACACTGTGGGAGGCTCAGGCAGAAGCATCACAAATTCAAGCCCAGCCTGGACAATTTTCAGACTAACAGAGGCCCTGTCTAAAGAAAAAATTTTAAAGACTAAGGTTGCAGCTCCATGTAAAGACCCTGGGTTTAACCCCTCTTAATACAAAAAAGTGATATGGACATGAAAACTAAAATAGAAAATATGAGAGAATCACTGGATAGTACAAATTGTTATGGGGCAGGAATTTGGGAATAAGTTTGAAATAGAATGTGCTTATAATTGTGAATAGAACTATAATTGATGAATGACAGAGGAGGAAATTAGAAATGGGAATGTTCCAGTAAAAAAAAATAGTAAAAATTGTATTTACATACAAGAACTAATTATTATGATGGACCACAATAATAAAGGGCATGTGATCATATCAAAAGGCTCAGAAAAATCATTTGAGAAAACCTAAAGTCCTTTTGTAATAATTAACATGCAACAAATATGAAAAAAATGGAACTTCTGCAATCCAATAAAGGGTATCTACAGACTCATGCAATTATCACCATACTTAAGGGTAGAAGATTGAATATATTTTCCCCTATGATCAAGAATAAAATAACCAGGTCCACTTTTTCTCCAAAATGTCTCTTAAATCAGGAAGTTAGGCAAAAATACAATACGGAAAATACAAAGAATGTAATTCTTCAGTATAGAAACATACAAAAAAAAGATGGGGGTCAAGAGATGAGGGGAGGGAAGGCAAAAAGGCTGTAAATAGGAATGCAGATGTGTATGTATATGCGCCAACTCCACACGAGGAATGTAAGCATGATGCACTGCAAACATGTATTAGTAAGAAAATTGGAGAAAAGAAGAAAGAAGATAAAGATCTGAGAAAAAATAAAATACTGAGAAAAATGGAGACATAGATTGAAAAGGAAATCAAATTGTCTCAATTTTCTAGTGGTGTGGTCTTCTATAGAATAGTCCAAGAAATCTTAAAAAACCATTAGAACTAATAAACAAGTTCAGCATGGTTATAAGATATAAGATCATTGGGGACTCAGGATTTAGCTCAGTGGCACCACCACCTGCCTTGCAGGTTCAAGGTCCTGAGTTTGATCCTGGGTACAAAAAAAAAAAAAAGATATAAGATCAATAAAACAAAATCAATTGTACTTTTATGATGGCAACAAAAAATTCCATTTAAAATGGTATCAAAAAGAATAAATGTGAGAATATATTTCTGTAAAGTACAAGAATTGTACACCAAAAATTATATCATTGAAAGAAAAGTATCCGATAATCATAGACTTATTAAAGTAGCTATTTTGCAAATTGATCTACAGATTCAACATAAATTTTATTAGGACCAAAATTAGCCTTTCCTTTTTTTTTTAATTTTAGCTTTTTCTTCACAACTTGACAACTTAACTTTAAAATTGTTAAGAAAATGCAACAAGTTCAAAATATCCAAAACAACACAATCATGACAGGAAAAAACACAGGCCCATTCACACTTTCTGACTTCAAATCTTGTTCCAAACCAGCAGTAATCAAGTTGCCTCAGTTACTTTCTCATCGCTGGGACAAAATGCCCACCACACACAAGTCGAAGACGACGTTTATTATGGCTCAATATTTGTAGAGGTTTCAGTCCAGAGTCAGCTGCCTCTAAGGCAGGGCAGCCTGGCAAGGGGGCACAGCAGAGGAGAAACAGTTTATAGCATCGCAGGCAGGAAGCAGAGAAATCAAGGGAGGAGGAGTGAGATATATATATATATATAAACCTTCAGGCCACTGCTCACAGTGACCCACCTCTTCCCACCAGGTTTCACCTCCCAACATCACAACCAGGTAGCTATAAACCCATCAGTGCACTAATCCTGTATCACACATCCATGATCCAGTCACCTCCCAAAGCGCCACCTATGAGTTTTGGGAAATCATCTAAATATAAACCATAACATCAAGAAAGTCTGTCTCTGGTATAAGATAGACATATAGATCAATGGACGATCATTGAAAACCAGACAACAACAACAACAAAAGCACTCTTCAATGTGTAAGTGATCAATTAATCACAAAGGGCAAAGGGCAAGATAATTCAGTGGGGATTTCAATAAATAATTCCAGGACTATCAGTCCATTTGCTGCTGGGTCCCTGTCAAGAAATATGCCAATGGAAAGTCTGAGAAAGGAGTTCAAGTCAAACAGAAAGTCAAACTTTACTGAAGTGCCTAAATCGGGAAACTGAGCTGTCTTCCAACAGAATATTTCCAGGTTCCCTGAGGTCAAAGGGTTAACGGCTTCTATGGGGAGTTGGGATACCCAGGAGAAGCAGACCGTTGAGGTAAAGTGGAAAAGGTGGACCGTGGTGCAGGGTTTACAGTGTGTACCCTTGTTTTTCAGAACATGTGCCTTATGTTCCTCCAGGGGTGAAATTTTAGCACTATTATCTGTGTGGCCTGAACATCTCTCATTGTTTGGGAAGGATGCTATGTTTGGCTATACTGTGAATGCCCTTTATTATTACGAGTTCAACTGCATCATCTCCTGTTGAATCTGTTTGTTAGACTGAGGGAAATAAATCCACCAGAAGAGTTCGGCGAAGTGGAAATCAAAAGAAGCAGGTGTGATGATCTTACTGCTCCTTCCTTCCCCAGGACAAGATAGCCACATGGAAAAATAAATATGCAGAGCAAAAGAGAGAAGTTGAACCCCTTCCTCCCACCGTACACAAACGTTAACTTGAAATGTATCAAAGAGCGAAAGGTAAGAGGTAAAACTGTAAAATTCTTTCAGGAAGACACAAGTCTGCATCTTTGTGATCTTGGGTTAGGCAATGATTTCTTAGTACAAGCAATCAAAGAGAAGATCATCAACTTGTAGTTCATCAAAATTAGAAACATTTGCTCTCGAAGAAAGTGAAAAGACAACCTACAGACATGGACAAAATATTTGTACATTATACATCAGATAAGAGCTTGTATCCAGAATTCATACATAAGTCTTAAAACTTAATAAAAGGAAAAATCATCAATTAAAAATGCCAAAGGATGGAACTAAAGATATTATGCTAAATTAGGCACAGAAAGAAAAATGTTACATGGCCTCGCTTAAATGGAGAATCATTTTGAAAAATCAATATGTAGAGATACACAATAAACCAGTAACTATCAAGTAGAGAGGGATGGAAAGATGTAGGTCAAAGGAGAAAAAATGATGTAAAGTAGCAGATATGTAGGATGAACAAGGTGAAAAATGTAATGTAATATATGAAATGAGGACTATAGCTAGTAGAGTATTCAGGATTTTTGTTAAATGAGATTATAGTTCCCCTTTCTCCATCTCATGAAAAATAGATGTGTGTGAGATGAGAGATGTATTTATCCAATTGACTATAGTAACAATTTCACTACATATACTACATCTGTCTTATACCACCAAGTCATATATCTTAAATATACACAATAAAATTTATCCTTAAAAATTATCATAGGTTTGGAGTAGAGATTTGCTAAAAAATGATCTACAAATGGTTAATCTTTTTAATGATATGCAACATTATTAGTCATTCAGGATCTATAATGAAATACCAGGATGTAATACCATATCATATCTGTAAGAATATCTATAACCAAAAAGATAAGAAAAAATAAATCCTAGCAAACATATTAAAACTTAAGCCTCAATTCATTGCTGGCAGAAATGTAAAGATGATGTAGCTACTTTGGAAAAGCAGGTTGACTACTTTACAAAATGTAAATATAGAATTACCATGAGACCTACTAATTCTGATCCTAGGAAGCTTCCCATGAAAAATGAAAGAATTTCCACACCTGTCATCTATACTAATATTCATAGCAATATTATGTATGATACCCAAGAAGATAAACATGTATATATCATGAATTAACTCAAAATTATTATGTAAGGCTTAAAACATGTAGTCATAAAGATAAAACATTCAAGTTCCTGATAGTGTCCTTCTGCTCAGGTATGGAAAAAATCAAGAGTGACATATTTTGGAATAAGGTAAGATGGAAGTGATGAGAATATTAAGTAACAGAAGAGTTTAGATTTCTGTTAAGGAGGTAAGAAATGACGAGCTATAGCCTCATAATTGCAAAGTGAGCACAGTGAAAATAGGAGGACAAATATGAATAAAAAAGACAGCTATCGGTGACGATGACCTGGAGGAATTGGCACATTAATGGTATGGTGAACAGTGTGGGTAGGGGATGGTGATGCGGGAATGGAACCGTCATCCATAGTCGCACACACTCACACACACACACTCAATGTTGTGGCTTTACAGTGATAAAATCCCAATCGCTCATTTTCAAATCATGCTTTATCCTACTTTCTCGTCTTTGTCTTTTCTTCCAGCTTCTTTCCCATTTACACTTGCTGCTAATGGAAAATACCAGAGATTCAGAAGGGTAAAACAAAAAAGGAAATATTACTGCAACCAGTTTAGATGGAAACCTTATTTGTAGAAACCTAGAAGCCGGTGAGGTGATGTAACATCATTTATGTCTTAGAATACCTTAGCTTGTAGCAAGTGCTGTAAATTGATAACATGTGTCTTACGGGCTGAATTTTAACAGGCTTAGTTTTATGAGCTAAATGGAAAAAGAGAAAAGAAAACCAGCATTCACAAAAGATTATCAATAAAATCAACAGTATAACAGGAGTGACAGAAACTACCACTATTGAGAATCTTATGCTAATTGCTCTCACTTTACACAATTTATCTAGTTTAATATATTTCTAGAGTATGGGTTGTATGTTTTATGTTTTGCATAAGGAAGTAAGGTTTAAAAAATCTAAATAATTTGTCCAGGTTGTTAAATACTGGCACAACTAGTCGTTAAATGCAGTTCCATTAACTCCAAAGCCTACCTCCTCAATCTTCCAAACTGTGAGTCACACATAAAATTGTATACCTTAGACATCTTTATCTTTGTGTATGCAGTATATATTACACAATATCAATAAACCTAGAGATTAAATAAGCTAGTTAAGTTCTTGAAATTTTCCTGTTTTAATGTGTGAAGAGACAGAGGTACAAAGAGGTTGCAGTATTATTAAATGATACTTTACTATAATTCTCCTAAGAAATGTCACAGTTGTACTGAAAATTTTTATCAGATGTATTAAATGAATCTAGTCTTAAAATAATATAAGTAAAGCATCTGTAGAGTAACATGAGAAAGAGAAAGGAACTGAATATAAAGTTTAGACCAGAGATGTGCAGTCCAGGGATACACAATGCCACTGGAAACCCCACTGAATAAATTTCACTTTCAAGAAAATAAGTGCTTGGTCTAAATTTTTTAATTATGCAAAGTTATACTTTTTTTAAAATCCTCTTCATATTTGTTTGATTTTTAAAATGTTCTCTTCCAAGCATTGCTTCAGGGGAAATAGCTAATAAAGACATTCAGAAGAGATTCCTTATGACATTGTAACTTATATTGCCTGTTTTACAAAGTCAACTATAAAAATTCAAGATATCCTTTTTAATACTAATTCCTTTCCCCTCCCCCTCCCCTTTCTCCTTCCCCTTCGAACCTCTTCTTCCTATTTCAAATTATCTATTATATATTTTTATCCTTATTTACACTTTCAGTTTCTCACACCAAAGAAACTATTTGGTATTTAGGGAAGGGTGGAGGAGTTGAAGGGAGAGCAGGGGAATGGGGAAAAAAATAAGAACCAAGATACATCATGTTAAGGTACAAATTCCCAATGATGAATGTCATCATAGTGTATACCTAAAATGCACCAATCAACTTAGTGAATCAAAAAAATTTAAGATATCACTCTAAAATCTAAAATCTATAACCTCACACCACCTACTGAGAAACCAAATATTGATTTTTCTAGGCAGAAACGGACAAGACCTTCTTTAGATGAGATCACACCAATAAATGCCTATGGTCTGTCTACCCAAAGGTAGATTTCAGTCAGTATCAGTAGGAACACACTGGCTAATCTCCTTTATTTTAACACTCCTTTGGGACCAGTGATTTCTAATATAGTGGAAACTACAAACACTTATAGATTGTTAGGGCAATGTCAGCACCTTAAGTTACACTCAGGAATAGCTAGTGTCCAAAGCAATTTGGTTTGCTATGTATTGTGTGATGTAATCATTCATCAAAACTGTATAGGCTGAGAATTACAAATCTAATTACTGTCTCTACCACAAAAATGTGTAGGGGAAGAGCAGTATGACAATGAGTACACTTAGCCACAAACAGGAATGTAACTTTTAAAAATCATCACTTGACAAGTCATTAATTGAAAATAGTGCATTTTGAAATTAATCAACATTACATGCTATAATATAAATATGTATTTTAACCTTTCAAATTCAAATGGTTTTGGAAAAATATGGGGAATATATCATTAAGAACTAGTTACAGACAATTTCTGTCCTACATTTATCTGCCTATGTGATCCTTATATAAAATGACTTTATACAAGACAATGATATTACTAAACAAAGTAAGTTATACTATAACATCTTCTCTTGGAATATTATTTTCAACTTTACCCAATCTGCAGACATTATCTAACAAATGTTTAATTTCATAGAGTAACAGTTATACTTCCTTCCACAAGTTTGAAATACAAAATTGTGTCATCCACAATTGTCATCTTAGAGACTGCAGTTTTGACCCCCTTACTAAATAGGAGTAAACCCACTTGTTTGCATGGACTCCCAATGTGCTCCCTTTTCTCAATATATAAACCTGGCTGAAATTATTCTTATGAGTGAGAGAGGAACTCAGTAATGCCACTTCACAATAAATCTCTAGGGAAACAAGAAAGAGAACTTCCTTAAGCTGATAAAGTTTATCAAAAGAAAGACACGTTTTGCACACATACTTAATAGTAAATAACTGAAATTTTTTCTCTAAAATTGACACCAAAATCAGGGTAATCAGTTTCACCTCTCCAATTAAACACTTGCTAGAAGTATTACCCAGTGCAATAAAGAAAGAAACAAGAAATAAATGGGCTACAGATTGGAAATAGGTAAATGAAACTCCCCATAGTCACAAATGTCATAACTACTTATGTTAAAACATAACAGGATCTATAAAAATGTCCTAGAATTAAGTGAGTTTGCCATGTTTGCATGATACAAGATAGACAAACAATACATAACACATACCTACATGCAGATATATATGTGTATACACACATATATAATATATATATACATATATATAACACAGTATCAAACAAAATAAAACATGAGTATAATTTTAACAAAACTTACATGGGCTATGTTGGCTGAAAATTACAAAACACTAATAAAAGAATTAGGGACTTAAGAAGAAAGACTGTATTCCTTGAATTGGAAGACATGATGTATTTCCCAAATTCTCATGTAGATTTAATGTAATTCTAAACAAAATCCTTGCGGAATTATCTTGACAACTCAGTCCATCTGATTCTAAAGTTTATGCAGAGGGAAAATGGAAGAATATTTCTTTGTTTTAGATTTTTGTGTTTATCAAAAAGTTGTATAATATAAAAAAATTATTTAAAATAAAGGGTGGTTTAAAAAAAAGGAAAACAGGAAATAGCTCATACAATGCTGCATAGCACATGACCAGGATTCTGTGGCAAATAAACTTCCCCCTTCCTCTACCAGCTTGGATGCTCTAACCCTAAGGTCTGTAATAAGTTCTCTCTTCTGGTTTCCTTTCTTTTATTCTTCAGGATTTCTGGATATAACCAAAGTAATGGGCACAAGTATACAGGCAGATAAAATAGCTTTGCCCAAACCTTCTAGGAAACAGTAAAAAATGTCATTGGTTGGTATGTCCATTAAGAGATGACAAAATGCTGAATTACTAAACCTTAAATGTGGGCCTTATATTTGCCAAAACAAACTGTTCTATCAGTAGATAGATTTAGGAGTAGACAAGACCCTAAAACATCAGTTTATTTGACTATCGCATAGGATATTCCAAAAAGTAGGTCACTTATGTTCTTTATAAATACCTATGGTAGAGGGCTAACTATATATTAAGAGACCGATTAATTTGATGTGATTTCACTTCAGTTGCTAGAAATTATTCAACACATTGTTTCTCGGCCTTTTGGCTAAGACCAAGTGAAATTATTCAACATAATTTGTATTTTAAATAAAAGCCAGAGTTATAATCATCTGTGCAAATAAATGTTGGTTTTGCCACATTTTTCTACCTTGTTTACAAAATATGGGGCCTTGGTTCCAAGACATATAACATTAGTAAGCCATTTAAATTTGCTCTATTGCAGTAATAAAATGATTTTATTCAAATCAAATTACTAATCGAGACAGGAATGTAGACTGAAGTAGTCTACATATGCTCGTTCACCCCTACTTCCGATAGTTCCCATTGAAATTCACTCAGAGGATTCCTTTCATTTATCCCCATTTGGTTATCCATCACTTTTTACTCCAAAGAAGTATTACTAGTAAATGTGTAATGGATCATTCACTCTCCCTAGACATGCAGATTCAGGTTGAAATTCATGTGGAAATACTGTGGTCATTCAGGAATAATAAAAGTCATGGTGATTTTTCAAGGGTCAGAAAATTTTCAAGAATTATGATATTTTTTTCTGCATCATGACCACTATCAATTTGTTTATGACTGCTCATTTGAAGAAGACTAAAGAGAAGATGAATGAGAAAAACCATTGTTTCACTTATGTAAATATGATCTTTAAAATGTTGCATTTTTGTTTTATCTTTTTTAAGTGTTTCATTTATTCTGGTACTTTAAATCCATTTCAAAAGAAGTTAATTATAGATTTAAATCACAGCCAGCAACTTAGTGCAGATGTATTGGGAATAGGGCCAGACAGCCTGCATTTAAGTCTCAGCTCTCCCCTTACTCAGCGTGTAATTTTGGACTTAGATCCTCCTTCATAAAATGGGAATTTGAATATACTAAATATCCTAAAATGATTTTGAGGGTGAAGCTAATTATATGTAAAGTACATGCTGAGAGCTTTCAATAAAGCACAGCTGAGTCGATTGCTTACTCTGGAGAACAACATTTCTATAGAGTGTGATGGCATATGGACCTGGGAAAGGACCAGTTCTGATTGAAAGCAGGATTTTCAATGGGAGTCTAGATGAGGATCCCATAAGCATTCTGACAGTCTAAGCCTGAAACAACAAGGAGTGTATTTTAAGGACAAAGTCCTGAGCAGTAAGCTGCCAATGCTTTCTCCTAAAGAGGTAAGACCTTTTTACCCATTCCTCAAATAAGCAGTGCAGTTATTTGCAACTTTTATCTTCCTGATTGAGAGTCTCCTGGAGTAGGAAAAGTATGCCAATGAAGGCTATAGAACAGCAAAATTATGTTAAAATGGTTTTAATTCTTAGTGTCTGGGCAGTGTGAATCTATCTCTAAAAGTACATACTGGGCTTTTTTTTTTTTTTTTAGAAATACTACTTTTTATTCATCCATTCATCAGTCAATAGTTTTTTAGATTGTGTTCACAGTTTTGCAATTATATTAATTATATTGGTACATTTAAGGTAAACAATATAATGACATTCATCATTGGAAATTTGTACCTTTACATAATCCATCTTGCTTATTATTTTTTCCCCATTCCCCTGCCCTGCCTTCAACCCCTTTACATTATGGTGATTGACATCATCATTATTAAAATCAAACATACCAAATTTTGTATGAGCCATTTCAAACTAATACAGCCTGTGTTTTTCTATGGTCTACATTTTAATGAGTATTGGTTTTCAGCTTAAGAGAGATAGGCCTTCATTCTTTTCTGGCCCTTTGCTATCCATAATTTTTTTCTCCACTCCATCATCTGGGGTTAGTGATAGTAGCTTGCGCCAAGCACTGCACAAAGTGATGAGATACTGATTCTACTGGGGAAAAGGGATGCATTCATGGAAATTGTAATGTAATAAACCCAGTAGACTTAGGCTTAATGTAATAAAGCAAGTAGACTTAAACTAAAGATAGAATATAAGAAGCATGAAGGAAAATGAGCCCAGCTGTGCCTGAGGGAGAAGGCATGAATTTAATAGAATACATAACTACTGAGATAGGACCACATTTTGAGTCAACCTAAACAAAAATTACGGTGACTCACCTACCTCTGATTTCTCAGAGAGCATTCAAGGTCTTCTTACAAACTTTTGCACTAGGCTTTGTCTTGGGATGTAGGCTTTCTTCTAGTCCCATTATTTGTGTGACTTCTACAATGTATTTCTTAGGGAGATAACCATTTTCTTATGTTACAACTACATTACCAACTAGGGAGTAAACAGTTTTAACTATAATGTTCAAAATTCAATTTAAATCAAATGAAGTAATGTCCTCGGCCCTTCTTACTTACCATTTATGTCCTGCTTTGACAGAACAGTGCTGGTTTACAGCTGTTTCTCCAGTGTATTAATGAATGATGATGTCTTTGCTCTAAAAGTAGTTCAGATTTTAGTAATTAGTTATATGGTTACTCTACTTTACTACTGCTTACTAGTGTTCCAATAACAACTAGACCAGAAGCTAGAAAGTAAGTGTTTGAATTTCAGCCTTGTCATTCACGTTGGGCAAATGACTTTATTTAAAAATTATTATGATGACAGAAGAGAAAATATATTCTGTATAAAAGGTGATCTATAAATGTTTAACTTGAAAAACATACACAATTAGCATCAGAAAAATTGGAAGCAAAAATATTTTTTAAATAATTGTAAATATACTTTTACAAATACTGTCTTCCTACTATAAATGATTATATTGATTGAATTTCTAATGCTTATGTTTCAGTGTCAGATCCAGCTGTACTCCTCACCAATGGGAGTAGAACATTTAAGAACTAGAGAATCAGGAACCCAAATTAATCTGTAATGTCACTGTGGATAAACAAGTGAAGTGTAGTGTTTCAATTTCCTAATCTTTAAAATAATGCAAGTGAGCTGTGTTCTTCACTAACATGTGGAGACTTCCTGTTGAGTGAGAAACATGTGAAGATACAGTTTGAGAATAGCTAGAATGATTTGCACAGTTTTACTGTGTTTTTTTTCTAATTTGGTCATGAAGTCATTCTCTCTGGAGACTGATTATAATTTCTATAACTGTCCTGGCTCCTGGCATTTTTTTTTAAATGTAACAATTCAGAAGGTCATCAAAGTTTGTATTAGTGTCCTAGGACTTAAAAAAAAGAAATTTTGTCTCACAGTTTTGGAGGTCAGAGTCAAAACTCAAGGTGTCACCATGCACACTATGCCTTATTTTAAGGCATAATAAGGTTTATATTCTAGATAATGAAATGATTTCTTGGCACCCATAATGCATGTAATAGTTCAGAGATGAGAATGTTATTGCAATATGAGAATGACATTTAAATTTAAAAACATTTTGTATTAAGCCAAAATACAGACCTAGTAAGTTTGGCATATTCATTGAGTCATCTTTAATGTTTCTTCTAAAAAACGGCTGATGTTTGTATTGATGATAAAAATTCTATACATAATCTATTTCCTGAGTCTATATAGTTCCATTTAAAAAATATGTTCTATTATATTACATAGTAACTCAAAAATCAATTATCACTCTGAAAACTTGTTGTACCCTAAGTTCTGGCTAGATAAAACATTCCAGGTTTTACTATGAACTGTTTTCTATGAAACTGTCATTGTTTCCAGTATTTTTTTTTAAGGACTAGAATATACTTCCATAAATTTTCATAATGTGTCTTAAGAAAAGTAAGGAGCCACCTCCATAATCATGAGATTCCTGAGGTAGTGTTTAGAATTCTCCATGTGAGCCAATGAATCTAAGGAGATGTACATATATTATTAGTGTTGTAAACAGTGCAGCCTGAAGCCTAAGTCTATCCAGAAAGGATGTAATCAATTTTGACATCATGTTATGGATAAATAAGCATTGAAAAATAAACCAGAGAACCACAGTATATTCTACCTTTAACTTTTTGGAAATCATGTTTTGTGGATAACTTCAGTTTTATAATAAGGCTGATATATTTCAATATTTTGAAAACATCATTATTTATTTTGAGTTGGCAGAGGTAACCTAATCAACTACCATTATGTTTGGTACTAAGAGACATACCTTTCAAAAAAATTAATGAAATGCAAAACAAAAAAATCAGGGTGCCAAGATTTTACCAGAGTCGAGGGTCTGTAGGTTGTCCTTTGTGCTACCACTTGAATATGGTTTACTCTTCAAACTTCATGTTAAAATTTAAATCCCATTGTAAGATATTAAGAGGTGGAATCACACGGGAACCCAAAGACAGATTTAAGGTTTTGTCCTCATTAATGGATGAATCATTTGATTAATGGCTTGGGACAACCAGTCATCCTGAGAGTGAGATTGCAATAAAAGCCACTTTGGCCAGGTTTCATGTGTATCACGTGACACACAGCTCCATGTTAAAGATCTGCCTGCAGGAAGGTTACTGGCACCAAATGCAGCCCTTGACCTTGGTCCAGAACTATAAGTCAAAATAAAACTCTTTTCTTTGTAATCTAGTCTGTATGTTTGTGCTACAAACATCAGAAAATGAATTAAACCACTTCATTTGCACAATTACACAGCCTCAGATAAAAATAATTGACAGTATTCAATTACACCATCAATTGCATAAAATTGAAAACTTTTTCTGAACAGTAATATATAGTACATGCAAAATTTTAACCTGCCTTTAATGATAAGAAAAGAAATTATTTATTTTCCCCATTATCTTCTTGCATTTAAAGGAATAGGCAAGTAACAATTAGTAATAAAACATCTAGAATTTAACTTTCAAATTGCAAGATAAACAAAGAGAAACCAAGTAATGTTCAAGATGAATTTTTAATGTTGATATAATCTAACTCATGATGAATAGTATAAACAGTAAATGAGTAATTGCCTGTTTTGCTAAACATATTATGAAAATACCCTCTATTACATTTCTTCAATAATTTCATTCATAATGATGAGCTAATTGTCTTTTATCACTTAAGGAACAAAACTAAATGAGCTACATTCAAAGGTCACATCTTTTTTGTCGTTGTTCCAATATACAGCTCTGGTACTGTAATGTTTTCTTCTACAAATAAAATTGAATATAAGTATGATGCCAGTCATTGAGGTAATATTAGGCTTGTTACTTCTATTTGTAACCAAGCTTTGGTAAATTTTTTTTAATGCTATTTTGCACTTATGTCTTCAAATTTTTGTATGATAAGCTTTTGCTCTCTCATAATGCACAGTGTTATGATGCCGATGTTTAAAAAGCTAATTTCTTTGTTAATGAGAAACATAAATATTGTCTGTTGAAAGCTTGGTGGAGTGTTAATCAGATTACTGATATTATTGAGAAACAGAAGCCAATCTCACTTAAAATTGAGAAGCAAATATGTAGGTCAGTATTATTTATTGATTACATAAATGTCACTATATGTTTATACTTAAGAAAGAGCAGGTGCAACCTACTCTAGTAAGTTGGGGTCCATATTCCATCTTTCCCTGAACTATGAGTCGAACTCCCAAACATGCACTTTTCAGAAACTTTAGCCTAGTTAGTGAGCAGAGGAAAGAAACAAATAGTCAATGAACAAACTCCTGAGTTCTATAATAATGTATGTGAAGGAAGCAAGGATATATCTGGTATAATGAATGCTACTACTGTTCTACTCTCTGCTTTAAAAATGGAAAATCTTCTTTCCTCAATTGATAAAATATCAGGTATCCATAACTATCAGGAAGTCCTTCAGTACCAGCTCTGTGCTTTGGCCCATGTCACCCTCTTCCTATCTACATATAGTGACTTGCCATTGTTGCAATATGGTGCCATCCCTTTTGCCCCAATTCAGAAGAGTTCCAAAGGGTCATACCAGCCAGCTCCAAAGCCCCCTGCAGGATTGCTTTGTTATGAAGGCATCACAGCTCAAGTTCTCTATAGAAGATCCTACTTCCTTTCTGTCCTCCCATTTACACTGGTATCCATTGAAAGAACATCTCCCAAGTAAATGTCTTGCATTACAAATCTGATCCAGGAAGATCAAGGAAGACTTTTTATACATTTTATAATTTAAGATACATCTCTCAGTATTAATCAGACTTTGTTTAATGGAGAAAGAAAAAGGTATATATTCTATGAAATAGGAACAGTGCCACAAAAATCAGAGACATGAAAGAATGTGCCTATCAAAGTAAGTTTTACAATTTTATTAGAGTGCTAGAGATGCACTCTACAAAGTCACAAGGATCAAGGACAGATTATGAATTTTCCTAATTGTCAAACTAACAAAATTGGATTTTGCTCCATAAGCCAGTCATTTATTTAATCATATCCACAGGTAACATTATGAGAAATGTTTCCCAAGAAAGCTAGACAGTCTGGGAGATTAGAAGGTAGTTGAGAAATAAAAGTGGAAGGTAGATTGAAGAGAAGGGAGCACTACTTTGGGGAATAAACAATTGCAAGGGTTAAACTGATGCAAACAGGGTGAGTAGAGACAGGATATCGGCAATCCCATGGAGGTAGAAACAACATTGTCAGGTAATTGAATGTCAAAAATAAAAATGAAGGAGAGTGTTGTGATTTAGAATGCAGTGTTCCCCAAAAGCTTAATGTGTTCAGAGATGAGGCTTTTGGAAGGTGATTAGATCATGGTGAGTCTTTGTTACTTGTGCTGAGATGCAACATTCAACACTCACAAGTTAAAGGACGAAAGGTTTATTTTGGCTCATAGTTTGCAGAGTTTTCAATCCGTAGTCATCTGGCTCCAAGGCATGGTGACATGGCAGAGAAGCATGGCAGAAGAGAGACATTCCCTGACATGGTGAAGAGAGAGAGAGAGAGAGAGAGATCAAGGAAAGAACTAGGAAGAAATAGACCCAAAAGTCCCAAAGCATGTCTCAGTGACCAACATCCTAAAACCAGGCTTCACTTCCCAAATCACATTTAGTTATGAATTCATGAGTGGGCTAATCCACTGATAAGCATCATGCTGCCAGCATCCATTCAACTCCCAAAACCTCACCTATGAGCACATGAGGCTTTAGAGAGACATTCAGATACAAATCAAAATAACATGGAGCCACTATGATAATCAGTAGGTTAATCCCTCTGAAGAGTTCAGAGCTGAATGTGGTGTTAGGAGGTAGGGTGTGGTCAGAAGAGGCGGATCACTGAAAGTCTAACCTGGGAAGTTATATGTTCCTCTTCAGCTCCTCATTTCACTCTCTTTTTAACTTCAGAAATATGATCTACTTTCCTATGTAACTTCTTCCACCATGCCATTTCTGCTGTGGAGCTGACCAACAATGGAATGAACCAACTGAAATGGTATGTCAAAGTAAACCTCTCCTCTTTTAAATTCTGGGTGTTGGGCATTTTTGTCCCAGTAATGAAAAAGTGACTATGACAGGTTTGGGAACCAGAGAGGTGGGGTCACTGCTGTGATTGTACCTGACCATGTGGTTTAAAAGGGTTTGGAACTTGTTTACAGGAGCAGTTTAGCAAGTTTGGACATGCCAGCTACAGAAGCCCTAGAAGATTTTGAGCAATGATTGATGGGCAATACTGCCCAGACAATTCAGAAGACCAAAATGCTTATAAAAAGATAAACAGTCAAAGCTAGGCTCAAGAAATTTTAGTTGGGACCAAGGATTCCATTTGCAGTTGGACTTGACTCCATGTGTGTTATGTTTAGACAAAAAAAAAAAGTGTCTATATTTTGCCCCTGAAACTTTGTGGAGAAGAAGAGAAGAAGACTACTTAATCTAACACAGGAAGCTTCAAAGAAGCCCAGTGTTCAACTTTTGGCATGGGTACTGCTGGCTGTCTTATCCAGATCTACAAGACTGAGAAGCAAAAACCAGCACCAAAAGACATCAAAATGTTTCCTGTTTTGCCATAAAGGAAGGACTTGGAAAGTTGGGGCCATGGATAATTTGTTGTTGCAAAGATTAACATTATTAACAAGCCAATTACTTTGCATCAGGACAATAAGAATAATGGCTTAAAATCATCTCAAGAATCAGCAGGATTTCACTTCTTACAAGCTCAAATGTGAAAAACTATAAAACTTTCATTTGAGAAGAGAGTCCCTTGGTCCCTACTCCAGAAAGGCCGCCTAGAGAATTAGTTTCACAGTGCTTAGCTGTCCAGACATTCAGAAGCTTCTTCAGCCATGGTCCAAGGGATCCTGGCTACTGCTAAAACAGGAGGCAGACTTTGGCATCATCCGCATAGTACTGGATTTATAACCATATGAAATGCAAAAGTTTTGAGATCATAGAAGGTTCTACTCAGATTTCAAAGGAAGGTGCTGGATGGCAGGCAGTGTGCTCCTGAGAGGGCAGTATATAAAGCTGTGAGAACAAAAAACAAAAGTGTAGTGGAGGCTACAGAAAATTGGAGATGCCAGGAATATGGATCATCTGGTGAGTAAAGCTCCAGGCAGCAAGCAGATCTAGCTCAAGAGAGAAGCCACAAGGCTGGCAAGAAGCAGTGACATGGGGCAGGGCCCCCTAAGCTTTCAAAGCTCACACATCATCACACCTTGCCCCTGGTGCTAGACACAGAGCCATAGGATGTAATGTTTGCTCTGCTGGGTTTTCTTCTTGCTTTGATCTGATATTTTTCTATCCCCTTAATCCTCCCTTTTGTAAAGGGGGTATTTACCCAGTGCAATTGTATGTTGAAAATGTTTAACCTTATTTTTTATTTTTACAAGATTCACAGCTGAGAGTTTGCCTTGAGCCTCAGAGTAGACTTTGGATTTGGACTTTTAAGCAATGCAGGAACTGTTAAAATTTAGTCCATCTTTTAGAGATGGACTAAATGCTTTTCATATAAACAAAGTGACTTCAATATTTTGGGGGTCAAATGCAGAATGTTATGGCTTAGATCTAGAATGTTCCTGAAAATCTTCAAGGTGATCAGAAGGTGATTATTTAATGTTGACACTATGCTTACCATTGGATTAATCTACTAAAGAGTTCATATCTTAATATGGTATGAGTAAAAGGGAACCAGTCAAAGGAGATGAGTCACTGAGAATGTGACCTAGAAAGGTGTATCTTCCTCTTGAATTGATTCTTTGCTCTATTTTCTTTTTCTTTCTTTCTTTCTTTCTTTCTTTCTTTCATTCATTCTTTCTTTCTTTCTTTCTCCCTTTCTTTCTTTTTTCAGTACTGGGGATAAAACTCAGTACCTTGCACTTGCCAGGCAGGTGAGGTGCTACTGAGCTACCCAGTCCCACTTCCTTTGCTCTCTTCTTCCTGGCTGCCATGATGTGAGGAGCTTTTTTCCATCATGTCACTTTTATCTTGGAGCCAGCCAACCACAGATGGAACCAACTAAAATTCTGAGCCAAATTAAAGCTCTTCTCAATTAAGTTGAAAGTATTGCATATTTTGTTTCCTTGACAGAAAGTGACTACGACCAAAGAATAATAGTTTCTAACCTAGATCAATGAATAATCTTTAAATGGGGTAAAGATGAGGGAGGTTGTGGTTGGAATTTCATCATTGGAGGAGCAGGGAGATTCCAAGCCACTACATGCAGTGCTATAGGTGCTTCCATCAGTGGCTGATGTTATGTCATGTGAACACATATGACAGTGTTATTCCACTCCGGAAAATGACCAAGAAGCTGTTAAAAAAAATTAAAAAGTATAAAAAAAATAGTAGTAGGATTTACAGTGAGGAGGTAGAGGAGAAAGGCTTATGTTTCAACAATAACTTCAGGTGAGAATCAATATGATATAACCTAAGATAAAACCAAAAGTTAGCTGAACCACATAGAAGCACCATGCAACAAGAACTAAGCTGTAATAGACAGTATGGAAAAAGTGCATTGAGCAGGGCCATAGAGAAGATGTAAGTTGCTTATTTTCCTTGACAGTGGGGATCCTGGAAGCATTTATCTGCTATCGTACTTTTCTTTTGTGGGACACCAAAGCAGACTGCATACTGTAATTGTGTAAGTGTACACCTTTACAATGGATCTAACAAGTCTGTCAGACTGGAGTAGATGGTAAGGGTGTGAACCCTGGCTCACTTCTCTCCAGTAACAGGAAGTCATGCTGTGCTCTGTGAAGCTCATTTTAAATCACAAAAAGCATAACTATTGGTGCAAAATACTGAATACTTTAATTGAATATTCTGTATACCTAATAATTTTCTTCTGTGATTGAGTCACACAGAAGTACAATAATTGTTCAAAGGACAAGTTGACATTTCAAGAATTGTTGAATCAATAGTGCCAGATCATATAGAGTACTTGTTTAAAAATGCAAACTCCAAGGTCCCAGTTTAGTTAATCAATCAGAATCTAGGGCTTCACAACCATGGCCCTATTTTCATTTGTGATTGGATAATTCATTGTGGAAATTATCTGAACTATCCTGTGCTTTAAAAGATTTCTACCCATAAGATCAAAGGAGCCCAATGATACATACAGAGACAATATCTGTTGTTACAATCAAAAATATCTTCAGACAAATACAATATTTCCTTTGGGGCAAAATTATCCCTGGTTGAGAACCATTGATTTAAAGGGATAAATGTGGTAGTCTACATTCTTAAAAATAATGAAACACTGCCTCTTCCACTATCACTTCTCATTAAGTAATTATTGCCTTTAGTTTGAGAACAAGTGATTTGAGAAAAATGCATTATTCATTTAGTTTTATACTTTTCACAAGTGTTGAGTTTCTACTCAGTGTCAGTAAATCTTGTTATGTAGGGAGGATGCTGCATTAAACCAAAAAAAGAAAATATTTCTATCCTCATTGAGCTAACACAAAGTGGAGAAAAATGGCAATTATTTGAACTTTCTTAGCCTTTGTGCCCTGAAGAGTTAAAAACACAGAGAATGACAGAAGGCAATAAATAGATCTGCAATATGGTCCAGGATTCTTCACTAACTTGAAAGTAGAGCTACCCAAGCAGAGACATGGATGAACTTGAGTCAAGTTGCCTTCAAGTGCTGTTTCAGATTCTGCAGGAAAGCAGAATTCTCAAGGGAACAGTAGCTCAAGATGCTGCTTTCTGGATGGACAACATTCACTCATTTTTCAGTCCCAAAAAGTCTGAGTCAAGTACTACATTCCCTGGAACAGAATGATTTCAAAAGCTGCATCCCCCTGCAGTCATATGCCAAATTAATCACAGTCCTTTAATAAGTCAACAAAAGCTCCAGATGCCCAAGCCAGAAAGATCATATCTGTCATTTTCAGAATCATCTTAATTTCCCCAATAGGAATGCAATTTGAAGATAATGGCCATGCAACAGGGGAACTGTTTTCTAACATTAAACCAGGTCTGACCTGAGGCAAATTAGGCGGCTAAGATTTAGAATTTAAGGGTGCATTCAGGGCCATGCAGATAATGCCTCTCTTTTCCTGTTCTAGGTGCCTCACTTGAATTATCTTCATCTCAGCCCAGTGGTGTTTGCAACAGCAGCCCTAAAGAAAATGTGGTCACATGACATGCTCAGCTTGTTTCAGCCACAAAGAATCACAAAGTTATGTTCCCCCAAGAGAAATCTAATATTTAAAAGATACTGGAATGAAGGAGTGCTAAAACCTAGAGGCCATGAAATGAGAATTAGGTCAGTTAGTGTTTCTCGAGCAACACAGCCTCTAATTTAATATAGAAAATGGTCAATCTTTGGGATCCTATATAATCTTTCAAAAGTAAATGTCTGAACCTTCCTAATTAATGGTTTCCAGTCTATCAAGCACCATAGTCAGAGTTATTTTCTGGCTGCAGGGTTTTTCATATCACAGACAGTCAACAAATGATCATTCTCTCCTCTCCTTCAGTGTTTTCTACACTTGAAAACAGGTGTCAATTTATTTCCTGATCTCTTTTTAGATCAAACTATATGACACCTCTTAGTTTTCCCATCCCTAGTGCTCTAAATGTCTGCTTTTACTCCATTTGTCTTTATCCAGGTTTTTACTAAAACACTGAAAAGATCTTCAATTTGAGATTTTCATTGTAATATAACATCTCACAATAGCTGGCCCAATATAAATCATTACTAAATTTAATGACACTAGAAATAATTTAGTTATGCACACACCTCAAATTATGCACTGAATCAGACTGTCTTACAGATATTACAATAAATGAGTGGATAATATCTTTTAAGAGTCCCGTGTTTTGATTTTTATCTCCAACAGTCACTAGATGTGAGACCAGCAATTTAAATCATAATGTTTCAGTTTCCTTCTTGGTAAAATGAGAATAATAGTAGTATGTAGCTCATAATATCATTATGAGAATTAAACGAGATGATCAGATGATCCATACAAAGCATTTAGCATAAAGGCCAATAGATACTAACTTCTGAATGCATTTTGTACAAATCTCTAAGAAAATAATAACATTAGTCAGCTTTTCTATTGTTGTCATGAAATATCTGAGAAAGTTTATTTATCAGAGAAAATTTTTTTTTGTCTCATAGTTGAAAATGTTTCATTTTCATTTTGATGACCATTTTGGTCATCTGGAGAAATCATGGTAGAAGAGTGTGGCAGAGGAAAGCTCCTTGGCTAATGCATACAAGAAGCAGATGAAAAGAGAAAGCCACAGAGGAAGGATCCAGAGAACTGATATAGTTTCCAAGGTCACACCTTGGTCCACTTGGATACACTCAGAAGTGTGGTTTACTAATCTCCTAGGGAGCTCTCAAACTAATCAAGTTAACAAGTAAGATAGTTCATCAAAAGTCCACCCTCTGACAACTTCACACACACTTTTCTTAACCACACTTAATCTCCAGATACAGACAACAACAAGGTCATAATTCTATTTAATATGATGTAACTATCCTGTTTAATACCTAGAACTCACTAATCTCTTCCTCAAGGTCTCAACAATCTGATCATTGTTAACAACAACAACAACAACAACAACAACAACAACAAAAACAAAAAGTCCAAGTCCAAGGTCTCCTCTGACACTCAAGGCAAACTCTTAGCTGTAAATCTCTGTAAAATTCAAAAACCAAGTTATGTGCTCCCAAGATACAATCCCACAGGGTAAATTATTCCCATTCCCAAAAGAGAATAGGGAAAGAGAAAAGAATAAAAGCAAAGAAAGATCAAAAAACAACAGGTCAAATATTAAGTCCTGCAGCTCCATATACCATCCAGGGGATGTGGTGGTAAAATGTGAACTCTAAAGTGCTTGTGAAGCTTGACTCTTATGGCCTTGCTGCCAGCTTCTTCAGGTCTCCACTGCAGTTTTAGCTTCCCTCACAGCTTTACATATTGATCTTCAAAATACCTAGTGGAAGGTATTCTGACCCTGTGACATTTTGCCTGGCCTCCCATATCTTCCAGTGAAATGTGAGTAGATTTTCTCATGAGCCCACAGTTCTTGCATTCTTTATGCCTGCAAATCCAGTATCATGTGCACAATGCAAGGGTTTTCCATCAGTTCAAGCAGTAGCTGGGCTTCCTTAGAGGATGGTGCAGTGGCCTTTGAGTCTTGGATGGCTGTAAGTATGGAAACACTTCCCTAGGCAAAAAACCCTGGGGTTCTCTTTGTAAAGCAAATGCCTCCAAAGGTATTTACCCTTGTCTACCCTTCAGCTTTTAGAAGGTGGGATCTAGCCAATTTCTGGGATATCCATGAGGCATTTTTCCTACTATCCCAGTGCAAAGTACTGATCTTCTTTTTAATGGTGCTGATTTCTTTAAAAACCACACTTTCATTGATCCTGACTTTAAGCATGTATGCTTATCTTCTGAACAAAATTTAAGTTTATCAAATCCTTCATCTCTCGCTTTTGCTCTTATTTCTCATTATAAATCTGGCTAAAAGCAGCCAACAGTATGCATATCAATGTCTGAACATAGGGTTCCCATGAAATTTCCTCTCCCAGATCAATTATTCCCTTGCCCTTGAACTCAGCCTCTCACAAAGTTTTAGGGCACGGGCAAAATGCAGAGAAATGATTTGCCAGAATGAAATATGTATATGGTCTCTGGTCGACCTCTCAACTACCAGAGTCTATTCCTATCAGAAACCTCATGAGGGAGGTCTTTACTCTCTGCATTCCTATCAACACTATGGGCTTTTGAACCCAGACCAGAATTGACCATTGTGTTCCTCTTACAGTGTTCTAAGCCTTCTCTAAACTGCATCACCAAACTCTTCCAGTCTCTTCCTACAAAGCATTTCCAAAGGATTTTGACCTAGATGGTCAGGCATAGTCAGCAACAGCCTCACTTATCTGGTACCAATTTTCTCTATTAGGAAATTTTTCCATTGTTGTGATCAAATATTTAAGAAACTCAATTTATGGGAAAAAGATTTATTTTGGTTCACTTTTGGAGATTTGAGTACATAGTTGCCTGGCTCCAAGACAGAAACATCATGGCAGAAGGGTATGTTATGGCTTGTATCTAGATGTTCCCATGTTATAGCTTGTGTCTAGATGTCCCCTCAAAACTTCAAGTGGTCCTAGGTGGAGCCTTTTAGGGATGGCTTGATCTGGGGTGTGTGATGCTGGGATTAAGTATGTGATGCTGAGATTGAGGGAACTCCACCCTAGGTGTGGGTGGCACCAATCAGTAGGCTTATAGCCTGGATAGAATGTAAAGGAACAGAAAGTAGCTGCTGCTGCTCACTACTTCATTGCTGTTTCTAGTGCTTGCTGTTTTTTGCCTTCCCTGTCATGCCAGACACTATTTCTCCTCTGTGATACTCCTTTGCCATGCCACCCTGTCTTACAACCAGTTGATTATGGACTGAAACCTCTCCAAACTGTGAGCCAAAATAAACCTTTGCTTATTAACTTTGAATGTCAGGTATTTTGTCTTAGCAATGGGAAAAGTAACTAAGATACCCCTCAAAGGCTCACATACTCATTGGTGGGGCTTTTTGGAGGTGGTTGAGTCATAACTGTGTGATGCTGGATTAGGGTATGTACTACTCAGATTATGGCTGTATGACAATCAAGTTGTTTTAGGATACTCCTGGGTGTGGATAATGGAAGGCCCATGCTAGCTGTGGGTGGCACAAATCACTAGGCTTGGTGCTTGGATATAATATAAAGGGAAAAATGGAAGGAAGGCTGCTTGCTGCTTGTTGCCTTCTGTCTGCACTGCCATGGACTGTTTCTCCTCTGCCATGTCCCTCTGCCATGCCTCCCTGCCTTGGAGCCAGATGACTAAGTACTGAAACCTCTATAAACTGTGAGCTGAAACAAATCTTCCCTCTTTTGACTTTGGGTGTAAGGTATTTTGTCTGAACCATGAGAAAAGTAACTAAAACAATATGCCAAAGGAAAATTGCTCAATTCTTGGCATCCAGGAAACAGAAAGCAGGAGAAGAACTGGAAAAAATGGAGCCAAAGAAAAAATACAATCACAAAGATCACACCTGCATGACCCATGCAGATACACCCAGAAATGTGCTTCCCTAGTCTCCTACGTGTCTCTCAAGTGACTCAAGTTGACATCAAGATTAACCATCACAAACACACTGTAGGCAAGGCCAGAGTTGATATCCTTTAATAGAATCATGAGAACTTTCCATTATTACATTTAAACAGTATTGGTAGCTCATGTTTTTTAGCGGGAATGGGAGCTTTTCTTGGAAAGAAGATTGTTGATAGCCATTTTTAGGTCACAGTTTTTCTCCATCCTATTTGAGAATGTGGGAAATGACATGAAATAGGTCATTTTACAATCCCAGAATTCTGGAGAATTGCTTTAATTCTTTTGCATCATTCTATTTAATAAATAATTATGTGGGAAGACAAGTGGAAGGAGGAAAATATCTCCAAATGAATGAGAGGGCTCTCTCCTCCCCTCCATGTATTTGTTACCTGTTTGTATAATTCCTAAATGCTACCCAATATCAGTATTGCAGTCAGTAGAATTTGACAAGGGAATACATTAAATACAGGACACATAATTTGTAGGATGATTTTATGATAATTAACCAAAAAGTCAAATGCAAAGGAGTGCAAGTGTTTAACTGCACACTAGAGGCCCAAAGAGTCCAGCTGAGGTCCTGGATCCCACACCAATGTCCCACACAAGTCTAACCAGAGGCTTAGAGTCCAAAGCAATGTCCTCCATGAGTCCAACCAGTGGCCCAGAGCCCACGTCAATGTCTCATGCTTGTCCATATTGAGGATCTGCACCTGGAAGGCCCAAAGGCCAGTAGTGGAAGCCAGAAAACCTATGCCAATGAGATTAAGTATTTGTCCCACCAAGCTGAGAGACTCACATTGGAGCCAGAAAGTGATGTTCACAGTGAAGATCAGAGCTCCCCTGACAAAATCAGCACCCATTTGCAGTGACAGCAAGGCCCCAAGCTCCTCCTCTGATGAGAACAGCCTACCTCACATCAGGAAAACCATCCACAGCAAGCTTCTCCTAGAAAATCAACAGGCCACAATCTTCCCCTCTAGATCTCTTTTTATGGCTATTGGTAACAATCCTCATGTGGATCTTCCACATCCAGACCATGCTGATTCAGTTCAGCTGGGCTTTACAGGTTAACCATTAGTCAATCCACCACAATTGGTTTCATAAGTTGGCACAAGAAGTTATCCCCTTCCCTCCATGTTGAGAAAAGCAAAAAAATGAACAAATTATGCACCCAGACTACATACACAAAACCACAAAATCACTGGGCACTGAAGATTCAGAAATAAGTAGAACATATTTCTTTCACTCCAGACTGTACAGAAAAATGAAAGAAAAAGAAAATCATTAACTTGCAATGTGCAACTTTGCTTGTGGCCATTAAACCAATCTAATTAGAAGACATTGGATCCAGTTTATGTAGTGTAATGGAACTATTCCACCACCAGGCCACTGCTGCTCAACTCTCATATATGGTGGGATTTTTATTGTCCTTATTTTTGTTCTGAGTTTATCTTCTCTAAATACAATAAAGTAGGAAAAGCCTTGCTAACTGTCTCATTTAGAAGAAAGAGAGCAAATGGATGCAAGCAAGAGAAGTCTGTGGCTGGGATTAGAGGAACAGACCCTGGCTCAGTGTTTGTGTTTGCTCATGCTCTGTTTCTGGAATTTGTTCAACTGGCAAACTAACTGAAGGTGATTAATGGATTTGTATTTGCTTTTAATTTATTGAGTGCCAAAAATTGTTATAAGCCATTCATGAAGAATTATCAAAATGCATATTCTTTATTAATGATCTTTAAAAGCATGCATATCTGCATTATTGGCATAAAAATAATTTACATTAAGCATTTATTTTGTTCTTATGTAACCAATCAATTATTTATTGAATGCCTAAAGCCACTTTCAGGAGTTATTATGGAAGCTGCAAGGAGAGATAATTCATAATCCCTGATACTAGGCAGTTTTAAAACCAGCTAAGAAGATACAAAACATATTCATATAAAGAAAAGTTACAAGGAATTGTTTTCAGAAGGCCAAATGATTTACTATAGAAAAACAATAAAAGGTGGATGCTCAGTAATGACTTCAACAGCATCTAGGACATAAATTGAGCTGTAAAGGATTTTTGGAGAACCTATATGTCAGTAATGGAGAACCTTTAAGAGAGTGAGTGCCCAAACTGCAACCCCAAACTCATTTATTGCAAAGTGCCAACACTGAAATTAAACACAAATTCTCAGCTGCTAGGGTTGTGCTTGGGTGACTTGGCTCATGTGCCAATGCAGAGGGCTGTGTGTGCCACTGTGGCACATGTGCTGTAGGTTCACCACCACTGCTACGTGTGGTTGAAAGAAAGACACATCTGTTGGGGAAGAAGGAGGTACAGATAGAGTCCTAGAACAAAAGACGGGGCAAAAGGTCTCTCTAGGGCAGAATGTAATGCTGGAGCTGGAATATAAATTGAAGGAATGAGTAAGTATGGTATAGAGATATTGCAGTCAGACCTTCCTGTCAGCCTTTTGATCTATTGGGAATTACTAACAACTTTTTCCCTTGGTCACAGATCGATGAGAAGCATGTTTAAGAAAATTAATCAATGCCAAGGAACTGAGAGCATCTGGTGGTGACATTGTAACTAAACACCGTCAATTTAATTGACAAATAAGTAATTGTAAATTTACAAATAAAATTGGCAGATTTTAGAAACTGACTAAATTGTTTTAAAAGTAAGGGGGACTAGAGAGGAGGAGGGAAGTAGATTGAAACCTGACTTTTAAACCCCATGATTAAGAAGAGAAATACAGGGAGACCATCACACTGAGTAAAATACATTTGAGGGTGAAATAAGATATTCAGGTTTTAAAATACTGACTTTCAAGTAACAGAATGTAAGATGATACTGTTAAGCAGATATGTTGATGAAGTGGATTCAAAGAGGTTTTCAAAACTAAATATGTAATTTAATAAGACATTTGTAATAAGTGACTGAAAAATTATGAAAATAGTTAAAATATCAAAAATGAAATCCATCAGAAAAGGGCTAAGGATAAAGGTATTGCTACATCTGGAAGCATAACAAAAGTGAAAAAAGAAAAAGTCAGAAAATTGGAGATAGAAAAAGAATTAGTGTTACAGATATAGAATGTAAGGGAAAAAGAACATCAAGAGACAGGAAGTGCTTCATGAAGACAAGAAAAATAATTTTTTCTCTTGTAGAGCACTATAAGCACTTTTCAGATATTTGCTAATCTACTGCAGTGAGAAGAAGAGAGATAAGGCCTATGAATTACATGTGAGTAAAAGCATCAATTAAAATAATCATCCCTACTTTTTAAAAGGAAGAAGAAAGACAATGCTTTCAACAAATGACAAAGAGGTCATGTAAGTTTTCTCTGCCTTTGTATTAAGCAGGAGAGAGCCAGGCAGAGTTGTAGCTGGAACTGGAGAGAGAGAGAGAGAGAGAGAGAGAGAGAGAGAGAGAGAGAGAGAGAGAGATTACTGTTTCTTTTATGCAATGGTTTTTATTCTACTGGTGTCTCTTTAAAAATAAAAATCAAGGAATAAATGTCCATTTAAATTGACCTGCTGGACAGTGCTATTGGTCTGACATATAAATTAGTGCTTCTTAGATTTAATTATGCCTCTGGGATAAGACTGAGAAGCAACAATACTATTTTATGGAGAGTGTCAAACAGCTTGCCTTTACAGCAATTCTCTTCATCGTATCTTTTTTAAGATGGATGATGGAGACAACTTTAATCAAAAAGATACTATTATGTATTTGGGGGTATGATGAAACAAATCTCCTTACCCACATGTTGTTAAGGATATTTAAGGACTATATCTTTTATAGAATAATTTTAAATTAGAGTTTCGTTTTACTCACTGCCTGAAGTCTGCCCCTTACTAACAGTAACCTTGAGCATTTCATCTCACTGCTCTGAGCCATTTTCTTCCTCTATGAAATGGGAATGTTAATATTGAGTCTTGTTACTCACAAATTGAAGCACAGATCAAATGAGATGGTGTGAATGAAAGTGGTTAGTTAACTAATGAATGTTGCCATTGCTATAAATTATTTCTAGGCTACATATTTCATACAAGCAAAAAGAAAATCTGAGCTGTTCCCATGGAACTAGAGTGTCTACCAGAGTGCCTGACATTAAGTAAGAAGACAATAAATATTTATTAAATTTATTTACTCCTAGAGTGATATTCATGAAGATAATTGGATGTGAAAGTATCAAAATATATAATAAACCACAACATAGAAAATCATTATGAAAATAAAGTCAGGCTCAATACTTGTAAGAACCCTGACCCATTTCCGGAAAAGTGACCCTCATTTATCCAGTATGTGAAAAAGAGATGCCACAGTTTCTAATGGGAATTTTAGCTCATGTCTAACAGCATTTCTAGCCATATTCAAAACTATGGGTTGTTTATTAGAAAATCTGTAAAATAATACCCAGATGAACTGTTAACACTCACAAAATAAGGTTCATAAAAATTCAGCATAAGTCAGGAAATAAGGGTCAGAAAATATATTAAATGTGAATAAGAAAGCCATCCCAAACAATGTGGAAGCAAAGAATTTTAAAATAAAATGTTCAAAGAAATATTGTTTTTCATTGAAGTTCATGGATATTATTATTAATAATAATAATAGAGCATGTTGAAATCAATTTGACCTCAGAATAAAATCAAGAGACTATAGGCTTAATTATTTCACTAGAGCTTTTAACAAGTAACATTTAAAATTGTGGCAGCTAGCACGGAAACAAGAAAAAGGATTGTCTGTCTAATAAAAGGAAAAATTCAAAACATAACAACTCAGTGGAAGACCTGTTTTCTCTCCTCACTCCCAAACTACCTTAAACAAAAGTCTCAGTTGCCATTTTCAGTAGCTTGTATCTTAATATTGGTCTCAGTTAACTATCAAGTATTGCCTTTCAAAATTAGTACTTCATTATCTGATTCTATGGTCTGAAAATTTGTTTCTCTCTAAAATTCATCTATTGAAACTTAATCATCAATGTGATGATATTCAGAGATGGGGCCTTTGAAAGGTGATTCCATCATGAGGGCTCTGATCTAACCCCATTAGAACACATGATTTGTGTCAATATAGCAGAAGTTTCAGAAAGCTGCCTTGTCCCTTCCAGCATGTGAGGACACAATGTAAAGACATTGTCTACAAACCAGAGACTCAACCTGGAGCAGACCTGGGTCTACTAGCCCTACATCTTGGATTTACAATCTCCAGAGATATAAAAAAATATTTTTTATTTATAGGCCACCTAGATAATGGTATTTTTGTTATAGCAGCCCAAATAAGCTAAGACACCAACTACTAGATTCTTGATCTTCATTTCTCCAAGGCATTAGCATTTGAAATGAACATGCATTTTAGAAACTAAAATGGTAGTGAGATGGACAGCTAAACTAATATGGAAGAAGGCACAGCTACAGATCTGGTAGACAGTATATCTCCTACTATGGTTTAGATCTAGAATGTCCTTTAAAAGTCTCAGAGGTGGGGCTTTTGGAAGATGTTATACTCAATGCTATACGCATCAGTGGATTGATCCATTGGTAAGTTCAGAGCTAAAATGTGCTGTTGGGATGTGGGGCTCAGCGTAAAAGAGTGAACCCCTTTGAAAGAGTTTCCTTTGAGAAGAGATTCCCGGGGAGTCCAGCCTATTTAGGGCCCCATAAGAAAGTTGTTTTCCATTAGTTCATGCACTGAGAGGTTTCTGCAGCCCTGATCCAAGGGGGTCAGGCTATTGCTCAAGCTAGTGACAGACCATGGCATCATACACATGTTACTGGGTTCGAGGCATTCAGAATGCAAGTGTTGTGGGGTCATGGAGGCTTCCACCTAGATTTCAAAGGCCTTGGAGGCCAACCATTGTGCCCCTGTGATGGCAATGTGTAAAGCTCTGAGACCGAAGCTGAAAGTTCTGTGGAGACCACAGGAAGTTGAAGATGCCAGGAACATGAGCTGTCCACTGAGGAAAGTAACAGATAAAGAAGATGGAGCCTAGAGAGAAGGGGGCTTCGAACAGCAAGGCTATAGGGACAGGGTGGACCAATCCTTTGAGAGTTTACACATGGCAACAACAGTCCCTGGGTACTGGACATGCAGCTACAAGACTTAGTATTTGCCTTGCAAGTTTTCAGTCTTGCTTTGGTCTGATTCCTTTGTATTCCTCTATTTTTCCCTTTTGGAATAGGAATGTTTAGCCTGGGCCATTGTATGTTGGAAGTACTTAACTAGCTTTTTGATTTTTACAGGTGCTCATAGCTAAGAGTTTACCTTAAGTCTCAGAGGAAACTTTGAACTTAGACTTTTTAACAATGCTGAAGCTGTTAACCCTTTGGCAATACTTAGAGATGGACTAAATACATTTTACACAATGAGGTAGACATAAACCTTTTGCGGTCTAGGAGCAGAATGTTTACTTTAGATCTACAATGTTCCCCAAAAGTCTAATGTTTTCTAAGGTAGAGTTTTTGGAAGGTGATTATATTGTGGTAGTGCTGTGCTCATCAGTAGATTGATCTGTTGATGAGTTCATAGTTAAAGGTGTTGTTAGGAAGTGGGGCCTGGTTAGAAGTGGTGTATCACTGGGGGTGTGCCTTTGGAGGGTATTACAATTCCTTTCTTCTCTCTCTGCTTCCTGACTGCCATGTAGTGAGCAGCTTTCCTCTGCTGTATCCTTCCTCCATGCCAATTCTACATTGGAGCCAGCTAACAATGGACTGAAACCCCAAAACCATGAGCCAAATTAAACCTTTTGTTTAAATTATTGATGTTGGGTATTGTGGATCACCAATGAAGAAGCTGACTAATGCATCTCCTACTGAGTGAAAATCAAAAGACACCCAAGGGAGTCCTCTGGTATCATTCACACTCTTCAGGTACGGGGGACCAGTGGTAGAACAAGGAAGGCTCTGCACTGGATATGACTCAGACAGTGAGCCAAGTCATGAAAACTAAGTTAAAAATATACTGAAACAAATGATGAGATACTAGGCAAGTTTCAAAAATGACAATACAATAATAATAACAAAAGCAAATATATAGCATGCTCCATTGTGATCCTTTCAGGGACCATCCTAAAGAGCAGGAGACCTTCTGGCAGGGCATTTCTATATTTCTAATGCACAGTGACATGCAGTTATGCTTATAGCCTGGCATTTTATCTGCAATATCTTCTGGCAGAGGTGTCTTGGCACATAAAATCCTTTGGTAAATGTCCTAATTGTTGAGGAAATTTCACCAGCTTCATGCTCCAATGGTACTCAGACATTCTCATTCTCCCACTGTAAAGGAATTCCTGGGATATCTTTGTCTACAGCCACTCTCAGCTGAGAGGCAGGTTAACATTGGGCCTGCAAGAAGACTGCCGCCATTTGAAGAGGGCTGTGCGTTTGTTTGTTTGTTTCTTCATTCTCACAGGACACTAGGAGATTGTACTGAGAAACTTCTGACCAGTATTTTTGCCTCTCTTCTCAGGCCAACCCTGTGCTTGCTCTCAGGAAGCAAGTGGACCAAATCAGAGGTAAATCATTGTCCATAACTGTATTACATGCATCATTAACTTCGGTCCTCTCAGTACACAAACCATAGAGAAGAAATAGAGGAGGTTATTTCTCCCCCTAACACCACACTGGATTATGCAGGGTCTGTTTATAATAGTAAATCATAAATAAAGGACCATGTTTTATTCCACTAGCAATTTCATATGGTTTTGAAGCATATGGCCTCTGTTTTAAAGGAAAAGCATTACAATGTGAGCTGAAATGATACTTCCTGAGAGTTTTGTAAGATAATGTGTTCAGTAATATTTCAATGTTATTACATGCACCAGAGCCCATCTCAGCATTAAATACATATTTTAAACCAGGACTGGAGGTGAGGTGGGGGGGTAGTAGATCTAAATAAGGTAACAGGCCAGAGATCATAAAGCATAAAGCATGGTATAAAATCTCAGCAGCTTATCCAGCATTAGCATTCACTCTTGCAGTGCATGAAGCAGATGCTCCTTTTAGTTCATGAGGGATTCAAAAGCCCCCAGCTTCTATTCTTACTTTCATAGTGAGCATTTTCATTAACAAAACTATAACATATACAATATAAATTCTTTTCAGCAGCTCTTTTTCTCACAGATTTATCTGTTTTATTGATTTGTTGCATTTTGAATTATGTTTCAATCCTAGAAAAGTTATCGTTTTTTTCCCTTGCAAATTCTCTCCTTGTTATTCATAAGCTGCCCCCTGCAGCTTGCTTCCAGAAATTGAATTTTATAATGAGAAGTGTTGCAAGACTGTCTTTTTCTTATAATCTGAAAGTACTAAAAAAATGCAATATTTTTACCTACTTCTGAGATGTGCAGGGGGAGGAGGAAGAAGAGAGAGAGAGAAACAAAGGAGAACAATTCCCAGCAAACATTCCTATCTGCTTATTCTGTTGTCCTATTATGAGATTCACATCAAACACAGGCTGAATTACACAAGCAACCTCTAAGGAGGATGTGGATTCTTCTGGAAATGGGTACTAATGATTCGTTGTCTGACTTTTTTTTTAACTCTTCTCACAGAATTCATTGTAAATCATTGTAAAGGCATGGAGCTGTAAGGCAGTATATTGTCTTTTTTAGAAATGTTGTGTGATAGTAATGCCAAATATGTGATGAATTTAAAGAAGCTTTGGTGAGCTTAAAAGGCTGAAGGAGCTACCCTTTCCAAATACTGTGTCAAGATGAAAAAATTCTAATATGTTTCAATCTGTCTAGGCAAAGGAAGAACACATATCCTTTTACAAAGACCTCTACACTTGCCCTGCTACTAAGATATGACAGATTATACTTAGATCACTACTAGGAAAATATTGCCAGTTTCTTTTTAGAAATGTGAGCAAGAGGCATGTGGGGATGAGAAGGGAGAGAGAAACAGGCAGGAGGATTCATAGTGACTATAATTAATAGCATTCATTTATTCAGTATTCTTTCCACTTTTTCTTTCTAGGCAATTGAACTTTCTAGAATGCATCCAGAAAGGAAGAGCTAGGAAACTGCTCTGGGTTTTGTAATTTTAAAATAATTAGAAATTTATGGAAGATTTGCTGAAGACTAGAGGTATAGAATATAACTCTGAAATCTAAAAGCCTTACAATCTATTTTCTATAACAGTGCTAATCTAATTCAAATTATATTTATGATTTAGCTCATGTGGTTGTAAGTAGTACAAATATAATTAAATCAGAGTTTCTTCAGAAACTTTCTGACATAGGTATAATTCATATTAAGTGAAGTCCAATAACCTGCTAGGCAATTCTAGAAAATGAGACATTACATCAAATCAAGAAATTAAAAGATTTTACTATTGACATAAAAAATAGGTGCAATTTTTTATAAATTCAGGGAGCAGTTGAGGAAATAGCTTTGTCAGAAGAAACATGTCTAAATGCAGAGTTGCAACAAAGGAGATACAGGATATGAAATATCTGTTTCACTATTAACCAAGGAAAAGATGAGAGAAAAAACAAATGGAGGAATATAAGAGAAGGTAAGCAAAATTAATGCTATGGAAGTTTGGGGATGCAAAGAAAAAGAATAGATTTTAAGTGATTTCTTGAAAAATGTGGAAACTATTAAAGAAACTGAAAAGTAACAACCAAGGGGCTATGCCAGAGAGTTTGCAGAGGTCATACTTGATAAGAAGTGGATTTCAGAAGATTTTTTGACACAGAATCAATGTGATTTGCAAGAACAAATGTAAGTGTTTACGTAGAACTGAAATTCAATTTGACTGAAATTTAAAATCTGAATGACAAGAGAAAATGGTAAAGTTACCTTTAGGGCAATGGGCACAAGAGTTTGGTTGAGGAACAAAGTTGACACATTTATTTGAGCATTTTAGAGAAAATTAATGGCAATAATTTTAAATGAAAAAGAAATCTCAATGATGTAGACTTTCAATTAAAGAAATTACAAAAGAACAGTTCAACCTAAAATATGCAACATAGATAAGACAGAGAAATACTTATTTGACATTTTCTTAAGATCTACTGCTTTAAATTAAGAGTAATTATTTATCTGTCAATCCATAAAGTTAAATGTAAGGCTCTTTAGACTGCCTGATTTTATTTTTTGGCTGTAGTTATAGAATATTAAATATTTTGTCATTATATACCATTATCTGCTAATATTAAACTGATAAAATTATCTTGTACATGAAAAATTATATTACCTAATTTAGTCAGGAAAGTTAATTTTTATAACTTCCATAACATGCACAATATGTAAAAATAAATTGCTGAGATGATCAATAGAAATTAAAGATATGGTGCTGACAAATATGATGATAGTGTTATACTTGTAAATATAAATCTTTAATATTCCATTAATCAGTAATCACCATTTTATTAAATTATTTTATTAGAAGTACTATAAAATGCCTCAAATATATAAGCAAAATTATGTGAACTGAAATTTTGGTAACTCCATTAAAACATTTTTAACAAACATTATTTGAATCGAACAAGTGTCATTTCCTTCAAGGTGCTAAAAGATGTATCTTAAAAATAAGTTCCTCCAGTTTACTCATTCTAGTCACCTAAGGAATTAAGAGGTGGAAGCTTAAAGAAGTTTTTCCAGGCTTATGTGGTCAAGGACAGCATGTAAGGGCTTTGGTTCTCACCACCAAGTGTCACTTAGTTTAGGCTAGAATTTGCAGGTGAGGGTCAGCAGATGCTTGCATTCTCCACCTTGCTGATACCATTAGCCCTGCTAAAGCCAGAGCAGGCACACTGAGATATATTGTGGGTTAAGCTCCAGGAGGGGGATCCAGTTCTGTTGGTCTCCATTTTTACAGGTCAAGAGTGGGAGCAGGCTTTGAAGTAGAGGCTAAGTCATCTGAGCTCCCAGTTGTAAAGTCTCTTCTGTTCAGGGAAGGGCTAGCTGGAAATGCTAACCACCCAAAGGCAGCAGAAACAAAAAAACAACCTAAAATCTAAAGGCCTCTCCCTAAATGGCCTCTTCATGATGTTTAATTTTGCTTTGTTTAATTTCTAATCTCTTTAAACCAGGCTCTGCTCATCCCTACCACTATTTTCCCCATAATTCTTTGCTTATAGGACCCCACTTCCTCAATTGTCTTTTATAATCTTGTTGGAGACTGCAATATTGATTATGCCCAAAGCATAAGCAGTGCACACTATAGAGAGTTAACCCCACAACTGGCTTTTTTATAGAACTGTGTCCAGCTGAAGCCTATGTGCCCAGGTCAAAGTAACTCACACCCAAATTCCATTCCCACCATTAAAACCTTCTTACTAGAAGGACAATGTTGTAATTACAACCAAATATTTTGTCTATTCTGATCCTAATTCAAGAATGCTTTGTCTTTTCTTTTATGAGCCTTGCTTATATTAATTTCCATAGAAACCACATGACTGTGTATCCTTGCACATAGTACTGCCCTTGCATGTAGCTTGCCTTTACCCTAATTGATTACCAATAAAAATCAGTGGCTAGGACTAGCCAATGCCTTTTTCTGTTGTACCAGCATTGGTCATGCTGGTGCCCTGCTTTCTGTCTCCCTTAGTTCTGTCTTATAGGTTCTTTTCTTCCTCATGGCTGTGTCATACACTGGGCTGGAGATTGCAGCCTACTGCAGAGGTTTCCAATAATGCTTCAGGAGTCCTCAGTATAATCTTCTTCTGACCCCATCAGGACTGTACTTACCTCCTCTTCCATAATCCATGATGCTGCCTCTTCTTAAAACCTATCCTTAAAACCATATCAAATTAACCACTGCTGGTCCTGAGCTTGCCTAATGGGAATCTTGAAAGGGTCTTTAAAGTGCAAGTGTCAACTAGTAAGTTTTTGCCAATAAGCAATTATTTGTGTCTGGGGAAAGACAGGAAGCACTTTCCAGATGGAAAAGGAAGGAACATGAAACAGGTTTTGAGCAGATGAATGGTGTTATGGCTTATATCTAGATGTCCCCTGCAAATCTCACGTACTTAGTAAGTGGGGCTTTTTGAAAAAGACTGGATATTGGATGTGTGATACTAGATTTTGGATGTGTGACACTGGATTATGGGTGTGTGAAAGAGATTAACCCATCGATGGGTTTATTGCTGAGTGTGATGTTGGGAGGTGAAGCCTGGTGGGAAGAGATGAGTCACTGGGGATGTGGCCTGGAAATATATCCTCCCTTAGTCCTACTCTGCTTGATCCTCCTCTGCTTCCTGCCTGCCAAAAGCCATGAACACTTTCTCCTCTGCTATGCCCCTCCACCACGCTGTCCTGTCTCAGAACCAGCTGGTTATGGACAGAAACCTCTACAAACTGTGATCCAAAATAAAACTCTCCTCTTTAACTTATGTTTATTGTGTAATTTGTCCCAGCAACAGGAAAGTAACTAAGACAGTAAAACAAAGCAAATTCCAAAATTGTGTCATTTTTCCAAAATTATTTCAACCACAAATGATTGTCAGGAATGCTACCAGCGATATGATGCTGTCAGTACTATTATCATTCAAACATGACAGCTCTATAACTTGAATTTGTCTGAAGTGAATTAATTTATTTGGGGTATATTTTGTGAGCATTTTTTCTATTCTCAGCGTGGTAGAATCATAGAATGTGAAAGCTGAAAGGAAACTCAGAAATCATCTCACACTCCTTGCCCCTATTATTTTTCTGTAAAAATCACTGTAGGAGTGTGACAAGTAAAATAGTTGTGCAGCTTCTCATTTGCTGCCATGTAATAGGTGAAAAAATAAGCATGTTGATACTTATACTGTGCCTACACCACTGTTCCCAGGTATTGTGAAGGGGAGCATAGGATAGTTGGTGTTGAGGATTTTAAAAATGTCCAGAAGATCTCAACTACTTGGTCTCCTTGAACGAGTTTATCCACATCAAAAAAAAGAACACTGGATTATGAGGCAGAAGACCTGGTCACACCTGGTTGTGCCTGGCCACAACTGGCTATATGTAGAAACTTGGCCATTCATTTTAGAGTAGTTTTCTGAACCTCAGTTTTCCCAGCTATAAAAGGAAAAAAAAATAGCACTTGATTCCTCAGAAATAAGGGATCAAATAGGCCACACTTTGTATATTTAATGTGCTTTAGAAATATGTTAGCTCCTTGCTCCTGTTCTTACAAAATTTCTGTATAACTACATTCTCACATGAATATGTAGACCATTTTTCAATTTCATGATAATGTCTTGCAACAACAATGGAGATGAAAATATTCTTTTCCACTTATCTTGTATCAGTTACTTGCTTACAAAACTGCTATCCAACAGTCTTTAAACATTATTTTGCTTAAGTCAAGATTCAGATAGAGAAAAAGAGTGTCTCTTAGTAGAAAGATAATGAATTTCACATTATAAGCCTTTATTTACAAAATTTTTGTTAGTAATGATACATATAAAGATATTTCTAAAATTTTCAAAATACTTATGCTATAGAAAAACCTCAAAATAAGATGAAAATTTTAAGAAAAGTCAGCGACTATGGCTCAGAATTGTTGAGCTGTGATAGTATATAATCATATTTTTTCTTTATTATCATTTACCTAGGTTATCTAAGACTTTTGTTTGTTTGTTTTTTTGTACCGGGGATCGAACTCGAGTCCTTGCACTTGCGCAGCAGGCGGCGAAACCACTGAGCCTAATCCCCGGCCCAATCTAAGACTTTTAATAGAGATTAATTAAAAAGGTGATGTTAATATGTAAGGCTGAAAACATCGCTAAAATATATTTAAATGGCTCTGTGTACCTTAATAGAAATGAGCACCATGAGATGATGCTATTTGTTATTAAAATATTAAAAGAAAAGATACATAGCTTTGGACCTTTTCCCCTTTTCTTGTCCCCAGTTTTAAATTATCTCTTCAATTTTTAAAATAAAAATCTGAATATTTCTTAAGAAATTTCTATTCCTCTTACTAATTAGGAATCTCTTCTGAGTCTACATATAGGTTCATCATTATTTTACTTATGATAAAAATCAAATCCCTTATTATATACAATGTCCAATTAAAAGGGTAAATCAGAATACATTTTAGCCCTTGTAAATTTTAGCCAATTGTTGTAATGAAATCAGTGTACCTATTAATAAAAAAAGACTTCAGATTATCTTTTGAGAAAAATCCCTTCTCAATTCTCCATGTATTCTAGTTTGCCTTTGACAATTCATCGAAGTCTTTAAGTATACCAAAAATCAGAGTTTGAATTTTTTAATTTTTATTTTTGTATCTCTTTTTTGGAAAATTAAATGTGATCTTTTGTTTCTTTATTCTTAAAAAAAATGTAACTAAGATACCAGTGAGGTTTTTAAAATTCTATCCTAAAATTGATGGTCCTGTGATTTAGAGGACTGAAAATTTTAAATACAAAGAAGATGTCATTGGTTAAATTAGAGACAGAAAACAAAAAGGAGAGAGGTTCGCGATAAGATTTTTAACGAAAAAAAGTAATAATCTCTTACAGTGACAGAAGCTTGACAAGAAGAAAAGTATAGTACTTTTGTTATTAATAAAAGAACTATATAGCTTTTAGTGTCTTTTCAGGGAAATGAAAGATTCAGTATTTCCAAAGTAATTTGACTATAATTTGCTGATCTCATTTTTAAAAAGACTTTGGAAACAGCATGCACAATCTATGGTTTCAGTCTTCACCTCCCTAATTGCAACTTATAACACTAGAAAATTAAAACTTTCTCTTCTTAGCTTTCCTCTGTAACTAGCCACATACTACCTACAGATATTAAGCAGATATTGAGCCCTAAACACTGATTCCAAAGTGTGAGCTTGCCTCAGACCTATCGATTGCCACAGCAGAGTCAAGACTAAAGCAATGCAGCCATAGAACCCCCAGGAGCTGTGCTGGTCATATACACAACTATACAGTTCAAGATTACTGATTCCATGGAGCAAATTCTGGAAAATGTGATATTTTATCAAAACTCCTAGATTGTGTTGAGGGGGCTAGAGAATGGCTTGGCTAAAAATCTAGTCATTGTTTTTGAAGAAGTCATTTTCCCCTCTGCATTTACATTTGTATTCTGTGGAGTGTAGTGACTATCACCGGAATCTTACAGAAGAATCTTACAGAAATGCTAAGGCAAGGCAGTGAGAGAACGCAAGGGAGCAGCAATGGTGAGGGTATTCAGGACACCACCAGATGGTGTGAAGGAGAACAGCTACAATCTCACCACTTTTTAATTCCCCTCAAATGCAGGTGCTCCTACTATATACCCAACTCTGAATCTGCAAGTGGGTGACAGATTGATTCCTTGTTAATTGCAGAAAAGGTGAAAAATTGCGAGCCTTCTTTTGCTAGTTCTGCCATTAGTCTGCTCCTCAGACGTAAGGATCATGTTTTAAATACAAAATCTAAGCAATAATTCCATCTAATTCATACAGCCAGTACAAAATACCAAAGAAAAGAGGAATTCTCTCAATGTTCCCCTGTAGGAAATGAATTTCCACAGAAAACAGAGCTTCTTTGTAGGCAACTGGGAAACTTAGTGACTTAGCAAGACCGTCTCTAAATAAAATAAATACATAAATAAAAAGGGTTGGGAGAAATAGCACCATGTGAAGGCCCTATGTTCAATCCTCAGTACCACAAAAAGAGTACACTTTAAACTTTAGTCAACCTGTTAAAAATGTGTCTGCTTGCATTGCTCTTTTACAATTGTCCATTACCTAACAAGTCAAAGAAGAAAGATTGCATACTTGGGAGTATATAGAGAAGAGATTAAATTTGTGCAATTAAGAAGCAGATTGTAGTTTTCCCAAAAGAATATAACAAAACTCTCATTTTCCCTGTCATTTTTGCTAGGCCATCATTTAGTTACTATGCCTACCTGTTGTTACCAAGGAATGATGTCTGCTGTTACTGACACCATCAAGGATGATTTCATTTTGCTTTTGATGAAGTATGCCATTCTTTGCTCTTTCATGTTGCATTGTCCCAGTGGCATATTTCACTAGGGTAACACAGTTATGCTTGCAGAAAAGCTCTCTAGCACTAACAAGTTAGTTAGGAATGATGAATAAAAAGGCTAAGAGCAGTCCATCCCTTAGTGACTCACGAATATGCTCTTGAATGAAAAGTCAGTCCAGAAGGCAGATATAAAGAACCCAGCCATTCATATCTATGATAGAATTAATAAAATATATGAAAGTTTGGTGACAAGTGTAAGTACTAAAATAAGCAGAGTGTATAAAAGATGTTGGTATGTTAAAGAAAAAAAAAAAAGGTAAGTAGTAGGTAGGGCCGAGGATTTAGCTCAGTGGTTCTGCTGCCTGCCTTGCAAGCGCAAGGTCCCAAGTTCAATCCCCGGTGCCATAAATAAATAAATAAGGTAAGTTTCTACTTCATATTTCTCTAATGAAGAAAAATGTCAGGTGTTGGGAAATATTTGTTCTTCAGGTAACCATTCATGAAGGACAGACCAAAGTGCCTCAAACTTGGAAAGAATTCTGGAAAGAAAGGTTAGCTGTCAAATTGTCCTTTTACAAAGAAAGCAAATGAAAGAATAAGTAAAAAGGCATGACAAGGTGGGGAGAGGAAGTTGAGGAAGGAACCTGGTTGAAAAGAGCAACCAATTAGGTGGAAATAAAAAACATGAAAGTATAAAAGGGAAGCAAAGAAGTCACCCCTTTGCCATGTTCCCTCATAAGCACAGCATTTCCAAACACCTTATTTACGCTCCACCCAATGTATTTTAAAGCTCCAATCAACATGCCCTTCTACCTTACAATCTCTGTGTCTATGTTTCCTCCTCGAGACATTCAACCATTCAAGGCAGCCACTAGGCCGTATTTCCTCTCAGAAAGGACACTGCTCTACATTATTCAACAACGTTTCTGTGCCTGCACTACAATGTCCCTGAGCCTGATGATCTCTCTCATCCCTAGAGATTTCAATATGAAAGTAACTTTGACTTTTGGTCAGAATTACTAATGAGAAGTGCTTATAAGCAAAAAAAAAAAAAAAAAAAGGTCTTTAAAACTGAATACTTTATCTCTCTATAAGTTAAAGTATATGCATTTCTAACTCATGGACTGTCCATCTCATAGGAATTGCTGTGTTTGTACTCTGACATGTCTTGTGCTCGTGAAAAGTTTGCTTTAGTATTTACCAGTGCAGAACTAGCTTTCTGAGACTCATTCATCATCTCTCTATATAAAATGTTTAGGAATAATAACAGAAATAATCATAGTTATATTGCTGAAAAATATCCCAGGTATTATATTCTGCAAACACTTTTATCTGAAAGGTATTTTATTATTCTGATGTCAGTTAATAACTGTAGTAAATTTCCAATAATCCATTACATACAAATTTTGGCTTCTTATTCTTACACAACTGAACTTATTTCCTTTCCTATATATGATGCTATCTTATGATGGATGGCAAGAATCATCTATTTCAAGGTAAGATTCTACTGGCAACTGTGGGTATATTTTTTTCACATGCACAGAAATATTTTTCAGGGTAATGCAAATATTTTGCTAATTCCAGAAGGCAGATGCCAAATAGAAAAACATGCTCTATGGGACAAAGACCTAGGTCTAATTCTTGGTGCAAGCTACCATTTTTGTGACAGTAACAATTTGTTAACCTTTAATAAGCATCTGATTTTTCATCTTGAAAATTGGAGCTTGAATATTTACATTTTAAATTGCTTATGAAGATATAATGAAATGGCCTAAGTGAAGTGCATAATATATTCTAAGCTCATGAGAAGCTTAAAATATCTTTAGTTCTTTATTCCTACCCCATCATTCTCTACCTGATGTTTATGTTTTATGCACTATTATTATACAACACAATAATATAGCAGAACATATTCAATTCATTGGGATAAATTACATGAGTTTTGTTGATAATATGCTTGGAATTCCTTTCACGTATGTACATATTTTTGAGGCTTCCTGATGAAATACTGTTAACATTAGATCATAACATTAATCTATTTGAAAAGAGTTTATGAATATGAAAAGCAAGCTGATGGTGGAGCAATGATAGAGGCTATTTGGACCCCAAAAATTCTATAACAGCCTCCACCCCAGATGGACAGGTTAAGGCCTAATTCATTGATGCTTAGGCAAAGCCCTAGCAATAAACAGTAGTGGAGAATGCCAGAAACCATTGAGCAAAGCTATACACTTAAAGCTCAGGATTTGGCCACAGAACATTGACTTTCAAAACGTGGCAAGCAGATATGGTAGAGGTACTTACTTATGTTTAAAAGACAGTGTGAGAATTAGTCTCTTTTTAGCCTGATAAATTGTATTTCAAAGTTTCCCTGTTTCAAACCATCCCAGAGAATTTGCTACTGGACCCCCACAGGTTTGGAAACTAATGTTAAGCTAAGTGATTTAGATTCTAATGGAGAATATTTGAGTTTCAATTGTTGGAGTATTTGTTTAAAAGCTTGATATTTTTAAATGCAACTCCTGAACTTCCCTAGCACTTATGGGATGGGGAATACATGTCCTAACATTATCAATTCCACCCTTTCCATCTCGTTCCCGCCTTACTCTCTTTTTCTCTCTTTTCTGAAACCACAAAAGAAGATAATTTACTGGATGTCCGTAACTAGAAGATCACTTTCTCCAATTTCTCCATTTCAGCAAATTTGCTCTGAATTCTCCCCATTTCCCTGTTTATGCTTTCATTTTCTCTGTTTTAGAGGCCACCCTATCAATGAAATAAGATTTTTTTTGGTCTAAGAGAGAAATGTGTTCACCCATGTTCTCCAGGGAAATTTCCCCCAAAGACAGCAAGATCCCAGGAAAAGAAAAGCTGCTTGAGCATCTAGACAGATGAAGCCATAGAGAACCTTACAGATTCCAGAGTGTGGTCAGGAGACTCCAAGGTGATCATTGTGATTCCTGCCTCCTTCCTATTCACACCCTCTGTTCCCATCCTTGTGAATGTGGGCAGGAACTATGAGTTGCCTTTAGCCAACTGGGTCCAGAAAATGGGATGGATGCCACATAGGTTAACACAAGATTGAAATCCATCTTTCTAGGGGATTATTTTCCTTGCTAGTTATGAAGAAGTGAGAGGCCATGCTGAGAAAGCTCACATGGTAAGGACCTGAGGGTAGCCTCCAGATAACAGTCAGCAAGGCTATTCAACAGCCTACAAAAGCATAAATATTGCCAAAAAGCACAGGAACTTGAAAGTGGCTCCTCCAACTGAGCCTCAGATGAGGTTATAGCTCTGCCAACATCTTGTTTGCAGCTTTATGAGGGCTCAACTAAGCTATTTAATACTTTTCCTGATCCACGAGAAATGCTACATGATAAAGAGGAGTTGTTTAAAGGTGCTTCATTTGTGACAGCATTGTTAAACAGCAACAGGTGACTAATGCAGAGAACACAAATGGAAGGAGAGGAGCAAATCTGAGCAAGGCAGGGTGCAGGGAGAAGGGATACTTCGGTAGCTGGTTATTGAGAAGCAGGTATGGCCAAAGATAGAAGTGCAGGTTGTGATCCCTGTCAAGAAGGCTCTGAAATATAGTTTAGCTTGTGGGAAGTTTGTTGAAAAGTGCCCTGAGGCTCAACATTGTGAAAGTAGGAGGCCGTAATAGGTCAGGACGGAGGAAGAAGGAGAGTAGTAATAGATGGTCAAACATAACCTTGACCAACCTTGTGGGTGCTGAAATTAAACAAACCCTTCAAATTTTTGTACACTTGGCCAGAATGGGTAAGCCTTGATCTTGCATTATTACAGAATATGTACAGCCTCAGAAAGGTCATAACCTTGGGTAACATGGATCAGCCGAAGATTCTCCTGACAGTAATCTCAGCACCTGAAGCAACATGCTCTTCTCTGAAGGGAGATGTAGGCTTGGCACCACCATGTCCATTCCAGATGTTCACACAGACAAACTGGTGGCTGAGCACATATTCTCTCACCCGCCTACCTGATCTACCCCAGCTCCCCCTAAATCTGACGCTGCTTTGACAGCCTAGTGATTTCAAAGTGATGGTTAAATTTCTTTCATCAAGTTAGAATTTAAAAAGTCAAAATCAAAGTGAAGTTTGTTTATAGAAAATAATTTTTTTGCACACCAAAACCTATTGTCTGAGATCCTATACCTGCTGCGATAATATAATTATACCAAGAGCATGAAGGATGTAGATAACAATTTCAAATAGAGGAATTGACAAAAATGTCACATATGGGGGAAGGAACTGATGCCACTCTCAGCAAAGGAGATTAAAGAAAGTACAAGGACAAGACTATTAAAAATGAACGATCAGGGTTAAGGGAGTTTCAAAGGGATGATATAGCATTTGGGAAACAATAGAAGCACAATATAATTACTTTCCTTAGGTCAGAAGTGTCATGATGAGAAAACCATAGCTGTAACTCAAAGACAGGATTATTAGAGTAGAGGAGTGCTGGCTTTGGATAGGAAAAGGAAAGCCTTATATAATTCCTGTTCCTTTCTTAGAACTCTTGTCAATAACTACAACTAGCTGAACCCAATTTGGAGCCAGGTGGCAAGAAGACCCAATGATGCCTTCCAAAATGGCTGGCCTCTCAGTCACTGTGCAGTGTGGAGAGGAGATCTGAGGGGTAAACCGGAAAATGGTAAGCACTGAAGAGGAACTGAACAAAAGCATTTAAACTAAAGGAATGAGATGGAAAAGGCAAAGAAACAGAAAATTCCAGGGTGTGATCAGTATTCTGATGTGGTGGATACAGAACCTCAGGGTGGTAACTTGAAATCAAGTAGACATAGTTCAGGAAGGAAGAAGGCTAGAGGGCAGAAGGACCCAGGTCCATAGGCTCAAGCTCAAGGTTTATGTCAGGAAATCCAGCAGATCGTGTTGAAATAGGACAAAGCAGATGGTTACATTATAGTCTCATCATCTTATCCCCAGTTTTTACTTCAGGGAATCAGGACTGGACCCTCCAGAAGACTGGAGTGGTGATTTTCTCACTAATTGGCATTCATATTATAATAATTTGTCCAGTTTTGTACCTGGATATTCTCATCACAGTCTAAGTATTCAGTTAATTTCTTCACCAAAGAGCATCCTACTAAGATACTCAATCACTGGACTTGATCACTATGGTGTTCCATCAGTATTGAGGGACTGCCTGCTAAGTGAGGTATTCCAGTAGCATTCTCATCATCATGTGGGAAGAGTCCTTTGTGTGGTGTGAAATCGCACAAGCACATGTTGCAGCTAATTAATTGGATGCCAAACAATCCCTCAAGTCTTCTCCAGTGTTATTGCTTTCCTGGCTTTTCACAGCCATCATGTCAACATATTTCCCCAGTCTGTTTAGTTCACCATTTTATTAGAAGTCTAACATTAATTTACCAACAGATTTTTAAATATTTTTTTACTGTTTTTGATCATTGTCTTTGATACTCGCAACATCTCCAGGGGCACCATTTCTGCAGAATTCTGTTGGCATAAGCTTCCTCCATCTTCTGGAACAATTTGCCAGTACATAGCATGCCACATTTTCAGATTTAGTATTTAATATTTTTCTTTAGAAATAATGCCAGTTTATTTTTGGTACTTCTTTCTTCAGGATAGGAAATTCTCTATATTGGCTATTTGAAACCAAGCCCTCTGTGAGGCACACAATACTTGCGCATTTCATTTGCTAAATTGCTTTTCATCACACACACACAAATCTCATAAAGCATTTTGTTCTTTTTGTCACACACTTGTGTGCAATGTCGTATAAACAAAATATTTTGGACCTGGATTTAAACTTGGGTTTCCCTCACTCTAGAAACCACCATCTTTTCCCTGCGTTGCACTTTTCACAGCACTCTACTCTTCTCCCACCCTCTCCACACTTGGTAAGGAGTCTTCTGAGAAGAGTCATTTTGGAAGAATATGAAATCATATGAGCTATTAACATTTCAAGATGAATAAATTACTGTTATCTCTTCTAAGACTATTTACATTTTTATGAGAAATCTTAATTTAAACCTAAGAAATGACTCTAAGAGGGATTTTTAACCCCTGTGACTTGTAGAGGTTTCTCAGCCATCAGGTTTTTATTTGAATAGTAATAAACTGAATGACGTTGTGAATAGACTTGTTGCTCTCATCTCCAAATGAATCAGAATGTGACAATCGACAATTGATTTGACAGTTTCCAATCCATGTTACATTTGCTAATGGAGCACAAGTTGACCAGTGCAGGAACTGTACACAGGAACAAAGCAGAAATTCCAAATGAAACTTTGCAATTTCAAAACAGTGAATTGTGTTGTACAATCTTTGGATTTCAGAAAGATTTACACTGACCTCATATATGGCAAAGAAAAACAAACTGGTACTGGTGATGTCAATGTTGCACCATGTGGAAATATTGATAGGGAAACCTCAACAAAATGGAAACCTGGGATGGGATGGAAACTTTCTACAATAAAAACCAAAGGTGGAGTAGATGTTGTTGATGAGCTATGCAGCAACTATGATGTCACTCGAAACACAAAGTGTTGGCCAATGTTTGTGTTTTACTCAGTCTTCAATATCTGTGTCATAAATATTTTGATAGTTTATGAGGAAAATAACAAAGGCAAAATACCATGGAGAAATCTCTTACAGAATTGGGACTGGAACTCCTGAGAGATTATTTACAGCAGAGAAAAAACAAAATATTTCTGCCAGGAAACTACACAAATAAATTGTGGCGCACACTGGTGTGCTGACAGGTGAGCAGAAAGGTGCAGCATCATAAAGACCTACTATGGCAATGGAAAAACTAAAAAGATGTCAACTGTGCCCCACCACAAAGGACAGGAAAACAAAACGTATGTGCTATCGGTGTATGCAATACTTGTGTACGGAACATGCAATTTTTATGTGTGAAGACTGCCTTGGGTGTGACAACTGAAGCAAAGATTATTTTTGTTGTAGAGTGCTATTGGTATTTTCATTGTAGTTCCCATAGGGTTTTATTTCTGATGTTACTGTTTAGGTTTAGTAAGTGAGTACACAGCTGATGTGAACATGTTGATGTCTAAACACTCATTACACACTTGATATTTTATTTTATTAATATCTGATTTCCCTGTTAAGTGCATGTTGTACAACATAGTAGGAAGCTTCTCATAAAACAGAAAGAGAAGAGAGGTAACAAGAACGACCTGCCACATAGGAAAGGAAAGCTAAACACATGTGCTGTCAGTGTCAGTGAGACACGTGGATGGAACATGTAGATGTTATGTGTGAAGACTGCTTTGGGTGTGACAGATTATTTCTGTGGTACACTTTTGTTTGTGTTTACATTTCAGTTCGCAAAAGTTTTTTATTTCTGATGTTATCTCTGGTTTTGTAAGAAAGTACATGTTGATGTCTATGTTAATCACTCATTGCATATCTGATATCTTATTTCATTGATATCTTATTTTCTTATTATTTAGGTGTGATAATCAAAGTAAAGATTTTTTGTGGTGTGCTAATGGATTTTCACTGTAGCTCATATAGGAATTTATTTATGATGTTATCTTTTAGGATTTGTAAGCGACTAAATAGCTGATGTGAAAATGTTGATGTTTACTCTAAATGCAAAATGCATATTAATAACTTAGTATTTAATTTTATTAATATTTTATGGTCCTGTTAACTACACGTTGTATAATATAATAAGAAGCTCCTGACAAAACAGCAAGACCAGTGAAATGTCAAGTATGTCCTACAAAAAGGCCAGGAAAACAAAACATCTGCTGTCAGTGTAAGCGATACGTGTGTATGGAATTGCTGTTGTCATGTGTGCAGACTGCCTTAGGTGTGATAATTGAAATAAAATATTTTTGTAGAGTGCTATTGGTATTTTCATTGTCGTTTATATAGGAATTTATTTATGTTGTTCCTTTTCAGACTTTGTATGCCAAAAAACAGTAAATGTTGAAAATTTTGATGCTTTCGTATAAAAACTCAATAAATATTAAAAATGCAAAAAGAGAGAAGGTTCTATACAATAAACTTAGTTTTTTTTATTTTTTTTATTTTTTTTTCAAATTTCTTAGTCTTTTCTCTAGAACTAATTTCATAAATTTATTAGTAAGTTACCAGATATGAAACATTTTATTCTGCATAGTAAAGTATTTTTTTTTTACCTTCACGAACAGATCGCAACTTAGCCCTCAAGTTTTCACCACAATGTTAACTCAGCGGTGATATGTGAGTACCGTGAACTTCAGCCACCACCACCCGTGGCCTTGGTGCCTTCTCCCTCCACATGCAGGGCCACATTATGTGAGAGATGCTGCTACAGATACACTAGGTTGTTTTCCTGGAATAAGAAGTTCAGGACTGTGACTATGATTAGTAATTACTTTGGCATGGAAGCAACTCTCATTCACCACTGAGATATCCATAGAAAATTTCTGCAAAGAATGATAATGCCTTAAGAAACTCTCAGTTAGCCTGTTCATCTCCTGGTGTCCTTGAAGGGAATATATTTGCTGAGAATCCCTGGACTTTCATACTTTTTTCTTGACCTTGCGGACTTCAGTGATATAGCATGAAAAAAAGTTACAATAGATTAAAGTGAAAGTACATATAATCAATTTGTTATAGCAACAGCCTGTTGATATCAACATGAAGAACAGAAGAACAAATTACATACAGCAGTTTCTCAGTAAATACAGGTTGAATGAATGAAAACAATGCAAGAACTCAGTATTTCTTGAATATAAATAGAAAATGCAAATATTGAATAAAATATCTGTTAAGAGGCAGGAGAATTGCTGTGAGTTCTATAAGAAAAGCTATTGCTGCTCTTGATGCATAACATATGCTATATAAATACAAATACAAATAAATATAAATATAATTTAAACTTTTGGAAACTTTAACTGTGTTGTCAACTTTCAAAATAATTATCCTAGTTTACCATGCTGAGTTGAAACTGTACGGAAACTAACAGCCATATAGGTCTAGAAACATTAAGCTTAATTTTATTTTCCATTTGTACAGGGGAAACACACTGTATTAAATATGCAAGGTCTTGTCTACATGGGTTTGATTACAGAAACTAATAAAGTATTCTCAAAATAATAGAAAAAACAAAAAAAATCTGTTAAGGAGGAGGTCATAGTTTCAAAGGGGGATTAAAAATTGAATTTACAAGATTCGTATCCATAGAGTGTTCTCAAAGTCTCAAGACTCTGGATACATGCACATTATGTAGGAGTCAAAGCCATTTACCATCCAGTAATCGCCAACTCTTGTATGACATTATAGGCTTTGTTTTCTGGGAAAGAGGAAAAAAAGGAAAATGATGAAAAGAGCCTGACAAAACATCAAGCATATTCTTCCTAGGTACTAGTTATCCTAAAAACCCATCTTTCCTTCTCCTCCATTATTTTAAAGTAAATATTTATTTACCATAAAATATAGGAAGGCAAAACATACAAACATGGCTCTATGAATCACCATCAAGGGGAAAAAATCCATGTAGCCGTCATCTAGGACAGGAGTTACAGTGTTGCACCTCACAGCCCAGAATCCCCTATCAGTTTTCCCATCACTAAATACTTCTTTCCCAAAGGTAAACATTTCTGTCACTGCTAATACTATGGATGTATTTTCTCTCTTTTTAATCTTTATATAATAGACTTATCATTATGAACTCTTTTTCATCTCATTTTTCCCCTCAAGACATTAGGAATAAATGATTTCATTTGTGTTGTTGCATTAGCCAATAGTTCATTGTTTTCATGTTTTTTCTATACTTTTTAATACATAAATATTTTTAAAACTTAGTTTTATTGTATATTTGATAAAGAACTTAATCCTCCCCCTTTCTTTTGGTTAGTACTATTATGAACATTCTTACTCATGTCTTTTGGTACACAAACATCTGAAATGTGTGTGTGTCTGTGTGTGTCTCTGTGTGTGTGTGTGTGTGTGATATACTCAAATAGTGGAATTGCCATAGAGTAAAAGATCTAACTATCTACTAATCTATCCATCTATTCAAACTTAGTAAATAATGATGAGCAGTTGTTCACAATGTTTGCAGAAACTGACACTTTACAGAGCAGTGTACTACTTGTCTTTCAGTTTTTATCAATCTAATGTGCATGCCATTTGTAAAAATTATAGTTTTAATTTCCTGATGACTAGCAATCACAAATATCTATCTATGTTCTTAGCAATTTAGATAATTGTGTATGTATGAAATGCCTGTCCCACTTTTTCTTTTTTTTCTATTGAGTGGAATTTCTCTTTTGTATATAGGAAATACAAACTCTTTGTCAATTATATGAATATAAAACATTATGCATTTTGTGACTTACATTTAGTAAGATTCTTTGATAATGCAAAGTTCCTCATATCATGAAATTTCAATCTATCAATCTCTATTAATGACATATTATTTACTATTTTATTTTCACCATCTTTTTGTTTGTGTGACTAAGGTTTGTCTCATAAACACATGCTTATTCTTTTTCACCAAATCTAGCAATGTTTCTCATTTAAATAGAGTATTTAGCCATTTATATTTAATAGAGTTATTAATGTAGACACATAGATACAGACCTTCAATTTTTTTTATTCACTTCCTCTTGGTCCATGAATTCTATTTTCTTTCTCCATTTATATTTGCTTCTTACATTAAAATATTTCTTTTTCCTTCAAATAGTTCATTAGGAATGCATTTCACTTAGTATACCTTATTGATTATTACTTATATCTGATTTATTTAACTTTAATATAAAATACTAGTATTATCACGTCTTACCCTAATCAAGCAACTCTAATTCTGTTAATCATCATCCTGAGCAATGTGTTCTTGTTGTTATTAATTTGTATGTCATTATACTTTAAGTTTCAAGGAATTTATTATTACTGTTTTACACAATCAATATTCTTCTAAGATTTACTTATATATATATACTACTTAAACTACCCTTCAATTCTCATGAATCTCTAAATGGCCATCTGCGATGTCTCTCCTTCTAGCTTCTTATCTTCAGTGATTTACAAAGTCTCCACTTTTGTTTGTTTAAAAAGTCTTCATTTTAACCTGTAATTTGAAAAATAATTCTTTTTCATTTATTATACTACAAATATTTTGTTCTTCCTTTCAGATTCCACCATTTTATTTGAGAAATCAGGGGCCAGTCTCCCAGCTGTTCCTTAGGAAATAACATCATTTTATCTCTGACCACTTTGAGGTAGTCAATTTTATTTCAACAGTTTTAATATAATTGTATCTAGGATTACTGTTGTTGTTTTACAATGTTAGTGCTTGGACTTTATTAGTAATTATCTCCTCAAATATTGCTTCTTCTCCACTCTTACTTTATCATCATATGCCAGATATTTTCATCATATTCCAAATATAATTTTTCTTCTTTTTTGTAGCTGTTTATTCTATGTTTTTTTTTTCCAGTCACATATTCAACACTTACATTTCTGGCACATCTTTATACTCACTAATCATTTTGGCAGTGCCTCATATGATGCTGTTGTTTATTAGTTGTTTCAGTTATATTACTGAGTTTGCTGTAGATCGAATGTTCATGTTCACCCCAAAGTGATATATTAAAACCAAATTCCCGGGCCAGGGATTTTGCTCAGTGGTTTCACCGCCTGCTGCGCAAGCGCAAGGACCCAAGTTCAATCCCCAGTACCGAAAAAAAAAAAAAAAAAAAAAAAAAGAACCAAAACCAAATTCCCAGTGTGATGATATTGGGATGCAGGGCCTCTGCAGGTGATTAGGTGATCAGAGTGGCGCCTCCTGAATGAGATGAGTGTTTTGTAAAGGGAACCTCAGAGAGCTTCCATATGTCTCTGCCAAGGGAGAAAGCAGGGAGAAGATGCTTATCCGTGAACCAGGAAGTGGCCCCCTTAGATATGGAATCTCCCCGGACTTCATCTTGAACATCCAACTTCCAGAAGTATGAGGATCATATTTCTGTTGTTTACATGCCACTTAGTCTAAGACATTCTGTTGTAGCAGCCTAAATGAACTAATTCACAGTTCTTGATTTTGTAATAAAAAAAGAAGTCCAGGTATGTCATAAAATTCTCCAACTTATTTTTTTATTACTGGAGAATTATAATCATTTAACATCCTAAAGTTGGTATAAAATAACTCCATAATCTGGCTTTTCTACATGTCATATTTTATTGTGGTTTTTTAAACATTCTAGTTTAGATCTGGTTTTCATTTGTGTGCCTGATTATTTTTGAGTAAATGCTATAAGCAGTAAGTGAAAAATTATAGAACTAAGTTAAAGCTGTCTATTATTTGCTAGTTTACATTTACCTCTTATATGCAGCTAGTCTAAGGAAAATCATCTCAATCTGGTGATTGGTAAAATTCAAATTTAGTTCCAGTCCTTAAGAGGAATGATTTATTGTTGGATTACCTTAACAAGACTCCTCCTACTACTGAGTCTCTGAACTTCAATTTTTGTTCCTCTAGTCCTATAAATCTGTAGAAGGCTCTGTTAAGCTCTCCAGGCTCGTAATAATCAATAACCAGATCAAAGAAGAGTGGTACAAAATGTTTGGCTTATCTTTCTGAACATCTTTTGTCCTGTAGCTATTATCCAAACACATTTACACTGTCTTTGTTGGTCTATGATTCCATCACTTTGTTTACATGGAATCCAGGATTCCTAGTTGTTCTCAGTAGATTTGGTCCAAAAATTTCTGTTCCATCATTGCCAGAAGCAGAGTTACCTGTTTCCTTTTGTCATAAATTAATGAGAGATTTTGGTGAAAAACTGTCTTTTGGTTGTATCACTGTGAATATACACTCTGTGAATGCTGGTGGGGTAGTCAAATTATAAGATACCAAAATAGAAAATTTTAACTTTCAGTTACCAGAAACCCAGGTTTATAGAACAGAATATGCAGCAAGAAATTGCTGTCCTTGATGTTTCTGAGTAAAGCATGCTATTATAAAATATCTGAACAGCATGCAGCCCCCAAACTATCTTCTTTTGAGCTACACAAATGGAATTTACAAAGTAGCAAAATTTTTCTTAGGCATTAATAGGAAAATTCAGTAGTAGATACTTTGGGGGAGTTTACAGAGGGCATATCCACTTGAGGAATTCATGCCTACAGCAGGCTTGTACTTTCATAAAGCTGCAAACAGAAACATAAATAGCTAAAGCAAGAACAATTTAATTTGCCAGCTACATAACAAAGAATGATATCTTCCGGACTATGTAGAAAAACAACAACAATAGTATACATTTATCAAGTGATTCCTATAAGCTAGGAACTAAAAGGGGCCATAAACAGACATCCTTTAGTCCTCACATTAACACTGTTAAAAATTGGAAAGAAGAAACTCAAAGATACCAAGTGACTTGAACAAGGTCATGCAGCCCATGAACTGCAAGTTCATATGATCCTGGAGCTATAGTCCTGAATACCGTGCTACAGAGCTTATTTTTATAAAGCACCAGGATCACCATGAAATGGTACAGCAAATCACATACACTAGAAAGTGCAGACACAGAGCAGATGAACATTGGTGACTGATCCAGATTCTCACTGACCTAGTTCACTCAGGTGAAAGGAAGGTTTATCACAAGTTGCCTCTTATGTCAATGCTCGTGTGTGTGTGTGTGTGTGTGTGTATTAAGTATTGCTAGGAAGCCAAGATAGTTGCTCATCTGAAACAGCACAGCTATGGGCAGATAAGAGGGAAGATGTACTTAAGCCATGGTTCATGTGGGAAGCTGGGGTTTTAGCTGAGAAAGGAATATAGACTACTTGGGTCAAAGACTTCATACTAAATTTGAAGTGAGAATCACCCCGCGCCACACACACACACAGAGACAGAGAGAGATGAAAAACAAAAGAATATTCTAGTGGACTACCAATCAAGGAGCAATGATAACAGTAAAGTTGTTCATAACTAAAAGCCCGATAATAAAGATAATGCCAAATATCTGTATTTTATTTGCCTCCAGGGATGGAGAAGAACAAGGGCCAACAGAATACTAAAAACCTTTGCAAAGCACATTGAAGCATTAAAGACCTGCGTGCCCAGGCTGGGGAGGCAGAGGAAGCACACCATGTACTGAGCACTGTACAATAGCCCCAAACTTTTATAAATACCCACACCATCAGCATTATTTATACACTAGTACCTCAATACGTGAACTTAATTTGTCCCACAATTCTGAGGAAGATGGCCGCTTTCATGTTAATGCTTGGAATACAGCTGTGGTTGTGTTGGTCACCTCATGAGGAGTTCACAAATGGAAGCAAAGTTTTACAAAACATTTGTTTGTGAACCGAATTGTTTGCAAAGAGAAGCGTTCATGAACCGAGGCAGTATTACTGTAAATTCAATTGCATTTTCCTTAGTCAGGTAATAGTAACCCATAGTGTTTCCCTAAATACAAGAAATTATCTGAAAAATTTCCATGTTGGCATAAGTGATATGATTTTAAATGTCTTAATTTTGGAATGAGTTAGAAACTTAATTGAGATAACTATGTATTCTCTTCACAGGGTTTTCAGGTCCACAGGACATGTTTTGGGCATGTCCCCATGATGTTCTCCAAAAATACAAAACACAATACATTAGAATCAATTTCTTATAACCTCTACATCATGCTTTCAGTACCAGGTAGAGCTCCAAATTTCATCACTGTTTGTTTTTCTTGGCCATTTTTTTCTTTAGAAGCATGTTTGGGGAAGAATGTAAACCCAACTGTGATTGTGGCAACCTAATTAGATTGATTTATAAGGCATGTGGCTTACTAACTACTTGCTAACAAAAGGAATCTAAAACACACAACATTTTCGGAAAACTTATTAAACTGTCTGAGCATTTTTGGTAAGGGTATGATGTCAAGAATTCATTACTAAAACAGACTTTATAGGACAGACTTTTAAATTCATGCCTTTGTTTAGCTTCTCTACCTCGGCTCACTGATGCTTTTATACACTCCTCAGTTGTCTTTAGGAACTTCTCTAGTATCGTATTTTCAGCTGTCCTGTACACTGAACTGTTCTCAGTCAACCTGAGATGAAAAGATGAGCTATTCATGGTCCTCTGAAACATTCTTCTCAGTTCCACTGAAAACTTCTATTATCTATATAAACAATTGTTGTGCTTATTATTTGTCTGACATTTTGTTCCAATTAGGGGAATTTTGATGTAGGTCCAGCTATAAATCTTGACCTACTAAATACTCTTGGTGAATCCAAAGTGTGGGAAATATTACTATTCTGTTCATGATATAATGGGTCACTTATTTGTATGCCTCAGATTTTCCAGAATCTGACAGGAAAATAATAATGACTGTCAGACAAGAATGATTTCTTAGTATCCATACATACAATAAAAATGGCACATAGTAAATAGATATAATGCAATATGTCTTGTGTTTAGTTTGTTCTCATTGCTGCAAACACCTATAACAAATGTTTGAATATGTCATATATGAAATTTCCATTATAATGTACTGGCAGCATATTATAGATAGCAGTTTTTAAAAGTAGTTTCTCTGTTTTTGGTTCATATTCCTTTAAAACAGAAAACAATGATTTCTTGATGCTTTCTGCCATAGAGAATTAAAGCAAGAGAAATGTGCCAGAGGAGATGTATACAAGGTATGCTCAGCTGTATATCATCATTATGTCATTGGGTTTTCACTTTTAAACCATTTACATGAATGAGTAGAAATACATTGTAAAATGATGGAGACATTTACAATATAGTACATGATACACAATTCACTTTTTGTGAACAAATTTTTCTAATACAGAAAGGGTTGACTTATGATTTGCTGTACTGAGAAATGATATAAGCTTTTTAAAACTATTTTATACCTTAATTTTAATTTATGTATGGACTTGTGTGAATCTCAAAGCTGGAGCTCTATTTCTAATTTGCCAGACTACAAGCTTAAGTTTTGAGAAGCTACATGTGCTATATAAATTTAATATGTTCAGTTCATATTATTTCCCCTACAGTGTTAGTTATAATAATCTCCAAAACTATGGTTTCTACAAGGAGCAATGTGAAACACTGTATAACACTGAGGAAAGATGATGCTATTAAATGAGTTTACATTTGGTCCTTAGTCCTTTTTAACATAATTTCAGCTAAATTTACCCAGTTCTATTTCTGGCTATTTTCCAGATTTCTCCTTGCATCGCTGATGGTGAAACTTTTAACAACCAAGCCCCAAACCGCAACCCAAAGCCTACTTATTTATCACAAAGTGGCCACATTGCAATTAAACCTGAATACTGAGGTTTTTGTTTAGAAAAAACAACTCTACAGTGACATCTTTTGTCTTAAAAGAAAAGTACAATAACACACCACACGTGCCATAGGTTCATCACCACTGTACCCGATCCTTGACTTCCCACTGAGGGAAGTCCTAGGCTATTTTCCTATAACTTTTTCTGACCTTTGATTCTTCTGCTCTTTACCCTTTTATTGAGGCTCTTTATAACTACATACCTTTGATACCATTATAATCGTGGCTCTGTACTTCCATAGAATAGGTACCGCATTTCCTAAATATCTTATGAGACTTGTGGTATCAATCAGTTCACTCTTTTCCTATGCTTAAAGTCAGCACAGCTGGGTACAAGTCCACATCACTTCAGTGTGCATGTCAGTTGCTTAAGCTTTCTAGTTTGTTTCCTCCTAGGTAAAATGTGGGCAATGACATCATTCCCATTTCCCTTCCAGCACCACTGTGAGGATCAAGTGAAATATGGTCCATGGGAGGGACAAGGAAAGAAGCTTCATAAATGTTAGCCACTTTCATTACTCAGACAAAACTTCTTGAGAATTTGTTGGTTAGTTAATCTTCCTTTTAGGGCATGGTGAGACACCGATACACATGCCTTTGCAGAATAAAGCAGTACCTTCTGAGAAACACAAAGCCCAATCTCAGAAAACCTAATAATTAACTGTCCATTTACCTATGTAGGTATAAACAGTAAATCAGTAAACCTATACATATAAAAGTCAATTTTTCCACTAACACTACAGAGCAAAGAGGAAATTGTGTTGAACAAGCTATTACACATTTCATGCATTTTTCTGGCAAATAGTCTAATGATTTTTAACTTTTCTATTATATATACTAATGATTTGTACTTTTCTATTATATAATGTGAAAATTATGTGTTATTTAATAAAATATAATTATCTTTTAAATATAATAATTTTTACTAACACTTACATAGATCTTTAGGGTTGTAAAATTCGTACAATTCCCTTGTTTGAGTACATTTAAAAGCCAATGTCTCTGTTATGTTGTGGCTCCATGGTGGTGCCACCCATGTGGCATCTGTGTATGGAGAGACATGTAGAGAGATTTTATAGAACTTTTTTTTTGGTACCGAGAATCAAACTCTGGTCCTTGCTCTTGTGCAGCAGACAGCAAAACCACTGAGCTGAATCACTAGCCCGGTGGAGAAATTTTAACAGGGCTTCAGGGCTTCAGTGCTTCATCTCTGGGCAGAAAGTAGGTTGGTTTCACTATGATGAGGATACATGACAGTCAAGTAAGTGCCATCAATAAATGACCCAGTGAGAAAGTTCCAATCCCTTGATTAACAAGATACTTCAGCCCTTTTCCCTTTAGTTTCTTCACCCAAAAACAGACAACAGTACTTACATTTAAGGAAACAAATTCATATAAAGCAATTAGAGAAGTGGCATGCCATTATTTGAGATATTTGTTAAAATCTTAACAGTGCTCATGATAGGTCTAGAATACTCATCCCATGCAATGCTTTAAAAATGTGTTTCTTTTTTTAATGTATGTTTTAAGCATGGGTGTAAGCATGAAGTAAAACTGGGCTCAGCAAACTCTGCAGCTTTAGGCTGTAACAGAAGCCATGGAAAAGAGTAGCACAGAAAAACTGCTCAAGTCTTGCACCTATGAGAAACACCATAAAAATATCTGTGTAACCAATGGGTTAGAAAAAAATAGCATATTAGAAGTTCTTAAGCAGCTGAGATCTTGCCCCACCTGTTCTCCCCTCCTAAGTAAGTTCAAGATGTGAAGGAGGCCACCATGTCCATGGGGAAGGATAGAACTTAAGTTTCTATATTTGAAATATAGTTGGGAGAGGCAGGACTCTGATGACAATCTTCCTTATGGACACAGAAATCAGTTTTCAGCAACTGGTCTGAGCCTGAACTAAGTGAGGCAGCAGATGAACCAAAACCTATCAGTATTTCCAACCCAGCAAAATAACTCCTGATTTCATAGATGCAAATCCAATTATCAATGCTCAGCACTAACCTTTTTTTTCAGCAGTTATCTTTACTCTTATCTTTTTTTTTTTTTGGTACCGGGGATTGAACTCAGGTCCTTGCACTTGTGAGGCAGGCAGGGGAACCACTGAGCTAAATCCTTGGCTACTCTTACCTTCTCCTGGCTTCTGGGACAACACTTTTTCTCCTCCCTTCCCACCTTCTAGCTTTTTAAACATTATATATCTGGAGACTCATAACCTCACACATCTTCTCTCATTTATTTACCCCCATTCTGGGTGAATTGCCTTAGTATTTTAGTTTTAAATACACTCTGTATCTGATGCCAGTTCCAACCACTACCTTAAACTACAGACTTGTGTATCCATCTACTATATATATATATATATATATATATATATAATATAAATATAATGAATTTTACATGTTACAAACTCAGATATTGTTCCCACCAACCAATCTGCTCCTTTGCTTATATTTTCCATCATAAAAGCTGAGAACTCTATTCTTTTAGTTCCTTTATGAGATCCTAGGAATGAAATGTGACTCTGCTTTTTCCCACCTCTCACATCTAATTTCTGGCATGTCCTATCAGCTCTACCTTTACACTTTCGCTACCATCTTTCCCACAGAATTGCTGCAATAAGCTCTCACCTGCTCTTTTGTTCATCTGCAATCAATTCTTCACCCAGTACTCAGAGTGGTCTTTCAGAGACGTGAGTCAGATCATGGAAAACTTCTCAAAATCCTTTGATAGACTCTTGAAAAAAGTAGAATAACTTTGAAGGCCCTATATGATACACGCACCCTCACAAACACACACGTGGGCACACACACACACACATAGCTTTCCCCTTTTCTCATTTATCTTCTCCATCTATTCCAGTTATCCTTGTTGTGTAACCAGTTACCCAAAACCTTATTGTATAAAATAACAACCAAATTATTTTGTGAGCGAACTAGGGCTTGAAGAAGCATTTGATTTTTGGTATTTCTGCTTAAGAGCTCAAGTGAGGCTGTCAAACAACATGCTAACATGTAGTTTCTCCAGAGTGATGATCTTAGGGTGAGTAGGTATCTCATACAGCTCCTGATACCTCACATGGGTACCCCAAGAGAATCTCTGAAAGCTTCATGGACCTTGATGAAATTGGCTCAGATAGCTTGGTGTCACTGCAGCCCTGCTACCAGTCAAAGCAGTCACTGGCCCAACCAAGTAAAACAGGAATTTGAGATTTTCAAAAAGAAGAGATGAGATGTCCAAAAATTCAAAGAGCTAATCTCCCAATGTACCATAGTCTAATCTTCAACATCCTCATGTTCTCTTTGTCAATTTTTAAGACCTTTGTTCAAATTTCACCTTACCAAGATTAGTCCTACCACATCACCATATTAAAACAATCAATCTCACCCAAACCCATTCCCACCCTTGCTTGCTCTCCCTATCCTGCCTCCTTACTATATTTTATTCTGAAGCACAGTATAGTTACACACAACTTGTATTTCTGTGTTTATCATTAGAGTTTTTTCAGCACTACACATAGTCCATAGAAGCATAGGTTTTTCTCCACTGTATCATCAGCATGCTTCTAGGTGTTTGCTACATAAAAAGTGCACAGTAAATGTGGAATGGTTAAATGAATGACACCAATAGTAAGCTTATGTCATTCTCATAGTTTAGTTGTAACTTATGACTGTATTTTCAATTACTTATGCATATGTCCTCTCTGCTATCAGAATGTAAACTCCCTAAATGCTGAAATCAGGTGATTTTCATCTCAGTGCCCCATTGTCTAGGAAATTGCATGAAATTATAGATGTAAATAATTTAATAAATGAATCAACATAGAGAAAGTTAATTTATAGCAAGTACATGTGTCAGAGTCTGCTCAAATTGCTAGAATAAAATACCATGGATTGGATGACTTCAAAACAAGAAATGTATTTTACCACAATTTAGAAAAGTAAAAATCAAGGGGCAAGGTTCTGGTTAACCTACTTGTTTGTGAAGACTCTTCATTGAACTTGCAAATAGCTGTCTTCTCACTGAGTCCTCACATAACAAAGAAAGAAATAGTTCTCTGTTTTTATAGGGCCAATAGTTCTACCAACTTAGGGCACCAGCCTTCAGACCTCTTTCATCTTTACCTCCTAAGACCCATACCTCCAAATACAGGCAGATAGAGTTCAGGTTTCATCATGTTAATTATGGAGGGGTCATTCAGTGCATGGCATACCACGCTAAAGTTGGTCCAAGCATGTTCTTGTTTATTTGTTGCAAAATAGGTTGTCAAAGAAAATAATTAATCAGAAATGATGACCCATATTCTGAAAGCACAAATATTTTAGCCTTCATATACATATATAACTTTGTTCACCCAGAATTTTTCATTTTGATCCTTTTAGGTTGAAGGAGCCAAGCAAATCAAACTGGCAGATGATGTCTTCCAAGCCCATTCTGTGAAAGGAGCAGCTGCTCTGAGCTGTTCACACCTTGCTATCTTAGGTTGCCCTGAGTGTGAAGGATGAGATGTCTTCCCTAAAAAGAAGTCTGCTCTTTTCTCATTTCCTTCTGATGCTCAGCTATTTTCTTTGGCTAATTCTTTCCTCTCAGTTTTTTAAATTTCTCTCATGTGTAACTGTTCGATAACCGAACTGTTTTTGTACTTGCTAATTTTCCAGGTCTATAGCACCAAAATTTTGTTGTCAACTATTATTGAAAGATTATTCTTCCAATAAGCCCTGTGTTAGGAAACTACATTCCCCATGTCCAATTATGTGTTTGAACACTAGGTGGTTAAGTGCCACTTGGAATTGATGAATTTATTGGCTTTCCTTTAGATTGCTGCTAGCTTGGCAGAAGCTTTGAGGTATTGCCATAAATGTCTTAAAGCATTTTCCTACTTACTGGACAAAAAAAATCTGCCTGTTATTAACTACATGATAGAGGATTCTTCTTTACAAATGTGAAGAATGGACCTTTGAAACATGCCACAAAGTGTACTTCATTAATTTTCATTTCATTGATTTTTAACCATTTTTGTATTTTCATTCTTTGCAAAATTTTAGGTCATAATTGCTAACAGGAAAATGAGAAAAAGTAGTCATTCTAACTTACTAAAAATTAAATCTTTTTTTACATTAATGCTTGGTACTGTGATATTCCTGAATTCCTAGGATACATTTTAATTGGAGAGTATGGAAATAATGAGAAACTAACAATGAATTGTTAGCACTATGCATTTCTGCAAGTACTTATTTGCTTTGCTTTTCCAGTAGAGGCTTCTTCAAACTTGCCAGAGAGATTGTCCTTTTGGTTAAATGCCTGTTTAAGTGAGAAAATACTGTCTGATGATCAAAATTAGCTTCTTCTCATTAAGTTGCCAAGACATCCCTGTGTGAAGACACTCTAACTGAAACATTTCCAGATTGGAGGCTCAAATGTCCATGAAGAAATCACAGCAAACATGGCCTTTACGTCACTCTCAGGTTCACCTCAAAGCCTTCCACTTCCTTTGTCATCATGTCCTCAACTCCAACACCACCTGTCACTTCTCTTTCCCTCCTTGTCCTGGCATGGCATTGCTCTAAGGATCAGCTTTAAATTGGAACCATTCAAATCCAGACCAATGACTGCTGCAATTTCATTAACAGCAGCATTTTTCCCCATGAAGCTCAAAAAAACTCTCACCTGATCTCCTTAGTTCTATGCATTTCTTCCTGGAAACTTGTGTAAAATTTGCCCAAATTGGCTGCTTTTCACAATTCCAAACTCTCTTGTTTTACACATGTCATTTAAATTGTCCAGGTTATACTGTCCTCAGAATGAAGCGAGAAGGACTACATAATTTCTAATATCCTCTCAAGCTCTAAAATTTAATCATTCCATTACTATATTTATTTAACTTTCTTTTACTCTGTTATTTATGTGTGTGTTGCGCACATGCAAATACAGTCATACACACAGGGAGAAAGAGTCATATGCTGGGCTTCCACTTCCTCCTCAGCCTCCATTACCTACTTCCAAATATTATTTTAAGCTTTTGTTTACTTGAACTTATTTTTTCTTTGATTCATCTTTTGCAGTGACCTGCTATATGCATTCCTATAGTCTTCAGTTTCATTATTTTACACATACTTCATTAAAGCAGTAAATATAAACAGTATATATTATAAAACAAATTGTGTCAGTATGTATTTTTCTCAATTATTTGTATTAGCTAGTAATATAATTTCTTATATAAACAGTATATATTGTAAAAGAAATTGTCAATCTATATTTTCTCAATTATTTGTATTATATAGTAATATAATTTCTTAGTATTTGAATAGGAGTATTCCTATGAGCTTATCTGGCAAGATAAAAATATTTAATTATGGTTTTGAACAGTCTTAAATTAAATAAAATCTTGAGCCACAGTCTAAATCAAAGGCAAAATAATTATATCTACCCTTGTTGTCAACAAGAGAATTGTAGGAACAAATAAGAGAACACAGAACATAGAAATGGGACCAGGAAAGCAATAATCTGTCATTTCCTGCCTGAAAGGTGACCCTTTTAATGAAATATTTATTAACTTAAGTGACAGAGGAACCATAACTACTAGTTCTAATGACATATTAAGCTGACTAATGATCCACCTGGCTCCTTGTCCCTTGCTCATTTTAAACTTAGCAGATGTGGCCAGTAAAGCAATACCCTTATATTCAACCATGACCCCATGAAATAAAAAAGCCTAGATGTAGCCAACTGGATATATATATATATATATATATATATATATATATATATATGTATGTATATGTGTTTTATATATATATATGTATGTATATATATTACACATATACATATATATACAAAAATAAAGAATTAGGTTCCAACATGAGCAATTTCAAAATAGCATAAATGCTTTCAATGTTTTTCAAAACTCCTCAAAGTAAGTCCATACCTCCCTCCAACCTCACTCTTCTGATCCTGCTTGCACAGGAAACCCTATTTGTGGAGAAGAAGCTGAGGGAGGGTATGTCAAAGAAGACACAAGGAGACCAGCTAGAAGCCCACCCAAGACCCACAGCAACCTTGGGAAATCACCACTCACTCTCTCAATCCTTAGACTCCTCCCAGTACCCACATCCTTTCTGAATCACTCTTCCTCCTAGATCATCTCTTTCATGAGTACATTGCTTTAACTGATTTCACTAGGGAAAAAGTTTTCTTTTTTAAAAGTGGAATAGATATTTATCCTCAAAAACACAGGATTTGTGTTGTCAGTATGTGGTAAACTGCGAACATTTTCAGATAAGTGACCAGTTCATTCCTCCCAATGCAAATAGTCATGTCTTTAACAAAGGCTTGCTAACACCTACTATGTGTTTGGCAGTGTTTTAAGAGATAGAATGGTAAACAAGATATAGTTCCTGCATGTATGCATTTTAAATCTAGTGGCTAAGATTGGGACCAAAATAATAAGAGAAAACAAAATTCCATTACTATATATGTGCTGTAGGATGAAAAACAGCCAAGAGTAATGAAGTGTAGACAAATGAGGGTTATGATTTCAGATAGGCTGAGAAAGAAATTATTTTCATTTTTGAGGAGGAGGCTTTTGGACTGAAACCTGAAAACAATGAGGAAAAACTTATATGCTCTAGTCTGAGTGAACACAGGATGCAAATGCCTTAGGACAGGAATGAGTCTGTTCAAAATCACACAGAAAACCAGGCTTGCTGCAGGTGTCTGAACAAAAGCTGTAGAGCCAAATGTTGTTTCAGAGGCCAGATCTCGCAGGGCGTGTTAACACAAAACAGGGATCTTACAGTTTATGATTGCTGCGATGAGAAGCCACTGAAAAAAGGAATCATAAACTATATAGTAGATCTCAAAGGTTGATATGTGGAGCATAAGCAAAAGAAAACTTGGTAAGAGGAGAAACAACAGACACTAGTTTAGATGCTGTAGTAGAAGCCTAGGGAAGAAAGAGCAATACCTTAGACAGTGGTGTAGCAGTGGAATTTGTCACGGTTGTTATGATTTGGGGAGTATTTTGAAGGTGGCATATAGAAGATGTGTTGCTATAGGTTGCAAGAAAAAAGAGAGGCAGCAAAGATAAAAAGGAATATTCTGTCGTGAGTGTCCAGGTCAGTGTGACCCAATTGCAGACACATAGAACACGGAGAGTAAAGCAAGCTAAGGAGGTAGGAGTCAAGAGTTCAGATGTAACTGGGAAATCTGAGCCAAGGGGAGCTATACAGATCAAAGTGCAGGGTAGAGCCTGAGCTGGAAATGGGATTTGGGAAATTTTAAGAACTAAATTGTACTTGTAGCCAGATACAGACTTGGATTAGATTATAGAATGAGGGAATACAGATAAATACAGATGCTAGAACATGGACAGATCAGTTGACCAGGATGACAACATAAAAGAGACCAAAAGCAAATGGAGAGTAAAGCCAGAGGAAAATCATGACAGCATGCACTACTGATGTCGAGTAAAAGGATTTCAAATGGTTTCAACAATATTAAAAAGATCTTAAAGATTAAGGAAAATGAAGGATATTTGATCACTAATTGTGACAGCAGGAAAATCACTGGTTACCTTGAGTGGGTTCCAATTTAGTGTATCTAGTGTATAGATAAGTCCCTGAGTAGAATGTGTTCAGGAGACAATGAGCTGCAGAAGTTCAACCAGGGAGACTACACAACTCTCTCCTGTGTAGTTGTTTCCTGCTGCTATTAATCCAGGCAGGAGGAAAATCTAATTATGTCACCTGGAATAAAAGGACAATTGCTGGAGCAAGATCCCTCAGAGGGAAAAGTGGGAAATGGGTGCCAATACACAGAAGAAGAGGAGTCTTAGAGAAGTGGGGTGGAGTTCCTTCACTGGGAGAGGAGGAAGGTAGAGTTTATGTGTACTGACTTGTGCATGGGATAGAGGGAGTATTGGAAAATCAAAGTATTGTCAGAGTGCTGTTATATTTCCAGTGGAAAAATCAAGGTGATCGGCTAGAAGTTAGGACAAATGAATGGAATGAGAAAGATCTGAAGAAAATGTAAAGCACAAAAGAGATTGAGGGAGCTATATTAAATAAGGAAATATAGCAGTGTGAGAGCCCACCTAAAATTCATGACCACAAATTTAAGACTAGACCAGTCAAAATGACAATATTAAATGTGAATGTTAAAACAGACAATATTGAGCTGGTCCCAGCACCTGGAAGGAAGCTCCCCCACTGCCATCCCAAGCTCCTAGGGCAGAGAAGGTGAGCCCCATGGGTGCCAGAAGCACCCCCCCCCCGCCAGTAGAAATGACAAGACACATAAACAAGCCTCAAAAACAGACTTCCAGATCACCTACAGCAACCCTACCTGATACTCAACCACCTGGACTCTCTGAACTGGCAACAAAAGAGGATCTGGGAAAAATGAAATCAGAAATAATTACTCAGATAACAGCAAAGA